>ML792939.1:171933-228889 GCA_009831015.1 Picea engelmannii
AAAAAAATATAAACATAAATTAATTTTCTTTTTGTTTGTTTTATTATAAAAAGATTATAATAACAAAAAAAATTATTATTTTTTTTGTTTGTTTTATTATAGAAATTTGTTTTAAAAGAATTTCATTTTATTTGCTTTGTTTTATTATAAAAATATATTAAAAAAATCATAAAAATAAAATATTAGGTCAAACATAAAAATAATAAAAAAAATCATAAAAAAAATCTTTAGCAAATGGATTTCAATCAATTCTTGAAAACTAAATCAGAGTAATGTTTTTACATTTATGCTAACTTGGTTCATTGAGTCACTTCAACAACAATCGACAACGAAACTTGCACGCAAAGGGAAACATGTAAACCATACTTTGTTTTTGAATTTGATTTGATCGCATTCGTACGTATTCCTACATTTCATATTTTTCGAAGTTCTCACAATTTTCATGCAGGATTAGTACTAAGATTTTATAGGTTCGAAGACGATCGCATTTTTCTATGAAGTGATTTTCAAGAATCACAGAAACTTTAAAAGAAAAAAAACATGCTTTGTTGACTGCTTGAAGGAGTTGGTACTCATCATAAACATCATGACCTTTTTTGTTACATAGACACATTTTCATAAACCCATTTGTGTTGTGAATGTCTTCCCCCATTTCTCCTTCAAAGAAGATTACTCATCCCTGTGTTGAAGCCCATCTTCCATTGAATTATCCTTCATGACTTCACACACGTCTATCTTTCTGAGTCACATACAGTTTTGCCTTCTTTTTCCATTTCATTTTTTCCTTCTAAATAAAACCAATCACCTCATTTTCCATGACTACATTGCCTTGCCATAAACATTGTTGCTACTGAGATATTTCCTATAGTGCTACAAATCTTTTTATCAAACTCACGTTGACTGATGTGGGATTCCTTAAGGCCCACCTTTCAACAAGTCTTGCCCCATCAACCTTGGCACCTTATCTGGGATATAGACTAGATTTTGTTTTGAGTACCTGGAGGATTGCATGCCTTAATGGAAAGATCTCTCACTGAAAATCATGGGAATGCATCAATGTCCCTTGATCATCAGATCTTTCAAGTGGCTCAACATCAACTCATTCATTCGCACTTCACAAGATGTACTCGGATACCTTGGAACTCATTTACATAAATGGTGAGTTTGCCTCGCATTGCCTAATGACATTCATCAATGGTCGATAATCCAATGACTTCTCTTCATGCTCGACATCGACAGATCCATTCACATGATTATAATTGTACCATCGGGTTGTAGCAGGTGAAGACTATACACTTTTTCCTGACTTCCTCAGCAGTTACAGTAGCATGACTTCAGTTATATGAGAGTACTACAGTTCCACTTTCATACTTCCTCTTTTCCATGATTCATTCAACAGCAGTTTAGATTCCTTCATTTCACATTCTCTGATCTAGCAGTTACAACTACATCAACAGTTTCCTTTCACATGATCCTGTAGTAGTGACATCTTCCATGCTCTAGCAGCCGCATCAACCATATTCCTATTGCATAGTTCATCAACATTTGGGTAAGTGGAGGTATGTTATTTTCTAAACTTTAATCATGTAATTCCTCAACTGCTAGCAATGAATAATTTGGAAAATTCCCTCACCAATCTCCCTTTCCTTTTCACTTCTATGACTTATGCCAGTTGCATGCGGACATGCAACTAGTTCAGTTGGGGGTTAGGGGACTTTATTCACTATCATCACTCCATTTTTCCACTACCATCACTCCATTTTTCGTCTCATTTACCATTTACCAACATTTCTTTTCCAACGATACTCTATTGCAATTTGCTTCATAAGCACTGATATACATATTGGCATGATTCAAAAATATAAAAAGGGGATTTCTTATACTCAGTGATGTTTCCTTATTCACATTGATAACATATATTTTCTAGTAAGAATATGGGTAAATTATTATCATAACAGCAAGAGAACAAATAACGAAATGAATGTTGTTAACACAAGAACCAACATTCTTTATATTCATGGTTGTCACACAAGAACCAACCAGAAGAAAATGTTAGTTGTTACTCATGTAAATCCCATCCTGGAAACATTCATTATCATCACTCAAAGCCAACATTCAGATGCCAAAATTTCTTGACAAGATCCATGCATAGTTGCATGTGGACATGCAACAAGTTAAGTTGGGGGGTATGTTGGGGCTCAGAAATGTCTTATTTTGATCCACCTTTCCCTTCATCATTCTTCACATTTCATCGCCCCATTAACCTTTCATGACAGACCGTCCTTACCGGACCTTCGATATCTTCCCAGGAATCATAATATTCCCTATGATATAAAATCTTCACAGGCTACCATGTGTTACTCTGACAGACCATACTTACCATACCTTTTGGATCTGCCCAGAAATCATAAGATTCTCTAGGATATAAAATCCTAATTGAGATACCACTACTTACAACAGCTGGAATATGCATGCATGGGTACTCTGACAGACCGTCCTTATTGGACCTTCGAGATCTGCACAAGGATGATCATTCCCCTAGGATATAAAATCCTAACTGAGCCACCTGTTGTTTGTCAGGATACCATAGTATCATCAACATTACTCCCCCTTTCAAGGGAGGTCCTTTCGGACTAAACCAAGCTTCTCTTGGAAGTACTCAAACTTCACATGAGACAGAGGCTTAGTCAACCCATTTGTTACCTACTCATATGTGCCAACATACTGGAGTTTCACAACTCCCTTCTGTACGAATGTAGTGGTACTGAATATCAATGTGCTTTGTCTTATCATGGAACATTAGGTTCCTGGCCGGCATCTTTATGCAACTATGGCTATCACAAAATATCATGGTAGCATACATCTCTAGTTCAAATAGACTTGTCAACAACTTCCAAAGCCATATGGCTTCACAACTAGAAGAACATGTTGTAATGTACTCCGTTACTGTCGTGATGGGAGAAATATTGGACTACTTCCTGCTTTTCCACGAATTCATGGCTGACCCCAAACTGAAACAACATCCTGAAGTGATTTTACTATCAGAAGCACTTCTAGCCCAATCTAAATCAGTATAGCCATACAATTTGAAGTAATAATATCAAGTATTATAGAGGCCATAGTCCAACGTACCCTTAAGGCATATCATCACATGCTTTGCAGCTACAAGGTGAACACATCTGGGCTCCACCAAATACTGACTCAAGGTGTTGACTACAAAGAGTATATCTAGTTTGGTATTCGTTAGATACATCAACAAACCAATTGTCTGTCTATATAGAGTAACATCAACTATTTATGACGAAGTATCAACCAATAACTTCATATTCATCTCCATAGGAGTGGACATGGCTTTACAGTCTATTGACAATTAAAATCGCAACGAGAAATTTCTCCTGCAAAGTATTGCTAAAGCCCTATTATTTAAACTATGTTAATAATATAATACTAGTAGGTGGTACCCACTTGTAGATTGGAGGCTCAGAGATAGTCATATCACACATTTTTTGTTATTGTTTTAATGTTGCTTGCAGGGTCCTATATGGTTGACAATGCAGTCTTGGTTTCATTTTGACATAGTCACAGGTGGATGATGCATTTTATGGGATGTTCTGCAATTCAAAGAATTATTGTTATGTTATGATTGGCATATATTTACAGTTGCTATGTTTAATCATGTCACAAATCACCATGATTTATTACATGGCCACACATACAAAACAAATATGTTAGAAATAAAATAACCAAAACAAAGAAAATAAACTTATGGAAAAAATCCTAAAAGGAAAGGATCTATGTTTAAGCTATGTTAAAAGTTATGTGCAAATGGAAATGTAAAACATGTTAGTGTTAGTCCAAACTATTATATGGTTGTTAGTGGCTACGCGGTTTTCATTTGAGTTATTTTGGGGCACATATAATATTGAAATACATATGGTGTGGCATAAGAACTTGCCAAAGGTTAAAGTGAATATTTGGGGTGGCACATTGGGCAAGGAATATTGTCGCAGATTTCAATGGTTCAAAAATTGATTACATGGTTTAAATGATATGATGATTGTTGGATGTCTTGTACTTCGTAATTGAATAGGATAAGAGATGGAAGCGACGTGCAGTAAATGCACTTCACTTCATACTCCCCCCATCAGGTCGTCACCCTAGTATGGTTCGTTGTTGCATTTTGGTTTGTTGGTGGTTAAGCTCTGCATTTTAGGCTTGGGAGGAAAACGCTCGACCAACTCGCCCTTTTAAGCTCTCTGTTACAGGTATGGTTCTTTTTCACCCCATCCATGAATTATGCTTTGTGTATGAAAAAAAAAATGGCTTAGTAATGCTTGGGTTTGTGTTTTCCTGAGAATTGCAACTATGTAAATGCATGGTTTTTCTCTTTGGAATGACTGTGTAATTATTTAGATTGCAAGCAAAAGAATTGATTCTTGGTTTCTCTGTTGGTTAAAATCATGGTGGGTCTTTGTCGATATTAAGTGAATTTGGTATTATCGCTCTATGTTTTAATGGTGGAGGGTTTTCACTCTGTGTATTATTTTCGGTTGCTTCCTCACATTCACGAGTATAGCCCTATCCAATCGCATTCAGATTGATAGTTGGTTGTTGGGTATTTCTCATACCAAAGTCATGGTTATGGGCTCATTCTCATTTGTTTTAGCACCAAAGTATCTCAAGAATCAGTCTTAGGGTGTCCATAACATCGATATATTTGTTGTATAGTTGTAAGGTCATACAAGTTAAGCCTCGGTTTATGCATCCTCACTGATGTTGTTGCCAAAAGGTTTGGCTCTTAAGGAAATAGACAGAGGTTATACCTCGTTGTGTTCTTGGTAACTGTCAATATTCAGTGGACATTCGTTTCTCCTTTGCAAATGTAAAATTCACTATGTGCATCGTTCTTTTACCCTACCTATCATTGTTTCCTCTGTGGCTAACTATTCCATCGCCAAGACTGGGAGTTATAAGGAAACCCTGTTGCTTTCTATTGTGCTTGTATCGAAATGGTTTTTCATGTGGTTGATATGTCCCCGAGGACCTCCAGTTCACTGTGCTATTGTTAAATGAGCACGCTCTTGATTGTCTCCTTGTATTTGTTGTGACAGAGCCCGATTTTAAAACCCCAACTGTTTTGCTCCATTCGGGCATCTTCTGGGTTGTCGAAGATTGGTTTATCAACTGGAATGGTTATGGAAGTTTTCATCGAGTACCTATCTCATCTTTCTATGATTAAATTGGTTGAAAGGTTGTGATTAGGAATGAGTCATAATATGCAGTCGATGGATATTATCCTCTTGTTATGTTTCCACTCATTGTTTTCTTACAGCATTGTCTCAATTGCAAAATGGAAACACCTATGTGTTTCACTACACCCAATCGGGGTTATAGCAAATTATGGAATTGGTAACTGTGTGTATTTGGTTATGTTCCCTGTGTGTATATTATTGAATCATCGTGCATATTGGAAATAGCTACATCGATAGTGATGAGGTTCAAAGTTTTATGTGGACTATGGTTTCGTTGCAAAAACTTATTGGTTGATATGTTGAAGAATGTATGAAATAGGGCATGTTTTAGAATTCTATTCAATTTGGAAAGGGACATGTGCATATGTTTTAATTGGTCGATTGTAAACTGATAGACAGTGTATGAGATTTTTATAGTGGTTCTTAAAAGGAAAGGAAAGAAATTAAAGACCAAGCAGTTTCTTAGCAGGATTGTTGAATGGAAAATTGTTTCTCTTATGAGTTGATTGCATAGACTATTCTAATTAAGGATTTTTGAGGAATTTAAATGTCGGAATATTGAGCAGTGTGATACACATTAATTATTGATATGGTGTTGGTATTTTTGTATTGAGTTTAGTACAGAGTTATGTTACTTGATTGGTTTTATGAACAATATTCGTTATTTCCCTGCCATTCTCTCACTTTTCTGCACATTAAAAATCCCCTCACTTTCCCATATTCACTATTCACGCCCTGTTCTTAAAATTAAACTATAGTTAAATGAAAACTATGTATTATAGCAGTTGATGGATGGAACAGGAATGTGTTACAGTTGATATGTTTTGTTATTACAATACAGTTGATTGTTTGATGATTTGTTCAGCAGTTATCATGATCTACCCCCCTTAATTTTACCACTTTTCTCTCAATATAATCCCTCATATATCCCAAAACCCTTATTCATCTCCCTTCTCATTGACAAGTATTAAACGATTTTTATGGATTGGATTGCATGAGTCTGATGTGTTGTTGAGCCAAACTTTGTTTCATATTTAAAGAGATGTCATGTATGGTTTGTTGAAGAAACTAGTGGCTAACAATTGATGCATACATGAATGAGCTTATTCAACAGAGGAATCCATGGTCAGGGTAACAGGGGAAGAGGAAATTGGAACAGCGGCCCTAGAAGGCCAAGGTTTTCTCTACATTTTAATGCATACCCACGAGAGTTGAACCAGCTATTCCAAGATGGATTTTTTCAATGGATTGGACAAGGAGTGGTCCAACCTAGGATAGAAAGGAGTCCTTTACAAGACTCACATGTCCCTGGCATCCTAATTCCCCCCTCATGTCTCATTACAACATGAAGTCGCTGAAAATGATGGATGGAAGGAGATTTTCTACCCGACAGTCTCTCAACATCGTGGCTGGCCCAATCTTTATCTGCCTTCTCCTCCGCCAGTTAACCCAATTGTCCAAGTTTTCGCTGCACACTCACCAATACAGTCTTCCCACACAAGAAAGATATTAAATAATTGAATCCCACCATGCACCTGATAAAGAAAAATTTGTTGTTGCCCCCTCCTCTCCCTCAAATGACTCTGCCAAATCAGTTTCATCCCACATGCATTTGAGAGATGATTGCTTTCATGTTATCAGTGAGATCAGTCCTAAAGGATCCACACAGCCTAAGGAAAATTCAGAGAAATCAAAGGGAGACAACAACAACAAGGGGAAAATTTCCTCCTAGAGTGGCAAACATGGGTTTTGAGTGTTTTTATCTATTGATTGTTAAGAACAGTTGACTTCTAAAGTTTTTGGACATCACACTATTTTTTGGACATGATTTCAAATATCATTGATATCAATTTTCAAATTATGAGAGTGATGATGGGAGCCACAAGGAGGGATGTCTTTGATTGATTGACTAGTTTTGCTTATGATTGTTAAAGAAACTAAAGGGAGTCACAAGGGATCCCACCTTATAGCTATTATTTATTAAAGACCCTTATTATTATTTTATTAATCTTCCACCTAAACTAAAAGTTGGTTGAGTTTTAGTTAACTTAACTAAAGAGGTAGTTTAACTACTCCAACTAATTTTGATTGATTAAAGGAAAAAAGAGAAGGAGGAACAAGAGGAGAATAGAAAGAGAAAGCATACTAAGGTCTGCTCTTCAACTTTGTTGAGAAAGTTCAGTTTTCATTCATTCTTTAATTCATTGAAAGACTAATTCTCTTTTATGACAGTAGGGTCCTATTGTAGACAACAATATTCAAGGTTGAATTACATCATTCAGACACTTTCTTTTCAGAGGTGTCGATCTATCTTTGATAGTCTATGTATACTTGTCTGTTTGTGAATTAAATTTCATGACTGATAAAGGATATTGTGCAGAGTTGAGTGGGCAGCAATATGTGGCAAGTTGATCAAGCTTTTAAAGTTCAGTGTTTACTTTCTGTCAGAAGTCCTTTTGTATGGTTTTCATTGGGGACATCTAAGTTTGACTTTGGTCCAAACTTCCTCAAGGAATTTTTTAAAGAGAATGATTATTTTGATAAATTGGATAGGAAGCAATTTTTGAGGCTATAAACATAGCGTGATATTCCCATCTATATTTATTTAGCCAAGCAAGATCTAAAAATGCTTGAGTAAGAATATTTCATATCTTTTCCTCAACATTTATTTTGGTGACCATACTGGGGAGATCTTCCATATCTCTTTGGTTGATTTTTATGCTTGATTATTGTTGGGGCTCAGAAATGTCATGTTTTCATCTACCTTTCCCTTCATCATTCTTCACATTTCATCGCCCATTAACCTTTCATGATATCATTTTATTAAATATACTTGGGTTTCACCTTATTATTCTCCACTTTATTCATTTTAGTATTAAAAGGGAATTTGTGATTAAATATTATAAAATCGACATGTTTTCATATATATCTCAAAAATGTGTTAGCTTTGTAATGTGTAGGAATATGTGAAGGATTAATTCAAAAAGACTTCTCGAATACTTCCTCCACCATTTCAATATTTGAGGAGATAATTCAAGTATATTCCAAGGAGAAGATCATGGGGAATGGATAACATATCTTATCCAAGATATATGAGAGGATTTGAAGGGATCATATTTTGTAATAATGGGAAAATAGTTGAGAGAATAGTGGATATGTAATTATGATATGGTTATCTTATCTTCGAGGATCTCATGTATAAACGAGAGTGCTCTCTCTTCATGAGGTAGTAGTAGTAGTCATTAGGATTCAAGTAGAAATTTGGATTAATCTTGGATTTTTAATTGGGAAGAAAGGGATTCTTAGCTTTGATTCATATTTTTGGTTTCCATGCTTTCTTTATTATGTTATGAAGATTAATTTGATTATTGTAATGTAAGATTGCTTCATTGGTGTGAGCTCACATATGTTGTTGTGTCATTCAACTCTTCACATGTTGTATTGCTTTTCCTTCATGTAGTTCTCCATTTCTAGATTAATTTCATTTACGCAATTTCATTTCAGTCGTGTGTTATAACAATTCAATTCCAAGTCGTTTGTTTCAATTTATTGCATTAGATTAATGATTCAATTTCAGTTGTAGCTTAAAAATGAGATTGGATTAGTCCCACTTCAATCATGCATATACTTTGTGTGTGCTTCATAAGTTTACGAACCTCAGATTGACAAATTAGATACTTGGGAAAGTACTACAATGCAATTAATACAACATTAGTTGGCCCAATGTAACGACTGTCGTTCCCTTGTTACAATTGTTTTTCCCTTTATAGTAAGTGTCTTTCATTTGAACAGAACAACTGTCGTTCCCTTTATGATTTTTATCCCTTTACAGGTGTTTCATCTATGGAGGATTAGGTATTGAAAAAGGAAGGTAAGAACCTACATAGACAACAAATAAAATGCTTGTACCATCACCTACCTTCAGATGATGCATAGAGGTTGTTTTTAGGACATCTTTAGAGCCCAACATCGTTGTCGGGGAAGCACGATGGATTGAGGTATTAGTTTCTTTTTCGTTTCAATTCATGCAAGTGTGATCTAGATGTGTTGGTAAGGGGTCATAGCAGCTACTTGAGTGGAGACTCCTCATGTTCTCCCTACCAACTACGTAAGTGTGAATTTCAATTTCTGCAAAGAGTGTTTCAATTTCCGCAAGAGTAATTTCAATTTATGCAAAGAGTGTTTCATTTTCCACAAGAGTAATTTCAATTTATGCAAGAGTGTTTAATTTCTACAAGTGTGATCTACATTTGTTAGTAAGAGGGTCATAGAAGCTCCTAAGAGGAGACTCCTCACTATCTCTTCCAACTATCAAGAGCGTTTAATTTCCACAACTATGAAGAGTAATTATTTTATGTTTTAGCAAGAGTGTTTTTATTTAAGTTTTTCATTTTGATTTGGGTGTTGTAAGAATCTCTTTAACAAGATGGTTTAATAATGAATTTCAGCTTGGAATAGCTCACTCATATACTTGCAAAGGTCAAGATCTCCTCTTCTCACAAAGAGGAGATCTTGACATTAATCGAGGGCTTAATTACTCCTCCAGAGGCAAACAAAGAATCAACATGCGAAGAATCCTGCACATTTAATGAAAAACAATTAGGCGGGAATGAGGTCGAGGAGGACAAAGAGGAGCTGCAGCATGATCTGAGCAAGACAAATTGCACCTACGAAATCCTAATCAAACGATGGTTTCAAGCGAGTACTAGGTTAGATCCATTTAGTTTTTCTTTTTATTTTTTTAATTCACAGTTTCAACGGCTAATTTCGCACGTTCATACATATTTCCGATTGTTATTTGTGAAATTGAAAGATAACATATTCTTATTATTGTTGCGTGCATGGATACATTGGCTATTTGACTACAGATAACTAGTATCTCATTTTTAATTAGCATAGTGTAGGTAGGAGCTATTTTCAAGTTTTTTATTTTTATTTTTTTAGAATAAGTATGTTGTCCTCCGTGCTTAGTGCGATCGCGAGGATCAGAAAGTAGGATGATTGATTGATTTCATTGATTTTAGGAAGATTAATTGATTGACGATGAAAAATTTTCCTAACCTATTTTTCATCTACAATTTCTTTCCATTTGCTCACAAATTTTTAATAAGTTTGCAAAATCTATTTTTATTTTTTATTTTAAAACATAGAAAACATAAATACATAAATAAAAATTTGCGCATCCTTCCGTCTGCAAATCAAAACAATAAAACAATAAGTAAGAAGGTGTGCAATTGCAATATAAGAGTCGTGTTTTTCCACGTTGAAACTTCAAGCTGAAACATTGTTATGACTGCACTCTTCTTGTTTTTAACCTTTGGCCTAGTTTATTTTTTATTTGCATGGCAGCAATGCCATTTTTTTTCTCTCGCCCCTTATCATGTAGATGCCTGGAAATAACCCTGCAAACAAACAAAATATCATGCACATATCGGCCATATACCTTTGTTGTTGGTGCTCTAGGTTCTATGGGAAACTCTATTGACTCAACGGCTTTGACAACAATGTTAAAAAAAATTGCATATGATGAACGATTATAGAAAAAAAGAAGAGGTGAATATAGACCATCATTGGTGGACAACTTGAATTTCAATTAGAGAACGCATACATGACATCCATACTATATCCATTTGTGAAATCTAAAAGTGTATACTTCCTTAGCTCTCTATCCATAGTTCCTATTGACAGGTTGGCATAGCGAGACAAATTCTTTTGCAAATGAAAAAGGCCCAGAAACAGGAAGGTCTGGCCCTAGCCATGATTCCAATGAATCTTGGCACATCAGCGGTATACTATCATAAACTTGTATTAGCGGCATTTTCTATCACCCACAGACCGAAAAGATTAATGATTTTGCTAATGCCATGCATTCAGAGATTTTTCTGCCAGAGGTTGCAAGACTAAATCTGATTTGATTGATTTGCAACAATATTCTTCCATATTTAACGATGATTGGCAATCTTATTTCCAAACCATCATCCTCCACGTCATATCTGAAATCAAGGATTTCGATCAGAAATAGGGTTCTGAGTTTTCCATGAGGGCACACAGATCCTAAGTGTTATCAACATCGGATTGATTGGGATACGTTTGTTACGGATCTGATCCTAACGTTCACCTTTCTAAGTAAGGATTCTAGTGATCATCTTGCACTTAATATAGACTCAGAATGGATATCTCGAAAGAAGACTTGAAATACACCAGTTTCTGAAAGCGAAGAAGGTAAATTGACATTTGATGAATTGTTTATCCTGTGTCAGTCTATACTGGATAATAGATGAGAGGATGAATTACTCAGCGACGATGAGTGGGATGAATTGATGGAGGCTTTCAAGGTCTACGATATGAATAATGACAGATTCATCTCCTCCATGGAGCTTCAACATGTGTTGTGTAATTTGGGATTCATGCAAGGGAAGAGTTGGCAAACTACTAGAGGATGATATGTGCATATGATTCCAATTCCAATGGGCTCTTATACTTCTCAAAATTTAAAAACATGATGACCTCGAATATACCTGCGCTTCCTGCTGATCTTCACAAGCCCTAGATTCTTCGCCTCCATAGCTAATCGAAGTAAAGAGGGCAGTCTGATCAGAGAGTGGAGAAGGAAAGCATCTCTCCCCTTGATGTCAAAGTAGGAGTATGCAGATAAGGAGACAAGGCGCATTGACTCAGTTTTGTGAAGCACTTCTCAGATGGGCAATTCGAGCTCCAGTGAGTGATATATATATATAAAGAATTTTCTTTTTGTTTGTTTTATTATAAAAAGATTATAATAACAAAAATATATATATACTTTATTTGTTTTTTATTATTGAATTTTTTTTTAAAAGAATTTCATTTTATTTGCTTTGTTTTATTATAAAAATCATAAAAATAAAATCTTAGGTCAAACATAAAAATAATAAAAAATTCATAAAAAAAAAGCTTTAGCAAATGGATTTCAAACAATTCTTGAAAACTAAATCGGAGTAATGTTTTTACATTTATGCTAACTTGGTTCATTGAGTCACTTCAACAACAATCGACTACAGAACTTCCGCACAAAGGGCAACAGGTAAAATGTACTTTGTTTTTGAATTTGATTTGATCGCATTCTTACTTATTCCTGCATTTCATATTTTTCAAAGCTCTCACATTTTTCATGCAGGATCAGTACTAAGATTTTACAAGTTCGAAGACAATCGCATTTTGCTATGAAGTGATTTTCAAGAATCATAGAAACTTTAAAAACAAAAAAACCTTCTTTTTTTGATTGCTTGAAGGAGTTGGTACTCATCATGAACATCATGATGTTTTTTGTTACATAGACACATTTTCATAAACCCATTTGTGTCATGAATGTCTTCCCCCATTTCTCCTTCAAAGAAGATTGGGCATCCCTATGTTGAAGCCCATATTCCATTGAATTATTCTTCATGACTTTGCACACGTCTATCTTTCTGATTCGCATACATTTTTGCCTTCTTTTTCCATTTCATTTTTTCCTTCTGAATAAAACCAGTCACCTCATTTTCCATGACTAAATTGCCTTGCCATAAACATTGTTTCTACTGAGATATTTCCTATAGTCCAACCAATCATTTTATCAAACTCGCGTTGACTAATGTGGGATTCCTTAAGGCCCACCTTTCAACAAGTCTTGCCCCATCGACCTCAACACCTTATCTAGGATATAGACTAGAGTTCCTTTTGAGTACCTAGAGGCTTGCATGACTTAATGGAAATATCTCTCACTGACAATCATGGGAATACATCAATGTCCCTTGATCGTCAAATCTTTCAAGTTTCTTGACATCATCTCATTCATTCATACTTCGCAAGATGTACTCGGGTACCTTGACACTCATTGACATCAATGGTGAGTTTTCCTCACATTGGATAACGACATTCATCAATGGCCAGTAATACAATGACTTATCTTCATGCTCGACATTTACACATCCATTCGCATGATTAGAATTGTACCATCGGGTTGTAGCAGGTGAAGACTATACACTTTTTCTTGACTTCCTTAGCAGTTATAGCAGCATGACTTCATCTATATGAGATTACTATAGTTCCACTTTCATACTTCCTCTTTTCCATGATTCATTCAGCAACAATTCAGATTCCTTCACTTCACATTATCTGATCCAGCAGTCACATCATCCGCAGCTACAACAACAATTGCCTTTCACATGATCCTGCAATAGTGACATCTTCCATGCTCTAGTAGATACATCAGCCATATTCCTATTGCATAGTTCATCAACATTTGGGTAAGTGGAGGTATGTTATTTTCTAAACTTTAATCATGTAATTCCTCAACTGCTAGCAATGAATAATTTGGAAAATTCCCTCATGAAGATCCCTTTCTTTTTCACTTCTATGACTTATGCCAGTTACATGCGGACATGCAACCAGTTCAATTGGGGGGTAGGGGAATTTATTCACTATTATCACTCTATTTTTCCACTACCATCATTCCATTTTTTGTCTCATTTACCATTTACCAACATTTATTTTCCAACGATACTATGTTGCACTTTGCTTCATAAGAACTAATATACATATTGGCATGATTCACAAATATAAAAGGGATCTTTCTTATACTCAGTGATGTTGCCTTATGCACATTGATATCATATATTTTCCAGTAAGAATATGGGTAAATTATTATCATAACAACAAGAGAAAAAATAATGAAATGAATGTTGTTAACACAAGAACCAACATTCTTTATATTCATGGTTGTCACACAAGAACCAACCATAATAAAATGTCAGTTGTTACTCATGTAAATCCTGTCCTAGAAACATTCATTATAATCACTCAAAGACAACATTCAGATGCCAAAATTTATTGATAAGTTCCATGCATAGTTGCATGCGGACATGCAACAAGTTTAGTTGGGGGGTATGTTGGGGCTCAGAAATGTCATATTTTCATCCACCTTTCCCTTCATCATTCTTCACATTTCATTGCCCCATTAACCTTTCATGATATCATTTTCATAAATATACTTGGGTTTCACCTTATTATTCTCCACTTTATTCATTTTAGTATTAAAAGGGAATTTGTGATTAAATATTAGAAAATCGACATGTTTTCATATATATCTCAAAAATGTGTGAGCTTTGTAATGTGTAGTAATATGTGAAGGATTAATTCAAAAATACTTCTCGAATACTTCCTCCACCATTTCAAGATTTGAGGAGATAATTAAAGCCTATTCGAAGGAGAAGATCATGGGGAATGAATAACATATCTTATCCAAGATATATGAGAGGATTTGAAGGGATCATATTTTGTAATAATGGGAAAATATTTGAGATAATAGTGGATCTGTAATTATGAGATGGTTATATTATCTTCAAGGCTCTCATGTATAAAAGAGAGTGATCTCTCTTCATGAGGTAGTAGTAGTAATCATTAGGATTCAAGTAGAAATTTGGATTAATCTTGGATTTGTAATCAGGAAGAAAGGGATTCTTAGCTTTGATTCATAGTTTTGGTTTACATGCTTTCATTATTATGTTATGAAGATTGATTTGATTATTGTAATGTAAGATTGCTTCATTAGTGTGAGCTCACATATGTTGTTGTGTCATTCAACTATTCATATGTTGTATTTCTTTTCCTTCATGTAGTTCTCCATTCCTAGATTAATTTCATTTACACAATTTCATTTTAGTCGTGTGTTATAGAAATTCAATTCCAAGTCGTGTGTTTCAATTTCTTGCATTAGATTAATGATTCAATTTCAGTTGTAGCTTAAACATTATATTATATTAGTCCCGCTTCAATCTTTCATATACTTTGTGTGCACTTCGTAAGTTTACGAACCTTGGATTGAAAAATTAGATAGTTGGGAAAGTACTACAATGCAATTAATACAACATTAGTCCATCCCATTGTAACGATTGGCGTTCCCTTGTTACGATTGTTGTTCCCTTTACAGGAAGTGTCGTTCATTTGAACATAACAACTGTCGCTCCCTTTACGATTGATGTCCCTTTATAGGTGTTGCATCTCTGGAGGATGAGGTATTGAAAACAGAAGGTAAGAACCTACGTAGGCAACAAGTAAAATGCTTGTTCCAACGCCTACCTTCGGATGATGCATAGAGGTTGTTTTTAGGACATATTTAGAGTCCAACAATTATCGTCGGATATATCTATTTTTCTTATATTGATTCTTTGACTATTTCATCTCTTAATGATTGTACCTGTTGCAAGGCAGCCTAATATTGAGCTCAGTCTTCAAGATCATACCATCATTGTTTTAAACTTGTTTAACACCATTTTAGACACTGCTAATACCCGGGCTGATCTTAATCGTTCATGGGTAGAAATTGAACAAGACATAAGTTCCCAAGAACGTTGGGTAGATAGGCATAGACAACTTAGGAATCAGCCATAACTTTCTTTTTCCTTCAACTTTGATCTTCTTTTCATGTCCTTAGACCCTCATGTTTCTAAGAGAAGAAGAGGCTTATCACCTGAAATTTATCCTATTTCTGAAATAGGAAGAAGGAACGTTGTGTTATCAACCCAACAAAGTGATCTAAGGAGAACCTTATCCGATTCATCTAGTTCATGTTTTAATCCCTTACCTATTATCCACAAGATGGCATCTAGTGGTGGATCTAGTGGCACTGGAGGTGCATCTTCATCTCAATATCCACAGTGATTGGTAGCTTGTATATTCACCAAGTCCCTATCCAATCTACCAAAAACCCCACCAAAGTCATTAAAAAGTATGGGATCTTTCAGTTTGAAGAAGATGCTACAACCACACCGTGGCATGTTTCCTCCCCTCTTAACCCAACACCTGCTACTCGTCCACTTCATAAATTCAAAGAGCATCTCCCTACGTTTTCAGGGAATAACACTGTCACTATGAACGAACACTTGGTGGAATTTTCTAATGCCTATCACAACATAGGAGCCAATGACAACGATACTTGTATGAGCTTATTTGTCAATTCCCTTGAAGGGAAGGTTGTGGTTGATTCCTTCGATATCCCTCCTAATATTTTATCTACTTGGGAGGATTTAGTCTATTGGTTCAAATCCACCTATGAGAAATCCAAAATCCCATCCGAGCAATTACGGGAATATAATAACATCGCTTATAAGGATGGTGAGACCATCAAGTCCTTCAACTTGTGTTTCACCAAGTTATACAATCAAATCCCTGAAATCATTCGACCTCAAAACCAAGCCACTTTCATGCACTATTATAATGCATTACCTTCCCCCTATCGTCATAGGCTTGAGGAAAAGGTCATTGATAATATCATTTCAGCTCTGCATACTTGTTTAGAGTATGAAGAACAACTTGAAATAATAGGTCTTCTTCAGGGAGATTCAGTTAAACAGAAAAACATGTCTGCCCTCTTACAACTTGTACAAGACATGAATAATCGTATGATATGTTAAAATAATGTAATTTCAAAGTGTATTCTTATTATTATTTGATATATTATTCATTGGATCAATCCCCATTGTGGATTGATCATGTCGGCTACTATATAAGGACCAAATCCCCTTTTGTGAATTGGTCATAATGTAATTGTAAAAGGCAAAAGAAGAAGTCGGCCCCAGAATATATCAAGAGGCCTTGAAATATAATAAAGGTGGTTATAACCACCCAGTTTGAGAAGTCGTCCATGCCAGTGAAGAGATACTTCACACGTGCCAGATTTGTATAAATAAGGAGGCTAGCGCCTCACTTAGACACACACCTCACTTGCTCATTGAGAGATAAGTTTCGGAACTGCAGTTGGAGAAGAAGGAGAGAGAGTGGCGCATATTTTGGGAGAGGATATTCTGCATTAGTTTAAGTTATCTCTTGGCATTGTATTGGCTATCTATAATAAGGAAGTTTTGTTGGGTTTTCTTTCCCTAGAGGGTTTCCCAGGATAAATGATGTGTCTCTTGTGATTGTGTATTTCTCAGTGATATTGTCTTATGTTGTTGTTATCTATTGAAATGCAAAGAACTATAATAATGGCTTAAACATTAACATGATATCAGAGCCAAGCTGAAGAGAGCATATTTCGCAAGAGTGAAAAACATCACTGTTGTCATACATGCAAATTAGGGCTTTTTGTTGGTGAGGTATTTTAGCCCTAAACCATCTAGAAAAGTGTGTCCTCCCCCAAGGATTACTTTGGCACTCTCAGCGCACCTTTTCAGTGGCTAGATCTCTCGAAAAGTGAAACCCTAGTTTCAGAAAGTACCAGAAGTACCAGAAACCAGTGTACCAGAAGTACCAGAAGTACCAGAGGTACCAGAAAACCAAAAGCACCAGTCCAGAAATCTGAAGATCAAGTTTGGAGGAGAAAAATTTGGATTTTCTCAGATCCAAACACACCAGGCTACTCGCCTCAGCCAAGCGCACCTCCTGGTAAGTTAAGAATTTGATTTTGAGCATTTTCATTTTTCGATCATTTTCCTAGCTCCAAGTAAAAGATGTCTGCAAGCACTAAGCTTGTTGACAAGCTGGAAGGTATGGAAAAATTTTGTGCCTGGAAGTATAGGATTGGACTTGTTCTTGAAGATAATGGCCTAGCAAACTTCATCAAAGGAGAAATTCCAGAACCCGACGATGCTGCAGAAAAAGCCAAGCATCAAAAGGACACAATCAGGGCCAAAAGAATCATTACAGATTCAATAAAATACCACATGATTCCTTATTTTTCATCTAAGAAGACTCTGAAAGAAATGTTTGATGCCTTGACCATACTGTATGAAGGAAATAACATAAACCGGAATATGAATATAAGAACTCAACTGAAGAATACAATGATGCAGAAAGGAGAAACAATTAAGGAATATTTCTCCAGAATCTCAGAATTCAAAGAACAATTAAAAGTGATTGGAGATACCATAGATGAATATGAACTCATAATGATGAGCCTAAATGGTCTCACAAGACCTTGGGATGCATTCAACCAAACGATATGCGCCAGAACGAAGAAAATGAAGTTTGATAGTCTATGGGAAGAATGCATCCAAGAAGAAACAAAAGTAGTTAATCATGAAGCGCTACTGGAAAGAGATGATGATCAAGCCCTAGATACTCACAACAAAAGAGGAAGGAAGAAACCCTACTTCCAAAAGGAGACTCATAAATATCCTCAACCACCAAACAAATTCAATAATAAAGAATCTCATCCAAGGAGATTTCAAAAGAAAGGACAGCGAAGGGAAAGAGATTACTCATCTGTACAATGCTATCATTGTGAAAAGATGGGACACATTGCGAAATTTTGTCCAGCCAGACGAGAAGAATAAAAGAGAAAACATTAGAGGCACCATGCCCATGTAGTCGAAGATGAAGAGCCACCCGCAAAGATGATAAGAGAGCAGATCAAATACCATGTCTTAATCTTGACCCTCTCAGGAACTGTAACACCTAGAGAGGACACTTGGCTCATTGATAGTGGTGCATCCAAGCACATGATGGGACAATTAAAAATTCTCTCTTGTATCTCAGAAAAGAATTTTTCTCATAAAGTGACACTTGGAGATGATTACCAATATCCCATCAAGGGAGTGGGAGAATCAAACCACAAACTGAATTCAGGGAATTCACTAAAAATGAAGGATGTACTATATGTACCAAGTTTGACAAAGAACCTACTCTCCATTTCAGCTTTAGAAAAGAAATCCTTCAGAGTTTCCTTTATAGATGGAGAATTTCTTATGTGGGCTAAAGGAGAAACCTTCAATGAAGCAATCATCATTGGAAGTGAAGAAAATGAATTGTATAAACTAAAGGGTCACTCAGAGGCTGCCATGACCCACGCCATTGAAAACTCATGTGAACTTTGACATAGAATATTATCTCACGTCAACTAAAAAGAACTACCATACATATGCAAAGAGGTCACAGGTTTACCAAAACTCAAGGGTGACCTTGAAGGTGTATGAAATGGATGTGCATAAGGGAAAAACATCAAGAACCCTTTTTCGAAGAGAGACAGCAAAGCAGAAGGAGTCCTAGAGCTCATTCATTCAGATGTGTGTGGCCCAATGCCATCGTCCTCCATTAGTGGGTATGTATATTATGTCTCATTTATTGATGATTATTCTCATAAGACCTGGATATATTTTTTGAAATCTAAAGATGAAGTCTTCAGCAAGTTCAAGGAATTCAAAGCCTTGATAGAGAATATTTCTGAAAGAAAGATTAAGATACTCAGGTCAGATAATGGAGGAGAATATACCTCAAAAGAGTTTGTGAACTTCTGCAAAGATGTTGGGATCAAGAGGGAACTCACTACTCCCTATAATCCCCAACAAAATGATGTAGTTGAATGAAAGAACATAACGATAATGGAAGTTGTGAAGACTATGATCCATGATCAAGATATTCCTATGTGCTTATGGGAAGAAGCAGCAATGGTAGTTGTATATGTGTAGAACCGATTGTCCCATAGTGCACTTGGGCTCAAAAACCTAGAAGATATGTTCACCGGAAAGAAGTCAGAGGTAAGCCATCTCAAAATATTTGGCTGCCCAGTATTTATTCATATACCGAAAGAGAAGAGAAACAAGATGGAACCTTCAGGAAAAAAGGGAATATTTGTGGGATACTGTGAGGTCTCCAAGGCCTTCAGAATCTATATACCAGGTCACCATCACATTGAGATCAGCAGGGATGTGACCTTTGATGAAGATGCAGTGCTCAAGAAATCAAGAAGATGCCAACTTGAAGAAGTATATGAAGAGGAACCCGTAAACCCCAGAACTGTAGTGAGGGAGGTTTCCAGAGTGCAGAACTAGTGAGGGAAGTTGTAACTTCCCTTGATGAGGAAATTAGAGAAGATCATGATATATCATAAGTTCAGGAACCTCCTCAGATGATGATCCTCCATAAAAGGAAGCCAGCTTGGGCTAGAGAGCTTATTCAAGATGGAGAGAAGTATGGTGTTCCCGAAGGAACTACAAGACAGGTGAAAATACCAAAGTCATTCTCTAGTTATACGGCTTTGATGTGTGATCTTCTAGAGGAGGAGCCTACCTTCTTTGAAGAAGTCATTCAGAGAAAAGAATGGGCAGATGCCATGACAGAGGAATACCAATCCATAATAAAGAACAAAGTATGGGAAATAGTTCCCAGACTGAAGAGTAAAGATGTGGTATCCTCCAAATGGATCTTCAAAATAAAACATGTTGTTGATGGAAGTATTGAAAAATATAAAGCAAGATTTGTAGCTCGTGACTTTTCTCAAAAAGAAGGCATTGACTATGAAGAGACATTCTCTCATGTAGCCAGATACACTTTGATCAAAACCATCATAGCTCTTATAGCTAATATGAAGTGGAAGTTACACCAGATGGACGTGAAGAAATCTTTCCTAAATGGTGTCATCGAAGAGGAAGTGTATATAGAGAAACCTCAAGGATTTGAAGTTGAAGACAGGAAGTCTCATGACTGTAGGTTGAAGAAAGCATTGTACAGATTGAAGAAAGCTCCTAGAGCTTGTTATGGCCGAATAGACATCTTTCTAACGAGCTTGGGCTTTACCAAGAGTAAAGCAGATTCTAACCTCTACTTCAAGGTCATGAACGATGAGCCAGTAATATTACTTCTATAAGTGGATGACTTATTCTTAACTGGAGAAGAAAATCTCATCACTGAATGTAAGAAGAGACTTGCCTCAGAATGTGAAATGAAATACGTTGGCCTAATGCATTATTTCCTAGGTCTTTAGGTATGACAGAGTCTAGAGAGGATCTTCCTTAATGAAGGGAAGTATGCAGTTGAAATCCTAAAGAGATTCGACATGTTGGAATGTAAGTTCATGAATACACCCATGGAAGCGAAGCTGAAGCTATTGGTCAACACTTCGTCAAAATTGATTGATGCCACACTGTACAAATAGATTATTGTCTCGTTGATGTACCTGATGAACACCAGACCAAACACTTTTTTTTTCTGTGAACACCTTGAGTCTGTTTCTGGTAGAACCCAGACATGTTCACCTAGTGGCTGCAAAACATGTGATGAGGTACCTTAAGGGTACAATAGGTTGTGATCTCAGCTATGATGGAGATCATGATTTCACATTGAGTGGATATACTGATGAATATTGGTGTTGGTGTCTAAATATGTCTTAAAAACAACCTTAGTTTAACATTAATTCATCAACCCAGAGATTCGTCTTTTATCTCAAGAATATTGGCAAAGTTTATGCAGGTAGCCTAAAATCGTGTAGCTAAACCAAAATTTGAGTTTATCAACAATAGAGTTCCTCAAACGTTCACTAGAGATTCTAAGAACTTAACTGGAATTGAAATATGATTACTAAGATGCTATGAAATGGAAAGGGACTAATTAATCTATTGAATTCCCTTAACTAGAAAGCAGTAATTGAATCTAACTAAGGACTTGCAAAGTTAACTATCAATTATGAATTCTGATTACTGGAAAGGAAATGACAAATTACTCTATCTGCAGAAAGAAACAACAATTATAATCTAATCAGAAGGGACAACTAATGTGAATTTGCTGAAAGGAACAACTATTGTAGCTGCAACCGAAAGGAACAACTATTGTAACTTTAACCAAAAGGAACAACAATCGTAAATCTAAGGGAAAGGAACAGCGCAGATGAGAATGTGAGGAATTGTCAAGCAATAAATTCAGAAATGGAAATCACAACAACAATCATTGATAACTAATTGAAATGTCTATCTTCTATACGCAATCAATCATAAAATCATTAACACACTTGTGCATTTATCTTTGGCTATTGTAAAAGAGATCTGAATCATAAAATGGAAATCAAACTTTGAACTGATACAATTACAAAAAGAGACAGTAACTCCTTCGGACTGGGCCCTCGGTCTTCAGAAGTACTGCTACAAGAAAATCAGAGCACGGAAATGGTAAAAACACTCAAAACTTTCATTGATTCCATGACTGGTAAAACATTTACAAAAACTATTGTGCAGAACAGCTATGAATCTAATTACTTGAATGCGTTTTTTATTATGTTTTTCTAGATCTATTACCCTCTTATATATTACAATAGTTCGGGTAAATCAAGCTATCCTGAGGATCGAAAGATCCTTAGGATTTCTTTACTATTATAAAATTACAATATAGAAAATGTATTATCTTCAAACTGCTTTGCGCCTAAAAAGTCTTCAACCTTTAATAGCTTTCACATAGCCAAAATCTCTTTGGTTATCTTTGGCAGTTATTTGTCTGATTCTATAACAAAATCAAACCATTCCAATCGTAAATTAGAATCTATTTAATAAAACTTTAATAACAACCTTAAGAGACATACTAATCATATTCTTTCCTATCTATCCCTAACTATCTAAAGAATTAATCAAAATCATATCATAAACTATGGGAAAAAGGAAGATATTTGTACCTTTTTCGTAACCCAACATACCCCCCCAACTTACCTTCTTGCATGTCCTCATGCAAGCTAGAGTTTTTCATGTAAAATAGTTATACTGTAGGGAGGAAAGGTAGGTTCACCAGGTCTCCTGAAACCATGGCTTCTTTTGATTTCATCAAAAGCGGCTTCCTGTCTCTTTTTATTTATTTGAAAATCCTTCTCATAAACTTCTGGAGGAAACCAGAGGAGAGGGGGGTTATACCTGCATCCCATCCAAGCAGGTCCTTCCTCCTGGAGTATTCTAGAATATCTTTCTACTCTGAAGGTTGTTGCAAAGAAATTTCTATATCCAAAGGGCTCTCTACTTTTAACCTCATCAGATGATACATCCCATCTTACCTTGGAGGCAGCAAGAGCTTCTTCCTTGAATTCTTCAAAATATGTGAGACCTGAGCGGATGAGATATAAATGGATAGGAGCCAATGAATCCACAACCCCTGCCCTTTTCATGAAGGTCTTGTGTCGCATGATGGCTGGGAAGGATTTTGGAGGCTCTCCTCTAATCCAAAGATCTAAACCAGTTTCCCTGTTCATGAAAATTTTGTGAGCCTTACCCCATCTGACCTAGTTCCTAGTAAAGGATAGGAATGCCTAAAATTGAATGTCCCCTATAAAAAGGCCAGGGTTGTCTCCTCTAACTTCATCCAAAATGATATTATGGAAATATAATTCACACAGAAGGTATTGTACCTTCTCTTCCTAATCTCCGAAACATGAAATAAATTCTAGAACAGTGGTAAAGGAAATGGGTTTACCTGCTTTGATGGCCTTTACACTCAACAATAAATATCGTTCCAACAAGAATAAAACATAATTAGTGGCAGGGGCTCTGCAATTGATGGCATCAGAATAGACATCATAGATGTGTTTGATTTTATCCAAAGCTTCTTCCAATTGGGTTTGCACCTTTTTGGTCTTCTCTTGGGCTCTGGTAAGCGCAACATAAGTCTCACTCTCTGTTGTTGTCATATCCTTCAATTCTTTAATAACCCTTTGATATTCAATTATAGTTACCATTTCATGTTGGTGTTGGACCAATGCTTGTTGTGCTTGTGTAAGTTCTTCTTTTAATCCATCAATGATGACACTCTATGCCTGAGATTGAGATGTTTGATGTTCTTCCATAACACTCATCTCCTCCCTGGATTGAATCAATGCTTGTTGGGCTTGTCCCAATTCTTCTCTTAGCTCATGAATGATGGCACCCTGTGCCTGAGACTGGGATGTTTGATATTCATTCATTTCTTCTCTGGAGTGAATTAGTGCTTGCTAGGTTTTTGAAAGCTCTGCCTCCAGTCTATTCATGATAATACTTTGTTCCTAAAATTTCCCTGTTATCATTAGTAATTCACCTCTGTTTTGAGTCATGGTTTGTTGGAACTGCAGTAGTTCTTCCTCCAGTCTCCTAATAGTAGCATTTTGCTCAAAAAATTGAGTTGTTTCCTCTAAAAATAGAGTGTCTGTATGTATCTCAGTATCAACCATCTCTTGTGTTTCTTCAGGAATTACATCTTCATCCTGAACTGTTGCTTCTTCTACCATTACTTCCTCAAGATCTGTCTGTATTCCTATAGAAGTTGTACTAGCTTCTTTCTTAGGAAGAGGGTTTCTTCCTTGCATTCTGCCTCTTTTGTTTTTCTTTCTCTTGTGGATCTTGTCTGCTAGTTCCAACTGTTTCCTCAATTCCTTGATAATCTCCTTGAGTTTTCCCACTTTCTGCTTTAATCTCACAACCCTCTTAGCCTTCTTCTTTAGAAATTTGTTTTCTTTCTTTAATTTCCTAATTTGTCTCTGGATTTTGGCTGATTTTTGTCTATGGGGAATCTCGATGTCTTCTTCATTTTGTTTAGCAGATGGTTGTCCCTCTATTTCTTCCAAGTGCTCTGGTTGTTCAATGGGGTCTCTTGTTTCAAAAATAAATTCCTCCTGTGATGTGTCATCTTTGTCAGTTGAGGTTCCTAAGTTCCCCAAAACCTGAGCCATTTCTATCTCATAACTCTTAAAAACGTGTTTTTTCAGGTGCTTTGCTACAGGTTGGGTGTCTCCCTGATTATCCTTTTGTGTTGTTTGTCCAGCTTGGTCAATGTCTTGAACATTTTCCTGTGAAGGCTATTCCGTGAAATTCTGAAGTTCTTCAGGGCTTGTTGAATCCTGAACTACTTCTATTGTTTCCTGAATTTGTTTGCTTCTCTTCCTTGTCCTAGGGGGGGATCTAAGAGCAACCATTGTTCTCTTTTTTATTTTTGTTACTGCCTATATCTGTGAGGTCTGGGCCTCAGTAATTTGAGCAGGGTCTGCTTCAACTTCAGTTTGGGGCAATGGAGTTTCTCTTTGGGTGGTAGTCGCCTACTCCAGTTGTGGGGGTTCTACTTCAATTTCGGTTGGAGGTGGTGAAAGTTCTCTGTGGGTGGTGGTTTCTTGTTCCAATCTATTGGCCTCAATAATTTGAATAGGTTATGTTTCAACTTCAATCTGAGGTGGTAAAATTTCTCTTTGGGTGGTGGTGGCCTGCTCCAGTTGTAGAGGTCTATTGGCCTCAATCAAATTCTCCCAAGTCAACTGAGTTTGACTCAGTGCTTTATCCACTATCAATTTAACTAGTTTGTGGTGGCTAATAACTATAACAGGATCTTTGGACTTTTGTGTCCTTAAAGTGACTTCATGTAATACAGTATCTAGGAAGAAACGAAGGTTAAGTACTAACCGTTGCTTCAAGGCTGCCATCAATTTAAGATGGCGTGGTCGAATTACATCATACCGTCCATCGCAAGTGATGTAGTGTTGAACTATCCCCGCCAATTCCTTCCACGGTTCACTGAGGGTACTGGGATTAAGTCCTTTTCCTTTTTTGTCCAATTCCTCCCCTAGTTATGTGAAATATTCCATGGCTTCCCTCAGCTTTGTGTATTTCCCTGTCCATTGAATACATGTGTTAGAGAGGCCTGTGACCTCTACTATGATTTCCGAGGTAACTGGTATTCGTATACCCTGCATCGTGGAGATTTCTCCTTGCAAGTTTTGAAATAATTCTAGTGTGACATTTGTGTTATCTCCTTGCAAGTGGTTGAAGTATTCGGTCCACCCTAGGCGGTGTATGATTTCTCTTGCCTGTTCTATAACCCGGAGTAATGTCGGCTCTCTGTGCACACTTCTTCCACCCATATTTTTGTGAGAAAGAAAGAATGACTATCGTCCCTGTTTACAAATTCGGTTAGACCAGCTGTGGAGAAACAGATGCCAGAAATGGAAAATAGCAGTAACAACGAATGTATAAAGACGTGGGTTTTGTAATTATTGCAATCATTATAGCTAGTCGAAAAGTGTGCTGAGCGTCCCCCTCATTAATGTAGAGGTCGTCCTCGACCGGTAGTGTAGGCGGAAGCAATGAGTGTGGTTATTTCGGGTGAGAGTTAATGATTGCATTGCCGTCGTCAATAGGGCTAATCATATATAATTTTCAAAAAGACACATGCCACCAAAAATCATTTAAATGATAGTCGTGTGATGTGTGGAATTTATAAAGTTATTACACCTACATGCAAAAAAATGATTTATGGAGAAATCAATCGAAAATAAGTTAAATCGGTTCATTTTTAATAATCCACATAACATAATACTGTTACTTTTCCCGCTGATTGAGTATAACTGATATGATAACCTCATTTTTTGAGTAAAGGAGATCTAGAGACACACAGAAACTTAGTAATTTGAGGTAATCTTACGTACCATAGGCAGAGCCACTGTTGCCGGCAGGGTTGCCTTTAACCCTTAGATGAGTCTTTATCCTTAATACACATGTGAATCATTTTTTTTTCTTTTTTTCTTTTTTTTCAAAAAAAGACCATTATCCTGGTTTGGTAGCCAGATGATAATAATGCCACTCACTAGATTATAACTTAAGTGAACAAGCCAGCTCATGATGAGACCTCTTGTCCTTTAACAAAAGAAGTTTTCAAAGGCCATTACCCTGGTGTGGTAGCCATAGTGGGAATGTCACTTAGGTTAGTATCCTATGATCGTGGTAGGTTGGCTCGTGATGAGACCCCCCGTTCTTTATGAAAAAGGTTTTTGTTGTGTATTTTTATTTATGTGTATTTTTTCTTAATATTTGAATTGTATTTTCCCAAAAAGACCATTATCCTGGTTTGGTGTCCAGATGATGATAATGCCACTCACTAGATTATAACTTAAGTGAACNTGACAAAAGAAGTTGTCAAAGGACATTACCCTGGTGTGGTGGCCATAATGGGAATGTCACTTAGGTTAGTATCCTATGATCATGGTAGGTTGGCTCGTGGTGAGACCCCCCGTTCTTTATGGGAAAATGTTATCATATATATTATTATTATTATTATTATTTTAAGGGAGGCTCATCTACTCCTTAAGAGTAAGGGATGGTACAAGGAAGTGTAAAGATGCCAAGTAAAAGTGTGTTGAAGACCCCTTATAATATAGAGGCATAATATCATTCAGGTGTATTTGTATATATAAGAGAAAGAAACAACTTATGGTGGTGATTGATTATGAACAAGGTTTAAGATATTTCAGAGAGATTATTCCACGAAAAAAAAAAATTGTTAAGGTGTGAGGGACCATCCACAAAATAATGACATATCCTTATAATGACGATTGGAAACAGTGCTAGTGAAAATTAATGGATGAAAACCACACTTCTGGAGGAATGTCTAGCGTTTGAATGGTAAAGAAGGGAATTGCAATCACGCGAAAAGGGACAGTAGTTGTTCTATTCCGAAAAGGAATAGCAAGTGCATGAAAAAGGGAACAGTAATTGTTCCATTCAAAAAAAAAGGAAAGGAACATCAGTTGCACAAAAAAGGAATTGTGCGAAAAGGAACGGTAGTTGTTTCGTTCAAAAAAAAGAACATCAGGAATGCAAGAAAGAACAGTAGTTGTGCGAAAAAGGAACAACAGTTGTTATGTTCAAAAAGGGAACAACAGGTGCACAAGAAGGAACAACAGTTGCGCGAAAAATGAACAACAAATGTTCTATTCAAAAAGGGAACAATAGGTGCATGAGAAGGAACAACAGTTGCACGAAAAAGGAACAGCAGTTGTTCCGTTCAAAAAGGGAACAATAGACGCGTGAGAAGGAACAACAGTTGCGCGAAAAAGGAATAGCAGTTGTTCCATTCAAAAAAGAAACGACAGGTGCGCGAGAAAGGGAACAGCATCGTCATGAACATGTAAAAGATAGAATCCGTGTAATAAAACAAAATGGGAGTATGGAACATAAGACGGTGTTAATTGTAGTTATATGTCATGATTCTTGTTTCTTAGATAACTTTTTATAAGACAAACGAAAGAAAAAAAAAAAACTAAGCACTCAGTTGGAAAACTATGTATAGTATGTACAATATAAATAGAATGCATCATTTATGGAGTTGGGGTGGCTGGGTTACCTTCCCAGCTAGCCAAAATCTGCACCGTAGGGTCTTTACTTACTTCTTGATAGAAAGAATCTTTTGAAGGTGGCTAGTGGTAAAGTCACAGCCGGTGTCCATTGACCAGAAAGGGTGATCCAGACCCATTGATGGTGCTCAAGGTAACCGTGTCATTATCATGGAATTCATTAATTTCATACGGCCCTAGCCATCATGTCTGTAATTTCCCAGGAAAGTCCTGGAATCTGGAATCATAGAGGAGTGCCTAGTCGCCTTTCTTGAAGGATTTCTTCTTGATATGCTTGTCGTGCCAAGTTTCTCTCTGTCGTTGGATAACAGTTGTGCACTCCACAACAGACAAGCGTGCTTCATCCAATTTGTTGAGTCGTTGAAGGCGTTGTTTATGTGCTTATGTTAGATTTAGTCCAATTTGTTGGGCCATTCTTAGGGTCTTGATCTCAAATTCTATTGGGAATATGGGTTCTTTACCATAGACTAGATGATAAGGAGAGTAGCCAGTGGTGTTATGCCAGGTTGTACGATAAGCCCATAAGGCATTTGGGAGCTCGGTAGCCCAATTCTGTCGGTTTGTTGAGACATTCTTCATTAGAATTGCCTCTAGGACGAATTGCCTCTAGGACCTTATTGGTGCTTTCTACCTGCCCGTTTGCTTGTGGGTGGTATGGAGAAATAACTTTGTGCTTGATGTGACAGTTGTCCAGGGTGGTTGTGATTCTATGGCCTGTAAATTGTGACCCTCCATTAGTAATTATTTCTCTGGGTAGTCCATACCGTACAAACAATTTGAAAATGAATTTGATGACTACTTCTTCTGTTGCATTTGGTAAAGCTTCCGCCTCTACCCATTTGGTCATGTAATCCGTTGCAACAAGAATATAGGCCTTTTGATTTGAGTTTGGATTAAAGGGGTTGATGAAGTCCAGTGCCCATCTTTCAAATGGTTCTACAACTAGTTGTGTTTTCAAGGGCATTTCATCAGTCTGACCTGGTTTCCCCATCCGCTGGCAGTTGTCGCATGTCTGGACATATTTATTAGCATCCCTGAATATTGAGGGCCAATAATAGCCCATCTGTAAGATTTTGTGTCCAATCCTGCAGTCTGCAAAATGCCCCCCACAAGGCTCGTCATGTCCTGCTTTCAGTATGTCATAGATTTTGTCCTCTCATAAGCGTCGTCGGATCTGGAGATCAGCTCCTGTGTGGAAAAGATATCCACTGATCCAAGTGAATCATGCACTATGCTTGACGATCAGTCGTCTTTCCCTAGATGATAAATATGTCGGTAATCTTCCCGCTGCTAGATAGTTTGCTACATCAATGTACCAAGGTGGTTTTGTGTCGACAACAAACAGATGCTCATCCGAGAATTGATCCTCAGTTGGTAATGAGTCGTCTGTCTTTGGGAATCAGGACAGGAAGTTTGCAACAAGATTTTCTCTCCTAGGTCTATATTTGATGGTAATATCAAATTCTTGCAATAATAACAACCATCGAGTGACCCGTCCATTAGTAATTGGTTTATTAGCTAGATATCTAATGGCAGAATGATCAGTATACAAGATAACCAGATAGCCTATTATATAATGACAAAATTCATTGATGGCATGTATAACAACTAAGAACTCTTTCTCTATTACTGTATAATTAAGTTCGGCAGGAGTTAAATTCTTGCTAATGAAATAAATGGCATAGGGTTTCTTTTCTTCTTCCTGTCCCAGAACAACACCTATGGAAATGTATGAGGTGTCGATGGAAATTTGAAATGGTATTTTCCAATTAGGTCCCCTCAACACTGGCGTTATTGAGATCATTTTCTTAATTCCTGCAAAAGCCACATCGCATTTATCAGACCATTGGAATTCTACATTTCCTGTCAAAGCATGTAAAGGCGCAGCAGTTTTTGAAAAATTTGGCATAAATCTACGATAGTATCCTAAAGCACCAAGAAAACTACATACCTCAGTTTGTGTGTGTGGAGTAGGTAGATTAATAATTACCTCGATTTTTGTTGGATCTATTCTAATTCCATCTACAGATATGTAATTCCCTAATACCACACCTTTTGTCATCATCATGTGACATTTTTCGTGGCTTAAGCATAACCTGGTAGTGATGCACCGTTCTAATACCTTCTCCAAATTAGTCAAGGCTCGATCGAAATCGTCGCCATGCAGAGTAAAATCATCCATGTAGACTTCGATCCCTTCGCTAATCAAATCATTGAATATGCTCAGAATAGCCCTTTGGAATGTAGCTGGAGAATTACAGAGTCTGAAGGGAAATACTTTGTAGGCAAAGGTACCCCAGGGACATGTGAATGTCATTTTATCCTGATCTTCTGGGGTAATCTGGATCTGATTGTAGCTGCTGAAACCATCTAGGAAAGAGAAGAATTTCTTCCCTGCCAAGGTATCCAGGACCTGATCAATGAAAGGTAATGGAAAATGATCTTTTTGAGTAGCTTTGTTTAGTTCCCTGTAATCAACGCAGATTCGCTACTTCCCGTTTTTCTTTGGGATGATGACTAATGGGGAAACCCATTGACTATCTGAGATAGGGTATATAAAATCTGCATCCAACAACTGTTGTATCTCTTCTTTAACAATATCTCTGAGGTGGGGGTTTAGTCTTATTTGCGGTTGTTGGATAGGTCGGGAGTCTTTCTCAATATAAATGTGGTGTGTGCAAAGTTGTGGATCAATACCTTTCATATCAGAGTACTCCCAGGCAAAAGCTTGCTGGCATTTAGAGAGAGTTTGGATTAGCTTTTGTTGTTGTTTCTCTTCTAGGTTGGCATTAATGTTCAGAGACTTCCCTAGTGCGATCTCAACAGATTTGTTGTTGTGAACAGCGGTAGTCAGAATTTCTTGTTCCATTAGATCTTCCAGCGAGTCTCCCTTTGCTTCACAGTATAGAACATCTTGGAGCATCTAGCATGTTGGGTTACTTACAACGGTTGGGTTGTTAATAAACCCATTGATTATGTCATATTCTAGCTGATTTTTGTGCTTGAGGGCTTCTTCCATCGTTAGTGGGGCACGCAGATCCTTCTCAGGATATCATGGTGGTAGAAATTGCAGGTATACAATCGTTGGACTAGGTGTGGCCGGGGGATATAAGATGAGATTCTTTGTAACCCCTCCTCTAGCAATTTTCATTATACTCGTTCGGCAGCCTATGTACACATCAGCTGTCGCGAGCCATGGTCTGCCCAATATCAATGGTTTCCCTTCAAGTGCACTTTTTGGGTTGATAATGAGAAAATCTGCGAGATATTCCCAAGAATCAACTGAAATGGCTATGTCATGTAGTGTGCCGAGTGGTTTGACCACTGATCGATCGACCAATTGTAACATAACCGGGGTTGGGTCAAAAGAGTGAAGACCCAGGGCATTGCAGGTTTCCATAGTTAGAATATTGATGGCCACCCCAAAATCAACTAGGGTATTTGTAAAGGAACAGCCCTGAATCTGCACAGTTACTATGGGGTTCCCTGGATCTGCATATTTAACTGGTGTTTTTCTACCCAAAATTAGATCAGATAAGGCTCCCACTACATGACCTGTTGATGATGAATTTTTTATTTTTCTAACGGGCTTCCTCCCACATAGCTCCTTGATTGTCTTTGCGTAGATCGGTATGTCTTGCAGGGCTTGTAGGAGTGGAATTTTGATGTATAAATTCCTAAGTTCCCCTACAATGTCGAAGTCAGGATAGACAGTGGGTTTCACTATCATTAGTCTTTCGGGGAACGGAAGGGAGGGGATTGCATCCTTATCAGAGTCTTGTGATTCGATTGTGTTCCTCCCTTGCCTGATTTCTTCTATTATTACCACAGTTGGAGGTGTCATTGTTGGTTGTTTTTCATTCCCTTGTTCTTGGGGAACATCATTTTGTTTGGGAGAGATGATGTGCCCCGATCTTAGCCGAAGTTCATTGCACCCTACTGAATTGATTTCCCCTTCTCCACTTTCCATAATCTGGACGAGCTGAGTTGGTCTGTTATTGGGGTTCGGGTGGGGTTTGGCAGGTAATTGAGGGCGCAATTGTGATTGGGGCAATGGGAGTGGAGTTTGTAACAGAGGTTGGGTTTGAGAGGTCATCCCCATAGGTTGGTTATTCATCCCCATGGGGCGCTACCAGTTCTGGTTCCAATTTGGGTTTTGGGCAGTCGAGTTAGGCCATTGTGGAGGGTAGGTATTATTCGAATTTTGTCAGGATGAGGTGGTGTATTGTGAATTTGGCCAATTGGAACTTGCAGTTGGTTGATTTTTCCAGTTGGGGTTTGTGACAGGCTGGTTTTTCCAAGTGGGGATTGCAGGTGGGTATTGTTGGGGCTGCCAGTTCTAATTAGTAAATGGTTGGTCCTACCATGTGCTCCCAACATTCTGTTGTTGATTATACTGTCCAGAATTTTGTTGTTGATTGTACTGTCTAGGAAAGAAAGAGGAAGAGTCCTGAAATGTATTTTGAGGCTGGGACTTCCATTGATGGCGTTGATCCATCAGATATAATGGTTATGTTTCCTCTTCTACCTCTTTGAATACATCTTTCAATCCAGGGAGTGATGGGCAGTCTTATGTGTCATGATCCTTGGCACAAATAGCATAGACCTGAACTATATCCAAGGGGCATTCTCTTGGCTCGTGTTTCTTTCTGCACCTGTGGAAAAATATAGCCAAGGTTTGTTTTGCCTCTACCTTTTTCTATTTGGCCTGCAATACATCCAATTGTGTAGTTAGAGTGCTCAAAATATATGTTTTAAAGTTTTCTAAGAGATTACCGACTTTATCTCGCGTGACACCCCCGCTAGAGATATTGTTATTTCTTGTGAGGGATGTTTGCATTCCTGACCTGGTCTGTGTACTTCCTCGTGAGCCCCTGATACACAATATAACAATATCTTCATAAGTCTCCTGATAAATGTCACATTTCCCCATTAAATTCAATGTTTCTACCCATTCATCTTTCATACCCTTGATCAAAGTTGCTTTAAGTACTCGACCTGGTAATGTACCATAGGGTGATCTTTGAAAATTATACTGAAATCTCTTGACATATTCTTCTAGTGATTCATTTTCTTTCGCAGTCATTTGAAAGATTTCATCTTTTAGGTCTCTGGTTCTGCAATAATCCTGATATTTTAACAAGAAGGTTTGTTTCATCTGGTCCCATGAATTGATGGTTCCACCTCCCAATCCCATGAACCAGCATAGAGCTGCTCCCTTCAAGGTAGAGGGGAATAGTTTTAATTTTTGGGGTTCAGAGGTGTAGTCATACCCTCTACATAGAACATCAAATTCAAATAGGAATGCATCTGGGTCTTCTAAAATCAATCCATGGAAGGTTGGTAGGTTTTGTAAGGGAATTTCTTTCATGGGGGCATTGGCAACTGGATCAACTATTGGATACTCCAACATGGAGGTCTGGGGTTTTTGTTTATTTGCTTGTGCCATTTGTTCGAAAATGTGCCAAAATTTTTTAGGAGGTTCTTGATCCGGGTATTCTATTTGAAATTGTTGATTACTTGGTCTACCTAGGGTTTTGACTGCACTCCCTTTATCTGGGATTTTGGATATGCCTCCTTCTTTCACATGAGACTTAGGATTAGGTGGCGGTGGTGGGTATGCCTTGGCAACCCTGCTAGTTTCTCCTATTCCCTCCTCCATATTATTAGAGCTTCCCTCTTCTAAGGGGTTGAGCGGTGGGAGATCTATGTTTTGAAAACTCCGCTCAATCCCTTCAAATTTGCTATGAATATCAATGTGGGCCATATTTGGTGAAACTACTGCCTGAGGGTTTTGGGTGGGTCCTTTCCTAGGTCGAAACGAAGCTTGAGATTCACCCTTTTTGATGATTTCTTCTATGAAAGTGCTTCTTCCAGGGATCACCGAAACCTGGATTTTGGTAATTTTTGGTGGCGGTTTTGGTTTTTCAAGATCATTTTTTCTAGTCATACACACTTCACACAATAACAAAATAAATTTCAACAAAAGAAAGCACCTAAAAGCCTCTTAAGTGTCAAATGGAGGTAAGCGTTGGCATAAGCATTTTACTTATTACCTGCGTAGGTTCTTACCTTCTGTCTTCAATACCTGGTCCTCCAAAGACATAACCTATGCTACCTTTGACACTCTCCCCAAAAACGACGCCAAAATGTTGGTGTCTAAAGATGTCTTAAAAACAACCTTAGTTTAACATTAATTCATCAACCCGAAGATTCGTCTTTTATCTCAAGAATATTGGCAAAGTTTATGCAGGTAGCCTAAAATCATGTAGCTAAACCAAATCTGAGTTTATCAACAATCGAGTTCCTCAAACGTTCACCAGAGATTCTAAGAACTTAACTGGAATTGAAATCTGATTACTAATATGCTGTGAAATGGAAAGGGACTAATTAATCTATTGAATTCGCTTAACTAGAAAGTAGTAATTGAATCTAACTAAGGACTTGCAAAGTTAACTATCAATTATGAATTCTGATTACTGGAAAGGAAATGACAAATTACTCTATCTGCGGAAAGAAATAGCAATTATAATCTAATTGAAAGGGACAAATAATGTAACTTTGATGAAAGGAACAACTATTGTAGCTGCAACCGAAAGGAACAACTATTGTAACTTTAACCGAAAGGAACAGCAATCATAAATTTAAGGGAAAGGAACAACGTGGATGAGAATGTGAGGAACTGTCAAGCAATAACTTCAGAAATGGAAATCACAACAACAATCATTGATAACTAATCGAAATGTCTATCTTCTATACGTAATCAATCATAAAATCATTAACACACTTGTGCATTTATCTTTGTCTATTGTAAAAGAGATCTGAATCATAAAATGGAAATCAAACTTCGAACTGATACAATTACAGAACGAGATAGTAACTCCTTCGGACTAGGCCCTCAGTCTTCAGAAGTACTGCTACAAGAAACTCAGAGCACGGAAATGGTAAAAACACTCAAAACTTTCATTGATTCCATGACTGGTACAACATTTACAAAAACTGTTGTGCAGAACAGTTCTGAATCTAATTACTTGAATGCATTTTTTCTTATGTTTTTCTGGATCTATTACCCTCTTATATATTACAATAGTTTGGGTACATCAAGCTATCCTGAGGATCGAAAGATCCTCAGGATTGATTTACTATTATAAAATTACAATATAGAAAATGTATTATCATCAAACTGCTTTGTGCCTAAAAAGTCTTCAACCTTTAATAGCTTGCGCATAGCCAAAAAATTTTTGGTTATCTTTGGCAGTTATTTGTCCAATTCTGTAACAAAATCAAACCATTCCAATCATAAATTAGAATCTATTTAATAAAACTTTAATAACAACCCTAAGAGACATACTAATCATATTATTTCCTATATATCCCTAACTATCTAAAGAATTAATCAAAATCATATCATAAACTGTGGGAAAAAGGAAGATATTTGTACCTTTTTCGTAACCCAACAATTGGACAGGAAGTGTTTCTGACAAGAAAATCACTTCACGATGTTATTTCAGTTTGGGATCAGCCATGATCTCGTGGTAGAGTAGGAAGCAATCCAACATTTCTCTTGGCATAGCGGAAGAAGAATACATTGTTGCATGTTCTGCCAGCTGCGAAGCTATATGGCTTCGAAAGTTTTTGACCGGTCTATTTGACCTAGAGATGGAAGCAACCACGATCCTATGTGACAACTAGAACTGCATAAAGATGACAGAGAATCATGTATTCCACGATAGGTTGAAGCACATAGAGATATGATATCATTACATCCATGACATGGTGCAGAGAGGAGCCTTAAAGCTCTAGTACATTAGCACGAATGAAGAGGCTTCTTATGTGTTTACCAAGCCTCTATCTCATGTAAAGTTTGAGCACTTTCGAGATAAGCTTGGTATAGTCCGAAAGGAATTTCCTCAAAAGGGGGAGTAGTTGTTGTGATGAGACATCTCTTGCTTCCAGCCTCATTGTTGTGACATAAAGCAAGATTATGTGATGAGACTAGAATTGTGCTTCCGGCTTGACAGTTGTGACTTAAAGCCAATCTAGTATCCTACTTCCAGCTTGATTGTTGTGACGTAAAGCAGGATGAGTATATTGCTTCCAACTTTATTGTTGTGACGTAAAGCAAGACGATGAAATGAGACTAGTACTATGCTTCCGGCTTGACAATTGTGAGGTAAAGCCAGTCTAGTATCTTGCTTCCAGCTTAAGTGTTGTGATGTAAAGCAAGACGTTGAGATGAGACTAGTACTGTGCTTCTGGCTTGACAGTTGTGATGTAAATCCAGTCTAGTATCTTTCTTCCAGCTTAAGTGTTGTGACGTAAAGCAAGACGTTGAGATGAGACTAGTATTGTGCTTCCATCTTGAGAAGTTGTGATGTAAAGCCAGTCTAGTATCTTGCTTCCAACTTGATTGTTGTGACGTAAAGCAAGATGAGTATTGAGCTTCCATCTTGACAGCTGTTACATAAAGCCAATCTAGTATCTTTCTTCCAACTTGATTACAGTGACGTAAAGTAAGATGAGTACTGAGCTTCCATCTTGACAGTTGTGACATAAAGCCAGTCATGTATTATGATGATCCAGCCACGTGTTGTGATAATGATGATGTATCAGTTTTATACTAATACATATTGATGCAGATGATGATTGCATTCCTTTGAGAATGACAATGTTGTTGATGAAGAAAAATTTCGATGATTTATAGATACGCTAGTCAGTGTTCCAAGATGATATTGATGATGTTGTCCTCTCACCCACTTGATGTTGTTGTTGATGTTGTCCTCTCTCTTTTGCATGATGTTTTTGAAGAATACCCTTCTTGTTAAGGGGGAGTGTTAAAATAATGTAACTTCAAAGTGTATTCTTATTATTATTTGATATATTATTCATTGGATCAATCCCCATTGTGGATTGATCATGCCGGCTACTATATAAGGACCATATCCCCTTTTATGGATTGGTCATAATGCAATTGTAAAAGGAAAAAGAAGAAGTCGGCCCCATAATATATCAAGAGGCCCCGAAATATAATAAAGGTGGTTATAACCACCCAATTTGAGAAGTCAGTCCTGCCAGTGAAGAGACACTTCACACGTGCCAAATTTGTATAAATAAGGAGTCTAGCGCCTCACTTAGACACACACCTCACTTTCTCATTGAGAGACAAGTTTCGTAACTGCAGTTGGAGAAGAAGGAGAGAGAGTGGCACATATTTTGGGAGAGAATATTTTTCATTAGTTTAAGTTATCTCTTGGCATTGTATTGGCTATCTATAATCAGGAATTTTTCTTGGGTTTTCTTCCCCTAGAGGGTTTCCCAGGATAAATGTTGTGTCCCTTGTGATTGTGTATTTCTCAATGATCTTGTCTTATGTTGTTGTTATCTATTGAAATGAAAAGAACTATAATAATGGCTTAAACATTAACATGATAGTGTATGAGCAAAATGGAAATGTCTCCCCTCTTACCCCTTGAGCTTCATCCTCTTCTACACCCCCCTTTAGAAATCCAAATGAAAACAATTTCCATCCTAAAGCTATCATGCCTCGTATTTGGTGTAACTTTTGCGACAAACACCATGAGGAAAGTACTTGTTAGGTAAAGAAGAGTGCTAGAGATAAAATATTTGGTAAAAGACCTGAAACTACCATCGTTGTCCTAGACTTTGCAGAGCTGGAAGATGTCATGATCATCAATACTAGGAATAAATCATATGCTCCCAAAAAAAAATATGATCCTCCCCGCAGTTCTTCTAGCCCGAGCTCATCCTCACTAGCTTCTACTGTTTAGGTTCCTAAGGCTCCTGATAGTCAAGGAACTATCTCCGCTCTCCCCTCTTCCAAATACAATATTCTAAATAATTTGGCCAACATCAAAGCCGATGCAACTCTTCTAGACATGCTTGTTGTCCCTGAACAACATAAGCATCTAAAAAAATTCATGGAAGGAAAATCTTATGTTGTATTCAACCTATTTGAAGAGGTAAATGAAGAGTATTCATCTGTAAATAAAGTAGGTGTACATAAATTTAGATACCCTGTAAAAAATCCCCCTTTTTATATTTTTGTAAGGATTATGGATAACATTGTCCATTGTTGAAATCAAGGATGTGACCTTGGTTTTGTGCATGCACCTTGAAATAAGGACAACCCTTAATATTCAGGTAATCGATATGCCAGTAAGAAACTACTCAATCAAACTAGGAAGAGATTGGCAAGCTTTGATAGGTGGATACCTCTCACTTGACGGGACACACTTATCCATTCTTTGGAATGGTAAAAACATAATAGTCCTTAGAGAGGGAAGGATTTCACCTTACATAGAAAGTTTTCCATAGCTGAATGTGAATTATATTAAGGAGGAACTAATGTTATAACCCTAATTTGCACCATACATGCTTACCTGGCATCAGGCCATCTCAGATCCCTTCTTTTCCAAAATCATTGTTGAACAACTCTTTAAAAAACCTCTTTTATAAGGGCCCACGTGCCCTACTCCATTAGTGCACACGTGTACATGCTAGCTGACCTAAAACAGCCCGCGTGGACCGACAAAAGCACGAAAAAAGGAAAGTTGTCGACGGAACACACATCTTTGGGTGAGTTAACTGAAACTCTTGGCCATGCATGGCCAAGGGTTCGTCCAAATACCTAGCTTCTTCTAGCCTATAAAAGAAGGGCTAGGGGTCCCATTTGGAGAAAAGGAAAAAAGAGAGTAAAGAAACTCTGCCCAATTGCATATTCCTATTGTCCCAACCCTTTAGCCATCCTTGTGCAAGAAGAGATACAAAGAAAAGAAGTTGGAGGACATTGAAGAGGAGCCCAGGATCAGGATTCGCGGAGCAGTGGTCGATCTCGACATTGTAAGTTGATTCATTAAATTTAATAATAAAGAAATGCTTTTCACGTCCCACTATATGAGTTCTTCATAGTTCAGTAAATATATGCTTGAATCTCTAACCCATTAGTCTATAGGTAAAATGCATGTGTAGTTTGTTGCTTGTTTTGTACGCAGGTCAATCTTGAGAGGATAGTTTCCAACAAGCGGTCAAGCATGAAAGGGGATTGACATCGAACATCTAGAACAAGGTATGTCGCTCTAACCATGTATTTGTTGAAAAGGAATGGGGTTTAAGTTTGGGGATGAAGGTAGAAAGTAGATTTCTTTTGGTCATATCTGTATGCATAAGATAACCCTATTTGCTAGTCCATAAGGGGATTTCCCTCATAATAGAATTGGCAACCATACTGGGGAAGTCTCTAGGGTTCCTGGGAGTATTTTTGGGTAGTTTTAAAAGACTGGTTTTCTTGCCTGTTTTTTGAAGTTTATGCAAAGTCTGAGCTAGCAGAGAGTCTGGTTTTCCATACCAGTTGTCTCTTTCATTTGCTTGATTGTGTTTTTTGAGACCCACAGAGGTACACGCAGCCTGCATAAGGTCTACACGCGTGTACCCGTGCCCTACTCTCTTACAGCCCATGTGTAAACACTAGCTAAAGAAGTAGCAGTAGCGTGTAGAGTCCAAAAAATTTTGAGGCAGACATCCTCTTCCCTATCAGAATCATACATTCTCAGGGGTTTTTCTGGAATTCTTTCTAATTCTTGGTTGTTTGCAGTCTTGTCTCAGATTGGTTTGTTTTACGAATTGTTTCCTTACATTATTATTTTTTTTTTGTTAAAGATAGTGTCCAAGCCTTCAAGAGATCCTGGTTCTCAATATTAGTGGTCTCTTCCTGGTTTGGTTTTTCTATTGTTATTTTTTTCAGAGTTTTAGAGATACACACGGCCTGTAGAAGGTCATCCCATGTGTACACGCCCTCTGCCTCTATACAGCTCGCATTCACACTCTTGTTGTTGGATTATCAGTAGCGTGCTTGTGCAGGATAGTTTTTGTTGAAGGTAAGGCAGACATCTCTTCCCTTGATGAGAGTTATACCTCTCAGGTTTTTGAATCTCTGTCTCAACAGTTAGTAGCTTAGTATTAATCTTAGCCTTAGCTTGCATTTTCTCGTTTAAAAGTTGTCATAAAAAAAGAATTTTTTTTTAGGGTTTTTAGACAAGTGTGAGAGTAATTTTTTAAAAGTTGTTAGTGTGTGATTTGTTGAACTGATTATTTGCGATATGTGATTAGGCCGGAATTGTTTTTCTTGGTTTTTACTTGTTTGTATTTTTCCTTTTTGCTTTATCAGCATTTAAAAAAAAAAAAATCTCTTTCATTTTCTTGTTTGGTTGAAGAGTGTGATTCTACATTATTAGCCAGGGAAAAATCTTTGTTTTCTTAAGTTCTTGATAGTTCACTTAGATCGTAAGTAGCTTGTAGTCGAGTGAAATCCTTCTTTAAGTTTTCTGATTCAAAAGATCTTAGAAAAATAAAAAAAAATAAAAAAAAAAAATAAAAAATTGAAAAGTTGTTGAAATTTTGCATTAAGTAAAAGTTTTTGTTTCCAGCTTTTTATTCATTTTTTCTTTCGTCTTTTACACATCATCAGTTTCACTTTCATACCCCTTGACATAAGATAATCCATAAAATTAACACTAAATCTAAAATTTATTAGACTTTTATGTTTGTAGGGTTAACCAACTAGTTCAGGATTAGGGCCTTGGATTAGGTTGAAGAGGAAACTCTTCAAGGCCATTTAAAATCAAACATTGGAGTCTGAGTTAGGAAGTGTCTAAGTCCAGTATCGTGAAAGTTATCTGGGACCCCCCTCTAACACAGGGGATAAACACGAGGTCGCATGTGGAAAGGTAGCGGAGATAACCCCTCCAAAGCTGGACCAATCGTAGTAGAGAACACATATAGAGGGCTTGTTTTGGGATTAGGTCGATTTCATTTTCCATGGGGCTTCGTGGGTCTCGAATCTGTTCGAGATACTTATATTTATTTCAGACCACTTGCTTTCGATACCCTTGACAGGTTTTGGGCTCGATACCCTGCTCATTGTGGTCTACCCGACTTTCGATTGTACCCACCTGGTGACTGTTCGCGCCCTGGCAACCTAGTTGCCTATCTTTTTTAGGGACATACACAGGTGACTATGGGGGTATACCATGGTACCTAGGACAGACATCAGGCCACACTTTGTAGATTATACCCAGAGGGTGCTTCCATGTTCTAGTTTCACTTGCACTGGTAAGTTTCTCTAGTGTTGGTTGTTGTAACTGTTCTTCCAATTAATTTAGTGTTTGCTTGTCTTATCTTCTAGGGACTTTTTTAGTGTGTGTTAGTTTTGAACGTTTAGACTACCCTAGAGTGTCTTTGATCTTCTCACACAGTGGAGGATCACAAGCTCCGCTAGTCACGAAGGCTTCTTGGCCTGCCACCGGTTACACTAGAGCCACCCCCGCCACCATTAAGGTGAAAGCTAGACCAACAAGGGTCTTTTGAAGCGACCGGGTCACAAGCAATTGCGCCCGACCAACATCCGGAGGAATCAAACATTTTGGACCTTGAAGCGAATGCTCTTGGCCCAGTTGAAACCCCAACCACTAATTTCTTGGCACCTTTCATCGTACCAATTCAATTTTATGAGCACCAGACAGTGTTGCACACAACAATGGAAACAAATGTTGTTACTCCTTCTGGGAATTCTTCAATTCCCACTACGGTTGTCACCACAGGAGAATTTCCACCTCCTAACCCACCATCACCATTCTGAGCCACCATGGTCTCAACCGCAACTACATTTCACAATGGATTGATCCCATCTTTGGCAGTGGCCACAACCCCTTTCACACCAAGTGCGACAGGCCCTCCGTTCTCATATAGGATGCCTAGTTCGGGTACAAGTCCTGTACTTTCCTACTCCACTTTACAGACTTCAGGTCTGGGGGCAGGGAGCTCTAGCACTCCTCTACAAGGTCACATGGGGGACACTCCTACTCCTTTTAATGATTTTCCTTATGGAGGAGGTCATATAACTCCTTTGTCCCCTTCACTCGGTGGCTCACATCAGCAATCCGCCGGACAACCTACACACCATAGTTTATATTGAGCGGGGATTCAAGGACCACCTTCACATAATATGCCAGTAGGTTCGAAATTGTTTTCTTTGATCGAAACGTTTGGAAACAACGCCTTCTCGTCAGCCACCTTCCCAGTTGGGGGCAATCCCAGTTTTGGACAATCTATTCCTATGCGGGGTACTATTCCTGCACAGGGGGAAAACCTAGGAACTTCTTCCACATCAGGGCCTTGGAATTATTGGCAGGGATTTGTTCCCTTGTCCGGAATTCCTATCTTGGGTAATTATTTCCATAATCAATGGAACCCCAGACAAACTACTATGCCTATCCCCACGGGACTGACATGGGGTAACCCTTCCCAGAGTCCTTCGAATATAATGCATGCCCAACCATCTATGTCCTATTTTGGAAATCAGTTGATGATGTCTCCACATATGCAAAATCCATATGCTGGCCAGGGCCCTGGTTTCTACAAGAATCCAGGCCAGCAAACAAACTTTTCCTGGCAATCTGGTGCCAATCAAACTCCAAGCCCCTTTTTCCCAGGTTATCACCAACAACCCAAACTACCCTTCCTGGTGACTTTGCACTTGCCATATTTGACAAGGTTGTTGAATGACCCTATTTGTCATGATCCGCATTGGCCTCCTATGCCGACGAAGTTGCCTTTGGACATTCCAAAGTTCGAAGCCAAGCCTATTGAAGATCCAAGATATCATGTGACTACCTTCCATCTCTGGTGCTCATCTAACTCATTGAAATATGACTCTGTATAGTTGTGATTGTTTCAACGTACTCTCATTGGGAGTGTCGCGAAATGGTACATTGAGCTCGATCTCTAAATATACTATTCCTTTGGCGAACTGGCAATAGCTTTCCTAAACCATTTCCAGTTACCTGTGAGATATGACGTTGGCACAGAGTTGCTTGACAATTTTGAACAAACAACAGCGAACCATATCTCGGATCACATCCGAGAATGGAGATGTTGGAAGAGTTTAATTAAGGTGCCAGTCCCACCAACATTCCTACTTGAGTGGTTCCTTAAGTCTTTGGTCCTGCAGTTATCCAAAGACGTCGCGACATCAGGAGTATTCTTCGAAGAAGATGCCATCATGAGAGCTCAACAATTTGAGCTCATCTATTCTCAGTCTAGTTTATTATACAACATCTTGCCAGATGTGCCATGCTCAATACTTGATAAAACTAGACAGAGAGTTGGACCACATGCTGATGGTATTGTTGGTTCAGCACAAACAAATCCCGCTAAGCAATTGACGAAGCAGTTCAGCAGTTATCTATACAACACACAGAAGCCAACCAAACTACTACTTTGGCTGCTCCCCCTACCAAAACGTCAGAGGTACACACAGAGAAATCGACTAACCCAAAGGCCACCCAACAGCCTGAAGGAAAGAAAAAACAACGAAATAAGGGTAAGGGGGATAAAAAACCTACCGATAATGCTGGTGAGGACAACACTGAGAAACGGAAGGTGAGGTATCCATGCAACTTGTGCGCGGAAGACCACCTGACCCATCTATGTCCTCAGCTTGCAGAAACCCAAAAGTTTGTGATGTAGCAACAGCCTGTTGTGTTGACCAATCCATTTCAACATGGGAAAAATCTAACCCAAGCCTCTGCAAGCATAGAAGGGGGAAGCCAAGAACCCTCTTCATCTTTGAACAACCCTGCATCCGCGAACGTCTATATGGTGAGGGGTGATGCTTTTATATCGACTAGAATGCATGACTATAGTAAACCAAGCACTTTTGAGAAGGGTAAATAAGCTGAACTCCCATCTCTTCCTCTACAGATTGAGAAGACATTGGGTGAAACAATGACAGGCATTCCCAAAGGCACATTCAAAAAAGATTCTCATAACCCAAACGCAAGGGCCACCTAGAACTACTCTGTGGTGGAAGATTTATCACAAACCCCTTGTGCGATGTCCACTTTGGAGGTCCTCCAAAGTTGCCCTTCCCAGAGGAAAGCCTTATTAACCGCTTTAGGATCTACCAAGACTTGTAATTCGGGTACAATCATGTTGGATACAACCGACTTAAAACCTCATCTTCCTTACCATGTAGCGTTTCAAATAGTAGTGTCTTATCCCATGAAAATTTTTACTCAGAATATCTTTCGCATGGTGGTTGATGAGGGTGCATCGACATGCGTTATTTCATTGGCATGTTGGAAGGCCATTGGCCAACCCATTTTATCTCCGTCACCTACTCTCCTCACTGCTTTCGACGGTCGTTCGTTTTGACCACATGGTATCCTTCCTTCTTTCCCTGTGCAGTTAGGAGGGAAAACCGTGTGTGTTGAAGTAGAGGTATTCGATGCTCCCCTCGACTATAACCTCTTGTTAGGAAGGATTCAGACTTATGCCATGCAAGCAGTGGTTGCTACAGTTTTCCGGGTCTTGTTGTTTCCGCACAAGGGTCGGATAGTGACCATCGATCAATTGTCTTTCTCCAGACCTGACCCTACTTTGGGGGCATCCACGGTCCCGATGATTGATAATCCTCAACTAGGTGTCGTCAACGTAGGGGTTGGTTTGTGCCCATATTTGATGGGTACCTTCGATTACCTGCCCCCACAAGGTGATATCAAGTTTATATCCAATCACCATAAGGTTGAGATTTTTCAAGTTTCGTCATTCTGCACAACTTACTTCGACGATCCGTGGATACTTTCTTCCCCATTGGCCACGATGGATGGGACAGGGCACTTGGGCATGTCCATGCCCTTAACCGCAACTAAAGTAGCGTACTCTTTAGTCCATCAAGCTTCAGTTAGCACTAATCCAACTCCTTCACAAGAGTTCTATCCACTCCTGGAACCTATTTAGGCTCAAGGTTCTCTTTCTGGCACCAATTCATTAGACTTGGTCTTTCCCTCTGACGAAGAAATAATTGAAGCAATGACTAGTCCAAACAAACCCTGGGAAGATCTTCATCACAAATCATACTTCCTCCCAGAGTTAAGACAAATCGAAGTAGGAGAATTCACCGTGACTATGACGGGAGATCGGTCTTGTCCTATTAATATCTTAGCTACCCACAAAGTTTATGCTAAGGGTAATATGGCAACCATTTCTGAAACCATACTGATCAATATCTCCTGAAACCCTGGCATCATGGAGAATGTTTTCGTCGGAGTTGATTGCTCTCCCGGAGAGATTCAACTCTATACAGATCTTTTCAAAGAATTCCACGATGTTTTTACCTGGTCTTATGAGGAAATGCCAGGTATCGATCCAAAAATAGTTGAACATGAAATCACAACGTATCCTGATGCCAAGCCTGTTCGACAGAAGCTTTGTCCAGTTAATCCTAAGAAAGAAGCAGCCATTAAGGTTGAGGTTGAGAAATTGCTAAAAGCCAATTTTATCTATCCTATCCATTTGACCCAATGGGTGTCGAACCCTGTACCGGTCAATAAAAAACAAGGCACGATTCGTGTATGTACCAACTTCCATGATTTGAACAAGGCCTATCCCAAAGATAATTTTCCCACACCTTTCATCAACCAGATCATTGATGAATGTGTGGGTTGCGAAGCCTTTTCTTTCAAAGATGGTTTTTTGGGATATAATCAAATACAAATCAAACCCGAAGACCAACACAAAATGACATTCATCTGTCCATGGGGTACATTCACGTATCATAAGATGCCTTTCGGTCTTAAAAATGTTGGAGCCACCTTTTAGTGGGCCATGTCTTTTTCTTTCCATGACCTCAAGCATATAGTCAAGGCCTATTTAGATGATTTAGCATCTTGATCTCGCAAGAGAATGGATCATCCCACACACCTTCGACTTATCTTTGAACATTGTCGCTACTTTCGGATTCGCTTGAATCCAAACAAGTGCAGCTTCTGCGTAACATCAGGACGATTGTTAGGTTTCATAGTGTCAACAACAGGGATCATGGTCTATCCTCTCAAGGTTGAGGCAATAATTCAGTTGCCCCCCCCCCACGCACAATCCTTTAACTTCAGAGTCTACTAGGGGAAGGAAAATTTTCTAAGACGCTTTATGGCTAACTACGTTGAGATCACCAAGGGCTTTATGCGCTTACTTAAAAAAGGTGTTCCCTTTTGTTGGGACGATGCCGCTCAACGCTCTTTCACTGCATTGAAACATACACTCACTACTGCCCCTCTGCTCCAACCACCTAACTATAACAAGGATTTCCTATTATATTTGGCTGCACCAGAGTCAACCATTGGCATGGTATTAGTTCAGGAAGATGACTTGTTCTCAGAATATGTCATCTATTACCTGATTCGAGGCCTCGTAGGACCGGAACTCAATTACTCTCATACTGAAAAACTTTCATTAGCCGCAGTCCATGTTGTTCAACGATTCCGTCACTATGTTTTGTTTCGCAAGACCATCGTCATTGCTGTCGTGAATCCATTTCAGTACATGTTGACACGACGGGTAATAGGCGAAAAAATCAGTAGATGGATAGTCATCCTCCAAGAGTTTGACTTGGATTTTGTTTCAGCGAAGTCCAAAAAGTCACTAGTCTTTGCAAAACTTATTTCGGAACTTCCGGTTGAGTCCGATGATCTTGTGCCCGAAGAGTCGCCTATTAGAGGAGATATGTTTTTTATCACCTCTTCGGATCCCTTGTACAGAGATATACTTATCTATCTCCAGACTTTGAGGTGCCCCACTACCGCTTCTCGTGATGAGCGTCGACGCATACACCATCAGGCTAAGAATTATCTCATACTCGATGATACATTGTATCGGAGACGTGTAGACTACATCCTACATCAATGTCTCTCACAAAGAAGTGGTTATCGTGCTTAACGATTTCCATACCGGAGCTTGTGGTGGTTATTTTTCTGGGTTGGCGACAGCCCAAAATATTCTACAAGCAGGTTACTTTTGGTCAACACTTATCAATGATTGTATCGAATCAGTCAAGAAGTGCCATCCGTGACAAATCTTCTATCGAAAGATGAGGGCACATCCCGCTCCCATGTTTCCTGTCATCACAGTTGGTCCCTTCACTAGGTGGGGGATTGATTACACTACATCCAACCCTCCTTCAGCAAGGGGGCACTGCTATATCATCGTAGCTATAGACTACTTCACAAAGTGGGTTGAATCTATGCCAACATTTAAAGATGATGGAGAGACTGCAACTCTCTTTTTATTCAATAAGTTAATAGCAAGGTTCGACATCCCAAGAGAGATTGTCACTAACCATGGAAATCACTTTTAGAACCAGATGATGACCGAGTTAATGTCAAATCTTGGGTTACAGTAGGAACATTCATCACCCTACTACCCCCAAGAAAATGGGCAGGTGGAAGCTGTAAACAAAACTCTTAAGACCATTCTACAGCGAACTATCAACTTATCCAAGTCAAATTGGCATTTGATGTTATACTCGGCATTATGGGCTTACCGAACATCTGTTAAGACTGCAACTAGTTTCTCACATTTTCAACTCGTTTACGAGCTGGAGGCAGTCTTGCCCATTGAATGTTAGATCCTGTCTCTAAAATTAGCAGTACGATTACTGCCAAACACTTCTCCACTTGAAGAATGGTTACTATACCTTGAGCAGCGTTGTGATGCGGCCCTGGCCAACGAGGCTCACAAACATAAGGTCAAGTGTCAGTATGATAGGTCCATTCATCCTCGGATTTTCTCTGAAGGCGACCTTGTCCTGGTCTATGACCAAGATAAGGACCCCCTGGGGGCAGTAAAATTCAAACCTGTGTGGTTCAGACCTTTCATCATAAAATAGGTTCTAAAAAAGGGTGCTTATCGTCTGGTTGATTTTAAAGGGAATTCTTTGGCAGAGCCTAGAAATGGGCTCTACCTCAAGAAGTATTACTCATAGGCAGGTCACTATGGGTAACTTTTTGTAACATATGTATAGTCTTTGTACTATTACTTTTTAGTTTCTTTTAGTATTATGGATGTGTCATTGATATTATCTTTCGTTACTGTGGCATATGTCAAGTGAGTCCGAGGTGTTCATTGGGTATGCAGACGGTGCTAGTCGGCACACTCGGAGGCTTGCCTCCGCTTCTTAGGTAATCTTTACACCTCAAGGCTAGTTATTATCTTCCGGAGGTATATGCTTAGGTGACACCACAAATAATGTTGTCGAGTATAGTGCAGTTATTGAGTTGCTTCGTAACTCTTTGTCATTGGGTATCTCTCATCTTCGGGTCTATCTCGATGCTCAACTGGTTGTGTCTCAGTTAAACAAAGTATATTGGGTTCATAATCCAACTTTACACCGACGATTCCTTAGGGTACGTCTCTTAGAACGAAACTTTGATTATGTTACATATTTTCATGTTCCTAGGAGATTAAACCAAGTTACATATACTCTAGCTAATCAAATTTTAGATTGGCATCTTGCACATATATGAAAGAACGTTCACATAAATATGTAAATACATTTTTTACACATGATCCATAAGACACAAAAAAAAAAAAAAAACATATATAATATCATAAAGTAACCAGAGTGCACCGATGGATACAAGCGCCTCAAAAATAGGACCAATAATGAGTCATGGGGCTTATGCCCTCAAAAAATATACAAGTAGTGCTTGTGGCATGTCAAAAAATATAGCTAAAGTCAGGGCTTGTGGGCCCTGTTATACTGGTCCACAGCGTTGGCTAAATGTTGAAACAACCAGACCCACGTCCGTGGTGCCCCCACTACATGAGGCTGCATAGATGGTGGCAGGTCCTCAATCTCTGCCATTGGAACCGTGTGAGTGAGCGCAGTAAAGTTATGCTCAACTCGTCTCAATACCCTCTCATCCTCCCTGACTAAAAGATCTCCTGCTACTGTTGGTCCCCCTACGGTAGTAGGTGCAGCCCCTTACCGAGAACGATGCATGTTCCTCGAGTAATCAGCGGGTCGCACTAGTCCCACGTCTACACATAATGCACATATATATGTCAAACACTCTAGCATAACAAAAACAAATGATATATATAACAAAACAACATAAAAATTACATATGTTTAAAACACAAAAAACTACAAAGGTGGAGACTTACCCATCTCCCCTCGCTCCTCACCAGGAGGTATGGGTATCTCAGGGTCTTTCGAAAAATCAATCTCGGCATAGGGGTAATCCTCTATAACCAAGATATGTCGTGACAACCATGCAAAGAAGTCATCATCGAAGGACTCATTGGTCCTTCCGCCACCCTATCACGGAAATAATATTTCCCATCTACACACAACAGGAAGAGAGGCTTGATGTCCTCGTACCACTACTCGAGGACTAAAACTTGGAACTCTCTCAAAAAAGAACAAACACAGAATGGTCCCGAACCCGAAGTTCGTATGTGTCCGTAAACGAAAATCTGTCAGTTGTCTTTTCATACACTCAAGCAATGTGGTACTCCAATCAAAAACTTGTGAATTTAAGCACTGAACTACACAGTTCATCTGTGCATGGGACACCTGATGTAGAGCTGCAGAACCAGCAATTCTCCCAATAAGCAATACTATCGCTTGTAGTGATAAGTTAGTGATCTTGTTTATGGGCACCTGCATGCTCGAGCGGTTTATATCAGCTGCACAGTATAGACCTATCAATTCTACTATGTTATGCGGCCTCGTAGGAAAAGTCCAGAAATTGACTGGTTCCCCTCTCCTGGAGAGGCCAGTCAAAAAGTAAATGTCCTTGACCATGGGCACCAATGATTGCCCCTCTAACATGAATGCCTCTGCATCCGGATGCCAGTAGTCAAACAAGGTATTCAATAGCCTAGGTTGTGCCCGCATGAAAGGACATAGAAAAAATTTGAGTAACCCGCATTGCATCAAAGTAGCCACAGCATTGGGGTCTTCCTCGACCAACTCATTCACCTCTTCATGCTCTCTTTCTCTCCAATGGACATACATCCTGCAACACACCAAGGTTCAGGAGGTTTAACTGTTGCTTTTTATGCCTTTTTCATTCCATAAGGGGGTCCACGCGTGCTGTAATGGTGACAGTTGCGTGTACATGCATGCAGAGTTTACTCTGCCCGAATGTACATGCGGCCTATCCAGAGACAGCCCACGTGGACCTAGGGCCGACCTTTTAAAGGTCGACGCCCCCCTAAAAAATGAAACCCAATGCAAAAAAAAAAGACATAAAATGCAAGATAAGGGAGTTTGTACTTACTTGGTCCAGACAGAAGTTTGTTTCATCCACTGTAGCTCCTGGAATCACCGCTTTTGACAGAGGGGGTATTTTGGCTCCAAAGTCAATTTCCAAATCATCAATGGTGATAATGAGCTGCCAGCTTCTATTTATAGACTTTTTGGCCTCTTTTTGTCACTTTTTTGGCCTCCCTTATCACTTTCTTTATACCAAAAACCATTTAGAGTGATTCAGGAGTTGCATAGGAGGGATTTGATTGGGTATTGGGACAGTTTTTTGGAGTTTCGAGTAATTTTCGACGGTCTGTGAAAAAAATTTATGAGGATCAACTTGAGCATATAGGTTAGGTTTCTACCCTGACTTTTGTACCTTGTTGTCTTTTTCCTTTTCCATAGGATCGATCCCATTAGGTTGTGACACGGAACCATCATAGCTGCTTTAAAAGTGTCGCAACTTGGTGGTAGAGCTTACCGGAACATGGATGCCCTAGGTAGATCCTAGTTGCATTATGGTATCTATGTTGTCTCTAAAACAATGTAGGCTCGGGAGTCCTTTTAGATTTTCTTGAATGCGAGTTTGAGCCTCATTTGCATGATTCTTCTACACTCTTGACCTCACCCTCAGGTCTCCCAAAAAATAACAGGTCTTCTTTTAAGCCCTTTTCAGACCCTCTAAACATGAAAAGATTGTTGAGCGATCTTGTGGCCTTTCATGCTCGTTAAACTACAATTTGAAGTCACGTCTGTCCGACGGTATTTTACCCCTTTTTCGGTCCGGACGATCAACTGTATGAACAAAGGTATACTCTATGGAACTTCAGTTCTTTAGAAGAGTACTCTCAGGTATAATTTTATCCCTTTTTTCGGGCCTAAGGGACTAAACTTACGAAGAAGGAACCCCCACGGAGTCCATAGTTAAGCTCTTTTCAGACTCCCTAAAATTGAAAAGATCGTCGAGTGACCTTATTCTTTCACACTCGTTAAACTAGTCCAGAAGAACATTCCTGATGGAGTCCATAGTTCATCTTTTTTCAGACTCCTTAAAAATGAAAAAATGGTTGAGTGATATTGTCCTTATCACACTCATTAAAATGGTTTTGAATAGACATTTTGTCAGTGCTAGTTTACCCCTTTTTCGAACCGACTAGACTATCTTCGAAAAAGGTACCCCAATGGAGTCTCCTTTTATGATTTTTTAGACTCTCTAAATATGAAAAACCACCGAGCTTACCTTCTCTGGGCTCGTTAAACTTACATCGAAGGACATTACCATTGTGTGTTTTTTTAACCGCATTTGCATACCTTATATGCCAGCCTTGTAGCACTTTGCTTCTACGTCTTAACACCCTTGGCCCCCGGAGGATTTTTCCCGAGTATCATTATTTTGAACATCAGTCTTGTCCTTGTGCCTTGAGCTTGTATGTTTTTCACACTCGTTCCTCCATTGTAATATAACATTCCTTTATCCTTTATCCTTTTTTCCAGAATTATTGAAAAAGACAAAAAAAAATCAAATATACCCCAAAAAGAGGAAGGGAAAGGTATTTTCTTTATTGGCAGCATAATGAGTCACCCTTGGATAAAGAAAATCTGTCCATTTGTTCGTCAATATTTGGGATGTAGTATGACCTTAGGAAGCTGTCCTCGCTACATAGATTTGTGTCCTCCTCCGTTTGGTTATTCTTCCAAACATATGGAGAGTTTGCGTTGCCTCCTGCTTTGTAAACTTATGATTAATGCCATGCTACCTAAGTCTCATCATTTGTTGTGTTGTTGTCCAAGGGAAGTTTCTACCAAGCCTGAGTCGGCCCCTCTACAATTTGTCTCTTGCCCTCATACCCAACCATCCTGAATGTCCAATCAAGTCCTTGTTCGAAATCAATGAAGCCTTCAGTCTGATCATCAAGATTATCTAGTCCATAACCGACGAACCATCGAAGACCTCTGGATAGTGAATTTGTACACTCGTATTACACTCCTACCATGCGTTTTGAATATTTTGAAGTTGTTGCTCAAGCTCTGAAGATTTCATCTCTAACCATCAGGCTGTATCAGCTTCTAGAAGATGGATACTCTATATGTATATCTTTTTTATTTCGAGATGTAGCTTCGATGTGTATTGTTCATGGATACACTTCAAATAGTTATTTGACATGGATCTACAGTGTATTTGATTGGTAGCAATGATTCTATTTTATCACGAGCATGGGTATGCCCACCTCGGTGAGATATTTGTTATTTTGCGGACAGCGCCTCCCAGTTCCTAGTCCCTGGGCTCACTTGTTCGGCACATTAGTAAAGATTGCTATTTTATTTCGGCCATCAGATTCTATTTTTACCTCACACATTAGGGGGCATCTGTTATAACCCTAATTTTCACCATACATTCTTACCTGGCATCAGGCCATCTCAGATCCCTTCTTTGCCAAAATCATTGTTGAACAACTCTTCAAAAAACCTCTTTTATAAGGGCCCACGCGCCCTACTCCTGTTAATCTTTATGCCATTATTATAGTTCTTTGCATTTCAATAGATAAGAGCATCATAAGAACAAGATCACTGAGAAATACACATTCACAAGAGACACAGCATTTATCCTGGGAAAACCTCTAGGGGAAGAAAACCCAACAAAAACTTCCTTATCATAAATAGCTAATACAATGTTCAAGAGATAACTCAAACCAATACAGATAGTCCTCCCCAAGAGATGCGCCACTCTTCTTCTCCTCTCTCCAACTGGTAATTGCAGCTTGCCTCATAAGAGAATGAGCAAGTGAGTTGTGTGTTAAAGTGAGGCGCTAGCCTCCTATATATACAAGACTGGCACATGTGAAAGGGTTTCACTGGTAGGGACGACCTCTCACTCTGGGTGGGTAAACGCACCTTTAAATTAATTCTGGGTCTCAATAATAACTGTTGGGGCGGACTTCTTATTCTGCCCATTATAATTGTTTGATGACCAATCCGCAAAAGGGGATTTGGTCCTAATACAATTACCGACATGATTAATCCACAATGGGGATTAATCTAATGAATAAAATAACAATAATAATAAGAATACTCTTCGCAGTTACATTATTTTAACACTCTGCCTTAACAAGAAGGGTCTTCTTTCAACAGCATCAGGCGAGAGAGGTCTGCATCATCAGTGGCATCAGGAGGACAGTATCGTCAATATCATCTTGAAACAATGGCTAGCATATTTACGAGTCATCAGAAGTTTTCTTCATCGGTAGAATCATCATTCTCGAAGGAATGCCATCATCATCTGCATAAAAATGTATCAGTAAAAATGATACCTCATCACAGTACTAGGCTGGAACATCACAGTACTACACTAGCTCAATGTCACAGCGGTTAAGCTGGTAGCTCAGTGTCAGTCACATATTGCTTTACGTCTAAAAATGAGGTCATAAGAAAGGAATCATCTTGCTTTACATCTAACAACTAGGTCAGAAGCAAGGAATACATCATCATCTCACTTTACGTCTAACAACTAGGTCAGAAGCGAGGAATCATCTTGCTTTATGTCTAACAATGAGGTCAGAAGAAAGGAACACATCAACATCTCTCTTAATTTCTAACAATGAGGTCAGAAGCAAGGAATCATCTTGCTTTACGTCTAACAACTAGGTCAGAAGAAAGGAATCAACAGCGTCATGCTTTACGTCTAACAGCGAGGTCGGAAGCAATGACTCATCTTGCTTTACGTCTAACAGCGAGGTCAGAAGCAATGACTCATCTTGCTTTACGTCTAACAGTGAGGTCAGAAGCAAGGAATATATATACTCCCCCTTTCAGGGAGGGTCCTTTCGGACTATACCAAGCTTATCTCAAAAGTGTTCAAACTTTACATGAGATAGAGGTTTGGTCATCACATCAACAACCTGTTCATCCGTGCTAATGTACTGGAGCTTCAAGGCTCCTCTTTGTACCATGTCGCGGATGAAATGATAGCGGATCTCTATGTGCTTCGACCTATCGTGGACTACAGGATTCTCTGTCATCTTTATGCATCTTTGGTTGTCACATAGAATCGTGGTTGCTCTCATCTCCAAGTCAAATAGGCATGTTAGCAACTTTCGAAGCCATATAGTTTCACAACTAGCAGAACATGCGAAAATATACTCTGCTTCTGCTGTGTTGAAAGCAAGACTAGATTGCTTCCTACTCTGCCACGAGATCATGGTTGATCACAAACTGAAACAACATCCGGAAGTGCTTTTTCTGTCTGCAATGCCTCCTTCCCAATCTGCATCAATATATCCACTCAACTTGAAGTCATGATCTCCATCATAGCTAAGACCATAATCCATTGTACCTTTAAGGTACCTCATCACATGTTTTGCAGCCACTAGGTGAACATGTATGGGCTCTACCAGAAACTGACTCAAGGTGTTCACTACAAAACAGATGTCTGGTCTAGTGTTCATCAGGTACATCAATGATCCAATAATCTGTCTGTACAGTGTGGCATCTATCAAGTCTGACGAAGTATCGACTAGCAGCTTCATCTTTGCTTCCATGGGCGTATTCATGGGCTTGCATTCTAGCATGTTGAATCTTTTTAAGATTTCGACCGTGTACTTCCCTTGGTTAAAGAATATTCTTTCTGGACTCTGCCATACCTCAAGGCCTAAGAAGTAATGCATTAGACCAAGGTCTTTCATTTCAAATTCTGCGGCAAGTCTCTGTTTACATTCAATGATGAGATTTTCTTCTCCAATTAAGAATAAGTCATCCACATATAGTAGTAGGATTACTGGTTCACTATCCATAATTTTGAAGTAGAGATTTGAGTCTGCTTTACTCTTGGTAAAGCCTAAGCTCGTCAAGAAACTATCTATATGGCCATACCAAGCTCTGGGAGCTTGCTTTAATCTGTATAAGGCTTTCTTCAATCGGTAGACATGAGACTTCCTGTCTTCAACCTCAAATCCTTGGGGTTCCTCTATATACACTTCCTCTTTGATAACACCATTCAGGAAAGCTGTATTCATGTCCATCTGATGAAGCTTCCATTTCATCTTGGAAGCAAGAGATATAATGGTTCTGATCGAAGTGTATCTGGCCACGGGAGCGAATGTCTCTTCATAGTCAATGCCTTCCTTCCGAGAAAAGCCACAAGCAACAAATATTGCTTTATATTTCTCAATACTTCCATCAGCAACATGTTTTATTTTGAAGATCCATTTTGATGATACCACATCCTTACTTTTTGGTCTGGGAACTATTTCCCATACATCATTCTTTATTATGGATTGGTATTCCTCTGTCATGTAATTTTCCCATTCCTTCTTTTGAATGGCCTCTTCAAAGCATGTAGGTTCTTCATCAAGTAGATTGTACATCAAATCCGTGTAACTGGAGAATGGATTTGGTCTTTTTACCTGTCTCATGGTTCCTTCTGGAACACCATACTTCTCTCCATATTGAAAAGTATCTCTTGCCCAAGCAGGATTTCTTTTATGGGAGAAGGTCATTTGAGTAGGTTCTTAAGATTCTGTTATATCATGATCTTCAGGAGTCTCCTCATCAGGGGAAGTCACGACTTCCCTTATAGGTTCTGCAGTTCTGGGAACTTCCCTCACTGATTCTGTAGTCCTGGGATTTACAGGTTCCTCCTCATACATTTCTTCAAGCTTGCATCTTCTTGATTTCTTAAGTGCTGCTTCTTCATCAAAGGTCACGTCCCTACTGATCTCAATATGGTGGTGACTAGGTATGTAGATTCTGAAGGCCTTGGATACCTCACAGTATCCCACAAATATTCCCTTCTTTTCGGAGGGTTCCATCTTGTTTCTTTTCTCTTTCGGTATATGAATAAACACTGGACACCCAAATATTTTGAGATGGATTACCTCTGGCTTCTTTCTAGTGAACATTTCTTATGGGGTCTTAAACCCAAGTGCACTATGGGATAATTTGTTCTGCACATAAACAGCTGCCATTGCTGCTTTTTCCCATAAGCACATAGGAAGATCTTGATCGTGAATCATGGTCTTTACAGCTTCCATAATTATTCTATTCTTCCTTTCAACTATACCGTTTTGTTGAGGATTATAGGGAGTAGTGAGTTCCCTCTTGATCCCAACATATATGTAGAAGTTCACGAACTCCTTTGAGGTATATTCTCCTCCATTATCTGACCTGAGTATCTTAATCTTTCTTTCGGAAAGATTCTCTATCAAGGCTTTGAATTCCTTGAATTTACTGAATACTTCATCTTTATATTTTAAGAAATATATCTAGGTCTTACGAGAATAATCATCAATAAATGATGCATAGTATACATACCTGTTAATGGAGGATGATGGAATTGGGCCACACACGTCTGAATGAATGAGTTCCAATACTCCTTCTGCTTTATTGTCCCTCTTTGGAAAAGGGTTCTTGATGTTCTTCCCTTGCGCACATCCATTGTATATGCCTTCCTGATCAACCTTGAGTTCTGGTAAACCTGTGACAGCTTTGCATATGTATGGTAGTGCCTTGTAGTTGATGTGGGCCAATCTTCTATGCCAAAGTTCGCATGAGTTTTCGATGGTATGGGTCATGGTAGTTTATGGGTGACCCTTCAGCTTATATAATCTATTTTCTTCACTTTCGATGACGATTTCTTCATTTAAGGTTTCTCCCTTAGCCCACATAAGAACTTCTCCATCTATGAAGGAAACTCTATAGCCTTTCTTGTCTAAAGTTGATATGGAGAGTAAGTTCTTCTTTAGGCCCGGTACAT
>ML792940.1:0-14915 GCA_009831015.1 Picea engelmannii
ATATTACTGATTCACCCCCCCCCTCTCAGTAATCCAACATATTGTACCTCGGTCCATTTATATATTTGGCAACCATTTTTGTATCTCCTTCTATATGGCTTGCCCTGATATTCAGCCTATAGAATTCTTCAGTGTATTCCTTCATTGTCATGTCCTTATGTCTCAAATTATGCAATTTCCTAAACAGATTCAATTGATATTCCTTAGGCATAAATTTACTTTTAAATTTAGCCACCATCTTGTCACAACTTTTGATTTTAGTCTTTCCTTCCCTTCTCTTGTATGCCTGCAACTCATCCCACTATAAAGTTTGATGTCCTTTCAGTCTTTTCATTGTATGTTTAACTTTCTTTTCTTCATCCACCTCTTCATAGTCAGAGTATTTATTTATTGCGTTGATCCAATCAAGAAATTAATCCATATTAAAGTTACCTCCATACATGGGAACCTCCATCTTTGGTCTAGCTCCTGCCTTTGTAACCAACCTTATCAGTTGTTCTTTTGTTGTTTCGCCTCCTGGCATTCCTTTTGTTTCCTCTTCAGATATTTTATCTTCACTCTCATTGATATCTCCAATGTCAATTACCTTCTCCAATATGTATCCATGGCTTCCATCCTTTCCTGGATGTGCCTCATCTCCAATTGTAACTCCTCAGCTACTACATTTCTCTCTTGGCCTCCTTGTCCAAGTGGCATGTCTCTTGCAGATACAATTCATGCTCTGATACCACAAATGATGACCTACAAGGCCAATACCCATAGATAAAAAAGTTTTTCGATGACTCTGTTAGTAGCTTCAAGCACTCATTGCTCCTGGATTGAATCCTTGAATTGATGAGGTTCTAGTTCAATGACCAACAGTCTCCAATTGTTGGGCCAGAAACGTTGTTTGTAACAGTGCTAACTCTCCCTTTACAATCGAACACCTTTTCTCGTTTGGCACTAAGCTCCTTTTCTCCGCATGACCAAGTGTCAAGTCTATGGGCCAATCAATGGTGGTTTAATTAGAACATCGGAGTACTAGAAAATAGAGGTATCAGAGTTAAGCACTCTGATGGGTCGAAGCTAAGTTCTTCGATAGGTCAGATTCAATAGAATGGGAAGCTTCATCAAAGTCCAAATTTTGAAAGGTTTTGGGGTCAGGACACAACAAGGAACTCCAAAATGGTGAGGGTATGAAAATCAGTGGGGTTCCGACTAGAAAAGAGTCCAAGTTGATAATTACGTCGAATGGATTTCAGTCGTTGATCTGGATAGGCTTCATCCCAAATCTAATCTCGTCCATTCATTTAAATACAAACAAAATCACATAGATTTCAGTGGATTTCGTGTGATTTCAAAGCACAGATCTCTGCATGATCTATAACGCTACAAAATCAAAGTTATATCACCCTCTCTAGATAGAATGTGAATGGAATCTGATCACAAACACAAAATAAACCACAGAGGCACACAATTCTAGAATTTTATTAATTTTGAAAGGAATATATTGATAAAACAATATTAGCTACGCTCCTCTTAGTCTCTCGGAACTCTACACACTGCATACTATCACACTTGCTCACTCCTATTCATTACAAAATACTCAACATATCTTAGATCTCTCTAATATATCACCAAACAAACCCAACCGATCTATCTCAACCAATTACAAATCTTTAAATTATGTTCCTAGAACTTAGCAACAAACTAACACCTATCAAAACTAATCAAACGAAGATATATTCTAGAGATACTTCGTACAACTATTACAAATGAAGATAAAATTTAGGAAACCAACTTCCTTAGTAAATGTTTGTGACCCCTACGGTCAATCTCAAAATAAATTGGTTGATGGTCCTGCATCAACCTGAATTGGCATTTGATTCTCTATTGCGATAATGAGGGAGTAAATAACATAAGGGCATTCGGACCGAACAAATCCACCCTCTATGAAAATCCCAAAGCAAAATGTTTGTGAGTACAAAAGACAAAGGATAATAATGGAATAATGTGGAAAATTATTGTGAACGTTTGTAGTGGGACAATTGTGATTTTACTGGGATAAAAGTGAATCAACAATTAAAATTAGGAGTAAAGTGTTTATACTACATTTGTTTTAAGTCTTTTAAATTAATTACGGTGTCTATAGCTATTTTATTATTATTATTGTCATTTACATTTTATATGAATTAAATCACACTTTTTTTAGAATGATAGATTTTTCTATTTAGGAATGCGCTAATTCGAAATGCTAAAGTCAAAAGTATTTTTTTATATATATATGCAACTAAAAGAGCTCAATATGTCACTTGTGGGAATTCAAATGTGAACAAGGCAAATGATGTTTTCTTGATAACTATTAAGATAATCGAAATGTATGCATTCAAGACATTCAAGACATTCTAGACAAAAAGATAAGCATTGTCAACCTTAGGAAGTGTCCTAGAGTCTTAAGACTAAAATTTCCCTAAATTATAGTACAAAACTCTCATTCATGCTTAATAATATAACATAAAATTGATAGTCATTAAAAGCAATAAGTGTAGCTAGTTGTCATGTACATTCATAATAGTCTAGAAAACAAGAGTCACAATTTGTGTTTTTAAGAGAATCATGCTTACATTTAAAGGTAGGTCATCCTGATCCTTGGGGGCCTAACACAGACTTTTCCTTGAGAACTTTGTGGTTTCTCATTTTGACAATATATAGTCACTTTCATTGCATTTGTCAATTACATTCATTGCATTACTTGGATTGTAAAGTCCCTAGTAATGTTCCTTCAACTTCTATTTATTATAAATTGTGGTAAGTAATTATGGTTGACCTACCTCGATTTTCTTTAGGTTTAATTGGGAGAAGTTGAAATTAAGTCTATCGAGTCACTAATAAGCCTACATGTGAAACAATAACAATATTAAGAATATTTTTTAGATCAACGATTATTTTTTAGATCAAAATCATTTTAATTAGTTGAGGTATCAAATCACTATGATCTTGAGCTATGCATCATTTCCTTGCAAATGTATTTTTTTTCTTAATTGTTTTTATTATTAAAGCAAAAATCTTTTATTGTGTGTTGTAATTCATTTGTAAACTAATATTGTTCTATTTTTTTTCGAACTTTTCATAAAAGGTAGGTACTAAGCAACTGTGTTGCTCATTCCACTTATCTATAATGTACTTGAAAAGATACCTAAGAAGATAATTAATGTAATGTGGTCATATTCATTGTTTAAGATACATTAAGTAATTGGTGCATAATAAATAAAAAAACTTATTACATTTATTAATCGATATATGCAATAACTTTATTACATTTATTATTCAATATATATAATATCCAAATATTTATTAGTCAATATATACAATATTCAGCATGCTCAATACAATTATATGTGTATGTATACTCTCTCACAAATAATCTTAGGCGCCCATGCTAACAACCCCTCATCATTACATTTAGTATCCACTACCTACCTTGTAAATTTTATTCAAATGAACATTACATTAATTGTCCCGCATAAATACTTGATTATCATTAATATTTATTTTTCCAATCCATAAAATAATCGTATTCATTCTTTAACTTTATCTTTTTATGATAAAAGTAAAAAATATATCAATATCTTTAGCAGCGAAATAAAATAGAATATTTAATAATATCACAACAACGTATAAGATTATTTAATAATATCACAACATCATTAAATTTTATTAAAATCCTTTTTGATTTGTCCAATAATAACCTATCTTCAAGTTTTTTTCACTAAAATGATTTCCTAACCTATCTTCAAGTTTTTTTCACTAAAATGATTTCCTAGTTCCAATGAGTAAGAGAGAATCATCCATGTATATATGCCTCTTAAAAGAGCCTTCGATTTTCTGGGGGGTGGGGAGAATATCCATGAGTTTGATTATGGAAATGAACTTGTTGTACATGTAATGAATTTGTTATATGAACGATGTAATGTGTGTTATTAACTAATAAAAACTTATATATAAAATATGTAATATATTGTGAGATTGTGAATTTTTTTAGTTCATTTAATTAATAAGTTTTTATTTTAATGTAATATAACTAATATCATCCTCAGATGGAGTGGAGTGTTGGGGAGGAAGGGGATATTGGGGATAGAGCTTAATGAACGTGGGGTCCTTGGTAAGTATAAATGAGTTCGACACATCCTCTCACGTAACACTTTGAGTATGAGAACGACGACACCCATTCCAAACTTGTTAATGACAAAGTTAATGTCATTTGAGGGCAGTATATGTGCCTCAATCATCGACTCCTCTAGGTTTATCTGTATTAGAAGCATGAGGAAAGATCTTGCAACTAATATTCGACCTGTGTTTTCTTTCTGGGATGATAGGCACAATGAAGAACTCTGGAAAAATAATTGGGCTCCCAGCTGGTGGATACTCATCCCATCTCTATCTCCACCCTGCCTTGGCTTCTAGGGATATTCTTGGGGTTGGATGGCTCTGCAGTGAGGTTATCAATGAGGCTACAGAAGAGGAGGTGGCACCCCAGTGGAACCTCCCATCCACAGCATAGAGGAAGGCACCTCCAGTGCCCAAGTGTAGCACGAGGCCCAGGTTGTGGCATCTACATTCCACAAGGAAACCCCACCTCGTTATCGACCACACCTAGAGGACGTGGAAGATGAGATTCGACTGGAGAATAAAATTACACCGGAATGGGAGTTGGATGAGGCAATTTCCAGTTGGGTTCCGGATGTGCGACATGCAAGAGGCTATGAGACAAAATATTGGAATATCGTGGAGTTGTATTGGCATCTCAAATCTTTGTTGGGACAAATGTTGCAAGCCAAAGAGGGAGCTCAAGAAAACATCCAACTGCAATTGGATGAGTTACGTCTATTGATCAGAGACATCTCGGCTTGGCTCCCACCCTCAAGCTCAACAACGACTGCCTTGGGATAGTCTTGTATAGTGTAAAAAATGGGACAATCTTGCACAGTGTAAAAAATGGGACAGTCTTGCACAATGTAAAAAATGGCCATTGAAAACTACACATCCCAGTTCCCAGCAACACCCAAAAAGAATTTGAACCCACTCCAACTCTATTGAAAATCAAAATGAAAGGATTTCCTTGACAACTTAATACAGGAAAAGCAATGAGAGAGGAAAAACAAGTATGTAGTTGAATAACCTAAAAGTTATCGAACTAATACAAAAAGACCTTCGGCATTGAAAAGTTTGGGCAAGTTGCTCTTCACACACCATTGTCCCTCCACTCCACCTACACTCTAGTATCATATTTCTTATATTTCCAGACTTCCACTACTCCAAAACATTTGAACCAACCCCACCAAGGTTGAAGAGCACTCCTCTCTATCGAGTAGAGAACGTATAAAATCACTGCCATTAAAGGATTAATCCCACATTTCAATACATGCTCACACAAATCGCATTCAATAATCACTTGAGCCTACCACCAGTTCAAGTGCGTGGGTGTAAATAGCCTACTATCGTGTCCCCCTTACGTGTGCTTTATGTGCTTGGAATCGAGAACAATGTACAAGTGGAAACTATCATGGCTAAGGGATATGGGTGGATGACACCACCCCATTTTTTTATCAAGGTTCGAGCATTCAAGTGAGAGGATATTTTTTCCCAATGGTTCGTCGAACCATTAAGCTCACGCTTGATATGAAAAATAGAGATTTCATCAAAGAAAAAGGCCAAACATCTTCCTCAAGAGAAGAGAGATCAAAGCATTATTTCCAACTTGTTTTTAATAACCATATCTTTTATTATCAACATTAAATCCATAAGATCATGGGTTCCTACCTTCTTTATGAGACACATACTCATCCACAGAGAGTAGGCCTCAACAATTTTATTGGAAACATTTCCTAGTTGTTGGGCGTTCTCCTTCGATCCATGCTTGTGCGTGTACTGTCCTTCTTAATGTTAGGGAATTTTAGACCCGGGGTTCATCTAGAGTTGTCCAAAAAAAACCCAAAGCACCAACATATCAATCCTCAGCCAAGGTCGAGGAAGGTCTCACCCAATATGCAGAGAGGATCACAAAGACCATAAGGTCTTGTGACATGGATGAAGGATTAAACACACAAAACATTATTGCAATTGGCATCCATGTAACTCAGGTCTAATAACCTATTTAGGATAAAGAATTAAAACTATACACAAATATTCAACTCATTCATAATAGACACATATTAGATTAGAATTGCCATATCTTTATTATTGGAAGTATTCCATCACATCAAAGATATACATTTTGTTGAACAACTTCCTATGACATCCATAGAACTTCATATAATTACTATATAAAATAGTTGAAATACAACATAATGCGCCATGTGCCTTACATTAGGACTCAAACCTATAAAAGACACAAGAATATATTCAAAACATCACAGAATTACAACAAGCTAAGAGTGAGCTCGACATTGGTAGCTAAGCTAACTCAAAACTCTCAAACTAGCCAGATTGTCAATCGACCAACTAACCAACCAACCAATTGACTAACCAATTATCATTCGGATCTTAGAGATCCTTTTTATATCTTCTATTGTTGGGGAGTGATGTCTCTTTTGACTTTGCTCCACTCACTTGTCTGATCCAACTGCCTCATGTTCTTCTGGTTCCTTCCAACACTCCACGTAGACTCTCTGTATCGGGGCAAATATTAACTACCTAGCCAAATTATCTTCTATCTGCCCCACATCTTCATATGTTGTTGTCAATAATCATCCGGGAAGATTTCCCAATGAATACTTTCTTGATTCCGACGAGCATCTTCTTGGATTCTGAGGAAACTGACAAAACTCAGACCGGTGCACACTTGGTGCGTGACTAAAAAAACCCGATCGGATGTGCACTTTATGGAATCCCTTGCACATTTCCTTAGGTGTGCACAAAAATATGGAATGAGTGTGCACAACTTCGTTTTTGCATGCACGTAAATCTGGACCCAAAAATTTGGGTTCCAACATGCCCCCACCATTATTATCTGGCTCGTCCTCGAGCTAGCTACTTTACGGAATGATCTTGGCAAGGGATGGAACCATGCCCTTGAGGTTTTTCAAGAATTCTATAAAATGACTCTTAAGCTCAGAAAAACTCTCTTGAAACACATGGGTAAGTTGGACGATTGTTTCTGCGATGTCAGTTGTGATTGTTGAAGTAGTGAGATCGGTTTTGTTGAGTTGTTTAATCAAGGGGCTGGAAACAACCTGTAGTTCTGAGCTCTGAATATACCAGTCCATAGCCCTGTCAACCATCAAAGTGATCAATTCTCATATCCTTTGTTTCTCATCCCTAGGGGAAGTGATCTCCTTTGTTCGTGTGGCAACGACATGCATTGTCATTGTGCACTCTTTGGGGGGCAAGGAACTGATGTCTTGTTTTTGTTCTGCAACCTCAACTTTTAGTGCGCAGGTATGATCATAGAGAGCCATGAGTTCTAGAGGGTTTTGTAATCTCTAAGTGACTAGCTCGGCGAATACTTGGGCACAATCTTGACTTTCCTGAATGGCGTTGATCGCTTGAAAAATTTGTTGTTGGAGGGAGGTTCCTTCTGGGGTTAGACGTTGCATCCAGTATTGAATTTCGTGAATCTGTAACTACAGAGATAAAATGTGCTCAGCGAACAATTTCATCTTCTACAAGGTTGGAAAATATGGTTGCACTGGTGTTGGAAAGGAGACCTGGGAGTAGGCCTCATTGAGAGCGATGACTAGCTCAGTGTGGTCACTGAGAACGGATGTATAACAACTTTGAGTGTCGGTATAGGAAGCCATTTTATTTATATGTATCTCCTATAAAGTCTGTCAGGATACTTGCAACTCCTAACGAGCACGATATTCCTTTTGTAAGTTAGAACGGGTGGTGTCATGAATGGAACGTTCTTTCACCATCCAACCTATGGGATAGATCCTGTATTGATTGGATAACCGAAGTTGGATGGGTGACCAGACCAACTTAGGTTTACCCATCACTTCCCAAGACTTCTTGGGTAAAATTTTCACGTCCGATCCTAGATTCAACATGACTCCATCCATATCATACCCACCAAGCTCTATTGTCATGTTAAAATCTTGGCCAGTGAATTTTTTCTTGCTAACCTAGCAGACATCCCTTTCCGACAGCGGAGCCGATATGGTGGTTTTCTCTCCTTGTTATTTCATACAAGAAGTTAACATTTGGGTCAACTTACTTGTATTTTTTGGATATTTAATCAAGCGCAAACAACAGTGTCAGAAGGTATTGACTTGATCTTTGACTTCTTGCATGCGACCTAGGTTGCCCAAGGATTTTGCACACACTATGCGTTGCAACTCCTCCTGGAAATGTTATTCATAAGCCTTTTGCTCAACGCGTCACATCGTAGTTCGTCGGTGTGCTTATTCTATTGATCTTTGGGTTGCGCATTCTATTTCCTCACGCACGCAAGCCTCCTCCAAAGATCTTTGTGTCGCATGTTGTAATTCTTCACATGTGAGAGCTTCTTCTAGAGACCTTTGTGTTACCCACTACACCTCTCCATGGATCTGTGCGTCCTCTAGCAACCTTTGTGTCTCCCTCTGCACTTCCTCTCATATATGAGCCTCTTCAAGAGACCTTTGAGTTGCACATTGCAGCTCCTCACACGTTCTTTCTTCTTCAAGGGCTCTCTATGCCTCATGCATAAACTACTTATGTTGAGAAAAATCAAACTTAGGAGGGGGTTGGGGAGCCTTCTTGAAATTTTCCTCTAGTTTTTGTCCCGATGCTCAAATTCTTCCCATGTTTTCTCCCCTTTGTAGGTTACTACCTGGACGTCTACCTCCCCATTCTTCTCCTTGTTTTTGTGTGACTCTACATACACCATGTTACAGTTTTTCTTCTTGTCCTCCCAGTTCTTCAGTAAGTCAAGATATTTCTTCATTATATGCTCAAGACTATAACAATATGCGCAGAGTACGCACGACTTAGTGAAAAATCATGAGACATGACCAATATCACCGCAATTGAAACATGTAGAGGGTCTATTGCCTCCTCCACCATATATGCAGTCACGACCGAGCCCATATCCACCTCGGGGTCCTCCTTGATATTATCCTTTGTCGATGCCATCGTGCTCACCACCCTTTTTCTCCTCTTCTAGCCATAATGCATCTCAGGTCTTGTCTTTCATTAACTGGAGGGAGAAGCAACTATTGACATCATGGCCAACGGATTTACACAACTCATAGAATGGGTTGTGAGTGATTGTTTGGTACTTGTATAATGCGGTACAGTGGGGTGGCACATGGCCCCATTGTCTGCATATTTCACACCATTATGACTATCCAAATGGAAATGGACTCGACACATAATTCGGAAGGACTGTGCACTCGTCTCGCCAATGCCCCTATGAACGGAATGTAGTACACCATATGTGCTCGCACATGAATTTACCCTTGGACATATCTTTTAGATGTATTGTTAGGTTGTCCAGTTGTGACTGAACCTGCGCCAACCCGACCAATGTCTCTATGCATCCAAGTTTATCTTCCAAGCACATTGTGATATTGACTACCTCGGCCTAAGTTGCCACCTCTTGTTGGGTGAGCGAGACTCGGATATGGGGGAGAAACCCCACAATGAACCACTCTCAGTGTTGCATGTCATGGACTTGTAATGTCAGGCTATCCAACAATATTTTGAACCTCTGGTCATAATCCCAAATGGTTTCTCCAATCTTATGCTCGATCTCCTTGATTTATGTAGTGCATTGGGATTCTAACTTCAACTTTTGAAACTCCTGAAGCAGATATTGCTTGATCTCGACGAGGGACCTCACCTATTCAGCTAGCGTGGTAGCTTTGTATTTCATGTACCACGTCAGGTCCATGTCCATGAACATAGTCTCTAGTTGTGTGATCTTAGTCACGTTGTTTGTAACTCTCTTTACAAACCAAATCGCTTCACAGGTGAACCAGTGTTGCTCTTCATCATCCTTACCCATTCCATGTAACAAGGGAAACCTTAGTGTACTAAATTGATTTTCCATCTTTGAACTAGATTTATTTCCTCTTCTCTGACTGTTACTGGGTGGATCCTTCCACAACAATATTGCTTGGGGTAAAGTATTGTTGGCTTCACCTTCTTCTTCACTTGTCTCATCACTTATATCTCCTTCTTCTCTTTCTTCAACTCCAATCTCTTCACTAATTGTTGTGTTTCCTTCTTGATTAAAAATGCACAAGGGGTTGGTACAAAGGGGGGGTGAGACCATCTTCTTCTGAAAATTATTGGAGGTGACCCAAAGAGCTATCTACTTGCAACCATACAAGACCATCCAATAATATCAACTCGTATCCCCCACCACTAGAGGAGACTCCATCTTCCTTTTCTTCTGGCGCACGAAAAATCCACGTCTTCTCTTCCTGTGCACCACAAAAGTGTGCTCTTGCCTCCGGGTCGATCTGTGCACTACCACTATGTGCTTCATCTCCCAGTCTGATATGTGCATTGCCACCTTATGCAGAATCTCTCTCTCCATTCAACACACTACTTCTTTGTGCACCATCCTCTCTCATGCTCAATGTATTGCTAGTATGTTGAGTGCCAAATTCTCTTATGATTGGTGCCTCACAGTACTGCGTGAAAAATTCTCTTTTGGTCAGCGCGTAACCATGTGGCGCTTCCCATTTCCATCGATGTGACACAAATTTGTGCCCGCACATCACACATGTGTGATATCTTCTCTCTTAAGGTTGTGGCATACTACAACAGCCGAAGGGTATGGGATTCATCACCTAGACACTCACTACCACTATTGTGAGTACAGGTATCTTCGACGCCAAGCCTCTTCACAGGCTTGTCCTTGTTAGGATATTTAGACACTTAGGATTTAGTTAAGATCTACTTGGTCTAATATGTCGTTAGTTAAAAGTGTGTTTCTTAGTGTGTTTCTTTATTATGCATTAATATGCATTTGTAGTTAGGAAATCCGATGGTCACGATATGTTCCCAACATAGAGTGATCTGACGGTTCATACTCTCCTCAATCCTAACGGCCATTGATTCGTGGCTTAACACCCAATTGGTCCATGATTTCTATTTAAAGAGCATGGAGGGTCATTTTCCGATGATCGATTGTGAGAAAATCTATTGTAAAATCTCTCTGTAATATTTTTCTTTTGCATTAATAAACTGCTCCAAGTGGTCGGGTTGGCTGGGGCCGTGGATGTTTCCCCGTAGGGGTTTTACCACGTGAAAACATCGGTGTGTTGATATTTGATCTAGTTATGTGAGTGGTTACTGAAGGTGTTAGTCCTATGTTGGAATACATGTGTTGTCGAACATGGTATCAGAGACTGTTTGAAGACCCACTCCTGTTGTAGATCGAGATCGTGAAGCCGAGTTGCCTCATCTCCATTTTTTGTCATTTTCATACATTTTTGGGTTGAGTGGACTATTACATTGTGTCTGAAGCACTCGTTTCATTCAGGAACACTTTTCGTTTAACTCAAAAAGGTTTATGTTTGCCCAAGATACGACCATTACAGTCAGAAACGGAGGTATAAAGTTTGAATACACATTTTTTTAATTTTTTGCAGAGAAGTATTTTGGTTTTATTTCGGTTTTATATTTTTTATTTCCGGGTTGCTACTCTTTTATATTTTCATATTCTCTTTTCCCCGTGCCCTATGCAATCTCGAAAAATCATAAACAGATAGGAAAAGGTGCATCTTCCGAGTAAGCTAACCGAGATCTAACCTTTGTTGTCATCGAGTTTTTTTTAGCACGCTCTCCAAGGCCAACAACAACGACGATGACGACAACAACAACATCAATCCCAATCCTCCTTCTGAACATTACAATATGTTTTGCTAGATCATTTGGTTAAAAGTTGCCTTATTAAGTAAGAGGTCTTGAGTTCAAGTCTCTCTTTTGTTACCTTTTTTGAAAAAGTTTATGCTAAAATTGTAAAGTGTATTTCACTTCAAGTATAAAAGTGAATCACTATAAGTAGCTTTAATATTTTTTAGAGTTATTTATTTTGCATGCATCTTTTCTGTTATAAAGTAACTTCATTGTAAAANTGATCCCCACTTCTCTTTATAAAAGTGGGTCACTTCATAAAGCAACTTACACTATCACGTGGTCAGTTGGTTATCATTTATGCCTTTTTTTTAAAAGGACATAACTCTCATATCAGAAGTCCATTTTAAGTGTCGTTTTTTTTAAAACCGCATAAATTTTCGAGATCTTTCCATCAAGATCATTAGTTTCAGTTTTTAAATCCACATTATCTGCATATTTAATATGACTTCTACAAGTAATGTCTTGCTTACCATCAACAACTACTTCCAATGGAAATCTCATATGGAAGATTTATTAAGAAGTAAAGGCATGTACTAAATTACCTTGGGAAAGGAAAAAGCACCCACTTATGATGATAAGAAAGACAAATGGGATAATAGGAATGACGAAGCACGTGGACTAATTGGAATGTCCATCTCTCCTGATTTAAGGTATCACCTTCAAGAAATTGATGACCCCGAAGAAGCTTGGGACAAGATTGAATCTGTGTTTGGTAAACTCAATATATTTCGAGCACAACAGTTAGAAAATCAAATACTGACCTTTAGTCCAAGTGATTTTTCTTGCCTTGGAGACTATCTATCTAATTTTAAAACACTCAGAATTTTATGTGAAGAATGTAAGATAAAAATGGAGGGAGAGCGTTGCATCTATCTTATTCTTTCTAAGCTAGGTAGTGCATATTCTATTTTTGTATCTACCTTTTATGCCATGAAAGAGGCTCTAGGGAAAGCTTATGAAAAACCCACTCTTGAGTCCTTTTGTGCTTCTTTGATTAGAGAGAAAGATAAGCTTATACAACTTGGAGTGATCATCACTGTAGGTACCTCTAACAAAGCCTTATTTGCCCAGCAAAAAGATAAACCCAAGTATCTCAAGAAGCAACATCCTTGCTACAACAACAAGCAATATATGGGTCCCAAACCCACTCATACAGCTTCATCTCCTAATGGTGACAAAGAATCAAAATATAAAAATAAGAAGACTGACAGACATTGCAACTTTTGTGATAAAGATGGTGATGATGAGTCCAAATGTTTCAAGAAGATGGTAGCTTTAGAAGCAGCAATGAAGAAGCACAACATCAGTATTGATTCTCCTTCTTCTTCTTCTTCTCATGGACATGCACTTTCCACTTATGGTTTCACATATTCTACTTCTTCTTCTGATGAGTGGCTTATTGATTCTAGAGCATCTTATCATATGGCTAAGGATAAGGCCATATTTTCTGCTCTAAATGAATGTAACACCAAGAAAATATTTGTTGGTGATGATAGATCTCTTAGTGTTGTAGAATCGGGAACAATTCAAGTAGATAATGGTCATTTCAATGATGTATTATGCGTTCCAAGTCTTTCTTGTAACCTTCTATCGGTATATCAAATCACTCATTCATGTGAAGGTAAAACCGTAGATTTTTCACCTCACCAAGTTGTAATCAAGGATCTAAAAGATCCTAAGCATGCTATTGCAACTGGAATTGCTAATGATATTACCAGGTTGTACAAGTTTGACAACTTCGGGTCATCAACTTTTTCATCAGTTTTTGTTGCTCATAGCGATGACTTGAGCAAACTTTGGCATGAGGGGTTTGGTCATCTAAACTATCGTTCATTGCAGCAACTATGTAATCAACAGATGGTGACTGGTCTTCCTCTTGTTTCATGAAGAGATGGTGTTTGTGTCGGTTGTGTTCTCGGTGTTGTGGGATAAATCGGTGAATGTGGACATAAACTAATCTCCCTAGATCCACTTGGATCTAGAACAAAACAAGACAGGACATGACGCTTTCCATAAGTTACAATCATTGAATTTACTACCAAAAAAGGAATGGATGACATACCTTAATATATCGCTTCCTTATATCTATGTTGTCCCTGCTTTGCTCTAGTGTTCTTGTGAAATCAGATCTGCAATGACACAAACCAACCAAAGTGAAAGGAACAATAGTAGATTCAATGAAAACCTAAACATGTGATCAAGGAGTCATGTAATAAAATGCTAATGATTTTATGGGAAAGAAACATGCCACTGTATTATATAATGTGGAAGAAAGATACAACTAGATGCCTTGATGTCGTCAGGTTCCTTCCAACAGTTCCTTGCTTCCCACACACTTCTTGCTCCAAGGATTCTGAGATCATGGATCTGATAGCTACTCACAATCTATCTTGACAAAGCTCAAAGCCAACATAAATTTCCCAAGCTCAATCCAACTAACTTTCTCCATGAGATCTCCTCTCCTTTTATAAGTTGAAGAGGATATGGTGAGGAGATTAGGATGATCCCACTAAATCATGAAAGTGAGTAAGATCCAAACCATTTGGAGGCCACCTCACCATAGAATCTTCTCCTTCTAGAAGCATCGAGAAAATGCTCGTTTTTCCCACGTATGAAGGTCGCCGCACCCTAGCTGTAATGCAGACTGCGGAAATTTCACGACCTAGATATAGTGCAACCTGTGGAAATCAGGCATTTCCGCACCCTATGTATAGAGAAACCTAAGGAAATCCTCCTTAATAGGGTTTTTACAAAGGAAAATCCAATTTATTCTCTCAGGCAAAGTTCTTCTCCCTTCTTTCTTCAGGAATTCAGGCCACTAACCCCTCTGAAGGAAAAAAATAGGTTTACATCATTAACAGTCATAGTGGTGATGAAAATAATGTGTAACACTCGGCAAACATCATCAAGAATGTTTTGACAAACGTGCCTCTTGGCACGCATTGGGCCCTTTGCAGCTTGTTCACAGTGATTTGTGTGGTCCATTTTCTTCTCCTTCTTTTTCTGGGTGCAAGTATTTCTTAACTGTCATTGATGATTTTTCCAAACGCACTTGGGTTTACTTCTTAAAACTTAAGAGCGAA
>ML792940.1:15015-42810 GCA_009831015.1 Picea engelmannii
TGCTCATCTTTATCTCTCAACTAATCTCTTCTTGCGTATCTCTCGGCTCTTTTTCTCCTCAACTCTTATGGGTCCATTCAATTCCTCACCTCATATCAACAACTTCTTGGATCATCCTCAATGGATCCATCTTTTGTCTCTTTTTCCCCCACCTTTTCTAAACCCCCCCAATGCTAGGGGTTTACTCGGACATCATATCAGGCTCCCTATCCATCATTCTTCTTTCTACAAACAACATCTTGGTACAAAGTGTAATTTCTTCTAGCATCTGCTTCCTTGGACCTTCATCAAACTTTCTTTCAACCTCGCTAAAAGAATCACTATATTCTATAGAAAACTCAACAATAATGCCTTCCTTCACCCGAGTGAACCAAAAATCAATAGACCAAGTCCACTTGTTATATAGCACCTTCAATTTATCAAGCTTGGTTTGATCCCATTGGCTCCACTGGTAACAAAGCTAAGTTGACTTTACCCTATCTCTTTAACCATTCATGCAACAGACATGGAAAATTTGTGAAGAAGAGCTCATGCATATCCGAGTAAATATATATGCCTTTCCATTCCTTCGTGTTCACCCACAATCCTTACGTCTCTCATGGGGAAAAATTGTCTTCGTTCGCTTCCATCTAGTCTTGAATATCCTCCTTAGAAGGATTCCAACTCCTTTTTATTTTCCTCCATCGATCTCAATAAGACTTCAGGCCCCAACAACAGAACCATTTGTTGGGTGTTCTCTTTTATTCCACACTTGTGTGCGTACCATCCTTCTTAACACTAGGGAGTTTTGTACCCAAGGTTCATCCAAATATATCCAACAAAACCCCAAAGCACTGACATATCAATCCTCGGCCAAGGCCGAGGAAGGTCTCAACTGAGATGCAAAGAAGATCACATAGAACATAACGTCTTATGACAGGGATGAAGGATTAAACACACAAAACATTACTGCAGTCGGCATCCATGTAAATCAGGTTTGATAACCTATTTAGGACTAAGAATTAAAACTATACACACATATTCAACTCATTCATAACAAATACAGATTAGATCAGAACTGCAATATCTTTATTACTGGAAGTATTCCATCACATCAGAGATATACAATGCGTTGAACGGTTGCCTATGACAACCACAACACTTCATATCATTACTATATAAAATAGTGGAAGTACAACATAATGCGCCATGTGCCTTGAATTAGGACTCAGATCTATCAAAGACACGAGAATATATTCAAAACATCACAGGATTATAGCAAGCTCAGAGTGAGCTCGACACTGGTAGCTAAGCTCACTCAAAACTCTCAGACTATCGATATCGTTAATCGACCGACTAACCAACCAACTAATTCACTGACCAACTATCATTCTAATCCTAGAGATCATTTTTATATATTTTTTTGTTGGGGAGAATTATCTCTTTCTACTCATCTCCACTTGCTTATTTGATCCAACTGCATCGCACGCTTTTGGTGCTTTCCAGCGCTCTATGTAAACTCTCTATATCAAGGAAAATCTTAATTTCTTGGCTATCTCATCTTCTATCTTCCCCGGGTCTTTGTGTGTTGTTTTCAATAATAATTCGGGAATATTTCCTGATGATTCCTCTCTTGATTTCGGAGGGCATATTCTTGGATTTTGGTGCAACTAACAAAACTTAGACTCGCGCACACTTGGTATCCTTTAAACTTGGCGTGAGAACACTTGGTAGTCTTTACACTTGGCGTGCACACACTTGGTAGTCTTTACACTTGGTGCGATTGAAAAAAGCCAGTCCTATGTACACTTTATGGCATTCCTCACACATTTCCTTTGATGCGTACAAAACTATGGAATGAGTGTGCACAACTTCGTTTGTGCATGCGCGAAAAACTAGACCCAAAACTTTGGGTGCCAACACTATCCCACAAGCATAATAAGTTCTACTTTTTTCTTTGGGATCGAAGATATTTCCGCCCACTCCTGTCACCCCTGGGTTATTTCGAGAGGCTCCATCAAAGAAGAGAATATTAGTTTTTTGTTGGGACTGCCATACTTTGAATTATGTCTGATCTTTTATGATCACCCACTGAAGTTGAGATATATCTTTTCCCTTGAGTGACCACGTGATCACATTATTCATTTTAAATTTAGCAATCTAGCCACTCTATTGATCATCAAATCCTTGATTTTTCACTCTAATTTTACTCCTCATATGCTCAAATAAAAGGGACACTACTTTAGAAGCTACCTTCTTGGGAGAGATCTTTTCATTTTGGAAATTTTCTTTGTTTTTTGCTAGCCATATTTTCCATCATACATATTTAGGAGTCACTTCCCACATTCTTTTAAAGTTAGATTTTTGTTTGAACATTCCTTTATAGCACTTGCACCGGCTTGTCAAAATATCCTTGCAATTATTTGGCCAATCAACTCTTTGTCCCAGACCCGCTATCATCATTTTCAAGGTTTCCTTCATGAATTCATAATCAACAAAAATATGTTGTAGTGATTCCTCTGCCTGTTGACATAAATGACATCAATATGGGCCCTTGATTCCTCTTGTTCTTAAATTTTCAGAGGTGAGTGTTTTTTTGTGGACCAAGATCCAGCAGAAAAAATTAAGCGTAGGCAGACCATCTTTGTCCCACACTTTTTCACATAAATTAGATCACTAGGCTTGAATGGAGGGATCCAATAGAGCCAAGTATCTATTTTTGACATAAAAAGAGGAGACCCCCCATTCTCTCTTATCTTTTTCCACCTTGTTATGAGGGTCACAACCTGTTAGATCCTCATAAAAGGTGAAAGAGAGATGAACTAGATGGCTAGGAATGTAGCCAAACCACATCACATCTAGAGACCAGCAACCTTGTCCCACTTGGAGATATAATAAAGATTAGAGGAGCCTTGTTCTCTCATCCATGTCTAAAGTTTGACCAAGTCCTAACGAACTTCCAATTTTCCTTTATCCAGGATACAATCTTCCCAAATATCATTTTTCCCATTCCCCAGAATCCGTGTTATCTTGTCTTGAATTAAGGGGAGTGCAACAATAATTATCCTGAAAATGGTTGAGCCCTTTGTTTTCTTCGGATGTTTCTCAATGCATGTTTGTCTCATGCCTCTAAAATATTTTTCCAAATAATTCTTTTCCACCACATAGGATGTCCCATTACCAACCTCCATACCATTTTAGCACCCATTTCCACATTCATTAGATTTGGGTCCCTAATCCCCAACCCCCTCAATCAATTGGTTTCCTTACTATGACCCAATTAATGAGGTGGAATTTCTTGTCATTTCCTTTTCTCCCTTACCACAGGAACTTGCGAATATCAGTAGCAATCTGGTTTCTGATAAGATGGAGAGACAATAGCGCAGAACACTGGTATATAGGGAAGGATGACAAGACAGCCTTAATCAACACAATCCTTCCAGCTGGGTTGAGCCACTATGAATCCCACTGCATGTATTTTTTATTGATCTTCTCAACAATGCTATGTCAATCCTTCAAGGATGCATTCATGAGAAATATTGGCATTCCTAAGTATCGAAATGAGGACCAATTTTCAATCGTGTTAAAATGGAGGATATGGGAGATTCATTGTTTCACTTGTGCTTTAACATTCCAACAATATATTTGGTATTTCATGTGGTTTACTTCCCCTCCAGAGGCATCCAAAAAAGATTCTAGAGTTTGTTTGAATCTTGAGACTATTGTTATTGAAGCTCCTATAATCGATAAGGTGTCATATGCGAATTTGGAATGGTTGGCGCTTTTAAATCCTCATTCTATCTGTATGCATGGAAAGTGTCCATTGCTCCTTTCATGTTCCATCTTGCGGCTCAAGGAATCTGCAACCAATATAAAATCAAAGGGGATAAGGGATAGCCTTGTAATAATCCTTTGCTACAATGAAAGTAATCAATAGGACGGTCATTCACCAAGGGTGCTATCGAGGGTGCACAAATACAAGATGATATCCATTTGATGAAGGCATCATTGAATCCAAAATTTCCCAAAACTTTGGAGATAAAAGAGTGTCGCACCCAGTCGAAGGCATTGGTCATGTCCAATTTGACCAACATGCATTTTTCCTTAGTAGACACACTAGAATGAATTACTTCTCGCACTAAGACAACATTGTCAATAATCTGCCTATCTTGTTTTAAAAAGCCTTGGTTTTCAGAGATTACTCTTGGCATTATATTTTTTAGGAAAGAGGCTATTATTTTAGTCATGATTTTGTAGGAAACAATGCACAAGGAGATAGGTCTGAATCTAGAAAAGGAGGTAGGATTGGTTTCTTTCAGAAGGAAGAATTAGTATTCCTATCCAATTTATTTGATCTACGAGCATATTGAAGCATTCTCCTTAAATCACACTTAATGAGGTACCAAAACGTTCTATAAAAGGATATGGTAAAAACCATCTGGACCTAGAGCCTTGTCTAGATCAAAACATTAAATCATTTTATGTATCTCATCTTTAGAAATTGGGTTGTTCAACATTTGGATCATCTTCCTTAGTTATGATTCTTGGTATGTGTTCCAACATTGTGTCCACAGTCTCTTATGTTGCTTCATTCTATTGGGAATAACGAGTGTGAAATGAAACTTGGCCGCCTCCTTGATGCCCACAAAATCTGAAATTTTGTTGCCATATTCCTAAATGATTGCATTGACATTGTTACAACTTATTTTTGCTTTGGCCAGCTTATAAAAATAATTAGTTCTTTTGTCCCCTGCATTTAGCCACAAACTTTGGGATTTGATATGTCAATAACCTTCCTCTTGCTTCAATACCTTGTAATATATATTTTGTAGCTCGATCTCCTTGTCATAGATTTGGTTTGTGACCTCTTGATCTTCCATATTCCATTGCAACTCCTCTAATTTGACTCATATTTAACCTTTTTCTGTTGTCGGAGAAATAAAAGCTTATTTTTCCCAGTCCTTCAAATTGTTTTGACAAGTTTGATATTTTTCTCCCAAATGTATACTAGGGCGCCCAATATCCATTTATTCCAAGCTTTAGTAATTCTGTCAATCACCTCCTGAGAATTGATCCATAAAGGGTTAAATCAAAAGGCATGGGGCCATAGCTTGGGAGAGAATGGAGATGTATGGAAATCATCTTGTGATCTGAGGTAAAATAAGAGAGGATTATGGATTGAAGAGTGAAGTATTGAAGAAGCAAATTGCTATGGAAGCAAAAGTGATATAGTCTAGCAATGGTGTGTCCAGATCCCATAGTTTTGTTTGACCAGGTGAATTCCCCGCGACTGGATAAATGTCCAGAAGATCCCAATCCTTTAGTAATTCTTCCAACCTCTCCCGGAACTTCCCCCTCTTTTTTCAAAACTACTCAAAGTGACATTAAAGTCCCCATGTCACAGGGTTGGGGATCTCGGTTGAGTTGTGGACGCTCAACATCCTCATCTTTGTGCGGAACTAACACCTTTTGTTTGGCTACAAGGCCAAACCGAAGTAATTGACTTGGGATACGCCTAACACCTATTCTTGTTTCCTTACTTAAGTTATGTGTGCAACTCTTATACTTAGTTATCTTCAACAATAGTAAAAGAATCATTCATACAAGTACAAAATGAAACTTTGCATGTGGGCAGCCAAACTAGCCTAACACCCGAAAATCTGGTATAAAACATAAGTGTGTTGAGATCAACTCGTGACACACAAAGAAATTCCTCAATGGGAATAACCTATTTTGAAAACTCCAAACTCTTCCTCATCACATTCACCAGTGTGCGCCCTTCCTCTGCAACCTCGGCTAGAATACTTGTGTGAAACTCTCATCAGCTTGCTTCATAACTTAAAAGCTTTTGTCTTGCCTCAGACCATCCAACATGTGATTCTCAGACTTAACCGAATCTCATATTTCCTTGCTCCTCATGCATTTCCTCTTTGTAGCTGAAATCCTTCGATCTAGCCAACACAGCCGGATCGAATGACTTCCTCCTTCTTCTTGTCTATGAATGAATTGTCTTGTTCAATTTATAAAGGGAACCCAACGAGAGTGCCCTCCCTTTTCTTTGCAATGTCATGTCCACATTTGCGAAGCCAAATTTCGTTGTGGGCGCGCGCATTTTTGGTTTCCACCAAACACACCCCACTAACTCGGGTTGACTTATCACTTCCGCGAAACCAACGTCTTTCATAGGCATGTGCGCCTTGGACCCGCTCCACCCACACTAGTTGACTCTTCATTTCCGCGTCTTGGGCGCCCAATTCAATACTCTATCGCATCTTTGATCCATTTCTTTTTTATCATCTGCAACACTCTTCATTCGTTGGTAAACTCCCCTTAGTTCACACCCAAGGAGTGGAATATCACCAAATTCATTTGGTTGGATCCCCCTTGGTGCACCCAAGGCGTCCAAGTTACTCTTTTGTACATCTGGTCAACTGGGCGCTATTGCTACCGACATGCCTGTCCATCCAACCATACGTCTTTGGTGAGGGTGCCCATGTCCACCATGGGGAGCCCAACTTCGTTTTACTTCAAAGGGTGTCCACACATAAATCCTTTCACAATTCATGGTCATGTGAAGTCATGTTTGGCACACCAGTGTGCCCAAAGACTCCAAATTCATCTACAAAGTGACTAAGTGCCCTCTAGCTCACCCCACTTGTTCACCTCGTCCCATGGAAGGAGTGTGCACGCTTAGATCCGGTCCTAAGGTGTTACGTTCTCCCCGACTCAAAGTTTTTTTTGTCCTCGACAATCCCAATGTACTTCACCTATCGCGATCACCGACGATGCTTGTCTATAACCCAAACTATCATCTACATCCGCATGCCATGTTTTGCATTGATCTGAGAAAAGTTGCACCTTTGGCCTCAATGTTACATGTCGTTGTTGTTTCTCACGATGACTACCAAGTTTTCCTAAGTCTTGAACTTCTTACGACCTTCATTGTATCCAGCACCTTCAATTTATCAAGCTTGGTTTGATCCCATTGGCTCCACTGGTAAAAAATCTAAGTTGACTTCAGCTTATCTCTTTAACCATTCATGCAACAGACATGGAAAATTTGTGAAGAAGAGCTCATGCATATCCGAGTAAATATATGTGCCTTTCCATTCCTTCGCGTTCACCCACAATCCTTGCATCTCTCATGGGGAAAAATTGTCTTTTTTCACTTCCATCCAGTCTTGAATATCCTCCTTAGAAGGATTCCAACTCCTTTTTATTTTCCTCCATCTATATCAATAAGACTTCAGGTCCCGACAACAAAACCATTTGTTGGGTGTTCTCCTTTAGTCCACACGTGTGTGTGTGTACCATCCTTCTTAACGCTAGGGAGTTTTGTACCCAGGTTTCATCCAAATCTATCCAACAAAACCCCAAAGCACTGACATATCAATCCTCGGCCAAGGACGAGGAAGGTCTCACCTGAGATGCAGATAAGATCACATAGAACATAACGTCTTATGACAGGGATGAAGGATTAAACACACAAAATATTATTGCAGTTGGCATCCATGTAACTCAGGTTTGATAACCTATTTAGGACTAAGAATTAAAACTATACACACATATTCAACTCATCCATAACAGATACAGATTAGATCAGAACTACCAGATCTTTATTACTAGAAGTATTCCATCACATCAGAGATATACAGTGCAATGAACAGTTTCCTGTGACAACCACAACACTTCATATCATTACTATATAAAACAGTGGAAGTACAACATAATGCGCCATGTGACTTGAATTAGGACTCAGATCTATCAAAGACACGGGAATATATTCAAAACATCACAGGATTATAGCAAGCTCAGAGTGAGCTCAACACTGGTATCTAAGCTCACTCAAAACTCTCAGACTATCGATATCGTTAATCGACCGACTAACCAACCAACTAATTCACTGACCACCTATCGTTCTGATCTTAGAGCTCATTTTTATATATTTTTTTGTTGGGGAGCATTATCTCTTTCTACTCAGCTCCACTCTCTTATTTGATCCAACTGCATTGCACGCTTTTGGTGCTTTCCAGCGTTCCATGTAAACTCTCTGTATCAGGGAAAATCTTAATTTCCTGGCTAGCTCATCTTTTATCTGCCCCAGGTCTTTGTATGTTGTTTTCAATAATAATTCAGGAATATTTCCTGACGATTCCTCTCTTGATTTTGGAGGGCTTATTCTTGGATTTTGGTGCAACTTAGATTTTGGTGCATTGGTCATGTCCAATTTGACCAACATGCCTTTATTCTTAGTAGACACACTAGAATGAATTACTTCCCGCACTAACACAACATTGTCAATAATCTGCCTATCTTGTTTAAAAAACCCTTGGTTTTCAGATATTACTCTTGGCATTATATTTTTTAGGCGAGAGGCTATTATTTTAGTCATGATTTTGTAGGAAACAGTGCACAAGGAGATAGGTCTGAATCTATAAAAGGAGGTATGATTGGTTTATTTTAGAAGGAATAATTAGTATTCCCATCCAATTTTTTTGATCTACGAGCATATTGAAGCATTTGTCTTAAATCAAACTTAATGAGGTACCAAAAATTTATATAAAAGGATATAGTAAAACCATCTGGACCTAGAGCCTTATCTAGATCAAAAATTTAAATCATTTTATGTATCTCATATTTAGAAATTGGGTTGTTCAACATTTGGATCATCTTCCTTAGTTATGATTCTTGGTATGTGTTCCAACATTGTGTCCACAGTCTCTTATGTTGCTTCATTCTATTGTGAATAACAACTGTGAAATGAAACTTGGTCGCCTCCTTGATGCCCTCAAAATCTGAAATTTTGTTGCCATATTCCTAAATGATTGCATTGACATTGTTCCAACTTATTTTGGCTTTGGCCAACTTATTTTGGCTTTGGCCAACTTATAAAAATAATTAGTTCTTTTGTCCCCTGCATTTAGCCACAAACTTTGGGATTTGATATGTCAATACCCTTCCTCTTGCTTCAATACCTTGTAATATATATTTTGTAGCTCGATCTCCTTGTCATGGATTTGGTTTGTGACATCTTGATCTTCCATATGCCATTGCAACTCCTCTAATTTGACTCATATTTAACCTTTTTCTGTTGTTGGAGAAATAAAATCTTATTTTTCCCAGTCCTTCAAATTGTTTTGACAAGTTTGAGATTTTTCTCCCAAATGTATACTAGGGTGCCCAGTATCCATTTATTCCAACCTTTAGTAACCCTGTCAATCACCTCCTGAGAATTGATCCATAAAGGGTTAAATCAAAAGGCATGGGGCCATAGCTTGGGAGCGAATGGAGATGTATGGAAATCAGCTTGTGATATGAGGTAAAATAAGAGAGGATTATGGATTGAAGAGTGAAGTATTGAAGAAGAAAATTGCTATGGAAGCAAAAGTGATATAGTCTAGCAATGGTGTGTCCAGATCCCATAGTTTTGTTTGACCATGTGAATTCCCCCCGACTGGATAAATGTCCAGAAGATCCCAATCCTTTAGTAATTCTTCCAACCTCTCCCGGAACTTCCCCCTCTTTTTTAAAAACTACTCAAAGTGACATTAAAGTCCCCATGTCACAGGGTTGGGGATCTCGGTTGAGTTGCAGACGCTCAACATCCTCAGCTTCGTGCGGCACTAACACCTTTTGTTTGGCTACAAGGCCAAACTGAAGTAATTGACCTGGGATACGCCTAACACTTAGTCTTGTTTCCTTACTTAATTTATGTTTGCAACTCTTATACTTAGTTATCTTCAACAATAGTAAAAGAATCATTCATACAAGTACAAAATGAAACTTTGCTTGTGGGCATCCAAACTGGCCTAACACCCGAAAATCTGGTATAAAACATAAGCGTGTCAAGATCAACTCGTGCCAAACAAAGAAATTCCTCAATGGGGAGCTTATGTTAAGTTAAAAATAACCTATTTTGAAAACTCCAAACTCTTCCTCGTCGCGTTCACCAGTGTGTGCCCTTCCTCTGCAACCTCGGCTAGAAGACTTGTGTGAAACTCTCATCATATTGCTTCATAACATAAAAGCTTTTGTCTTGCCTCAGACCATCCAACCTGTGATTCTCAGACTTAGTCGAATCTCATATTTCCTTTCTCCTCATGCATTTCCTCTTTGTAGCTGAAATCCTTCGATCTAGCCAACACACCCGGATCGAATGACTTCCTCCTTCTTCTTGTCTATGAATGAATTGTCTTGTTTGGTTTATAAAGGGAACCCAACGAGAGTGCCCTCCCTTTTCTTTGCAATGTCATGTCCACATTTGCGAAGCCAAATTTCGTTGTGGGCGCGCACCTTTTTGGTTTCCACCAAACACGCCCCACTAACTCGGGTTGACTTATCAGTTCCGCAAAACCAACTTCTTTCATAGGCATGTGCACCTTGGACCTGCTCCACCCACACTAGTTGACTCTTCATTTCTGCGTCTTGGGTGCCCAATTCATACTCTATCACATCTTCAATCCATTTCTTTCTTATTGTCTGCAACACTCTTCATTCATTGGTAAACTCCCCTTGGTGCACGCCCAAGGAGTAGAACGTCACCAACTTCATTTGGTTGGATCCCCCTTGGTGCGTCCAAGGCATCCAAGTTACTCTTTTGTACATCTGGTCAATTGGGTGCTCTTGCTGCGGACACGCCCATCCATCCAACCATACGTCTTCAGTGAGGGTTCCCATGTCCACCATGGGGAGCCCAACTTCATTTTACTTCAACAGGTGTCCACACATAAATCCTTTCACAATTCATGGTTGTGTGAAGTCATGTTTGGCACACCAGTGTGCCCAAAGACTCCAACTTTGTCTATAAAGTGATTGAGTGCCCTCTAGCTCACCCGACTTGTTCACCTCGTCCCATGGAAGGAGCATGCATGCTCAGGTCCAGTCCTGAGGTGTTACATTCTCCCCGACTCAAAGTTTTTTTTATCCTCGACAATCCCAATGTACTTCACCTATCGCGATCACCGACGATGCTTGTTTATAACCCAAACTGTCATCTACATATGCACGCCATGTTTTGCATTGATCTGAGCAAAGTTGCACCTTTGGCCTCAATGTTACATGTCCTTGTTGTTTTTCGTGATGAATACCAAGTTTTCCTAATCTTGAACTTCTCACGACCTTCGTTGTATCCAGAATCCAACCCAAGTCCATGTTTCCACACATAGCTATAGCTCCCACATCTTAGACTAGTCGGGTGATCATTCTGGACGTTACGTCTAATTTGCAAGTATGCACTTCTCCACATTCTCAATTTTTTTATGTCCACAACTTGTGTCTATCGGTCCATTCTTCAAACTCCAGGAAAATGCTTTCATCCTTGCCAAAAATTCACTAAGTCTTCAACACAACTTTGCAATTGTTGTCTACACCTTCATGTACCAATAGTTGTATTTCACAACCGCAATCACTATCTTCATTTCTTCAAATTATTCTATGGCACCTCTTCACCAAGGCACCAAGACCACACTACCTACTTCCTGGTAGCGCACCCAACCTCCAAGCTCAATAGACTAAGTATTCCCAAAAGCCACTGCTAAGGATCTGGGAAAACAATGTGTTTGATCTATGTTTTATCTGCAAGTACTTTAGGACCAATCTGATTTCCTTCAGTGAGAAACCCAACTTCTCAAGTCATTCTACATTAAGATAAAAATCGTAGATCCCCATCACACGTCTACAATAGTTCATGATCGTTGCAGGGTCTCGGTCTTGCATGCCCACTTCTTCCTCATCCTCCAAGTCTGGTTGAGTGAATTCCTTCATGCACTCCTTCATATCAACACTTAGAGTTTGAGGTGCTAGTGAATTGCATGACCAAGCCTCTCCAACCTTGTCGCAAACCTGCTAGCAGCAAGGTGATATCAGTTGCGTTTCATGTGTAGTGACTTCTGCAAGTGTTGTGATGGATGACTTCAGCTCATCCTCTTTAACTGTCTCTTGGTCATGCATGCTCCGCAACCGATCTATCTTCTCCATGATAGACTTTGATGAAATCTCCAATGCTTTCAACCTATGTATAATTTGTTCCTTCTGTTTCATGCCACCCAAAGAACATTTTTTCAGAGTCACTTCTTTTTGTTGCTTCTTTTCATGGGGTTTTTCCGCACTTTCGCAGACTCCCTCAACCAACCTGATCACAGAACTTCTAAGCTTTTTTCCAAGCTTTATCTTCATCATCATGGGCACACTTGGAATTTTGGATTCATCCAGAAACACCAAGCAACCCTCATGTGCTATAGGAATTTCCTTAGCATGCTTGAGAAAGTTCTGCCCCAAGATCATCGCACGATCGTCCAATGGAGCCACCATCACATCCCAAGTGCCAAACTAGCTTCCAACTCTCAATGGTGTTGAACGAACTACCCCTGCCATCGGCTTCATCTCTGAGTTGACTACCTTGAATGAATCCAAGATTCCCTTAGACTTTCGATGGAGCAATGTCATAGTCAGCTCACTAATAAAGTTGTGATTTGATCTGATGTGAACCAACACTGCCACCTTCACCCCACTTACTATCACATCCACAAAACAAAGTCTTCCTTCTTTTTCTTGCGAACATTGTCCATGGTTCTGCATCTTGAACTCATCTAGCTGCTTCGTCAATTCCTCAACCTCTTCCATCATTACCTTTTTCGATTTCAGTAGCAGTTGGATCACTTCATCTAAGACCGCAAGCTTATGCATCGCAAGTTGCTCTTGGTTTTCAACCATCCGTTCTAACATCTCCTTCAAAGGAAAATTCTGTATGAAATGGTTAAGGTTGCATAAGAAACAATGAATTGTCTTACCTTTATGGTCAAGTAATTCGGCCTGCTTCTTTGCCTTGACTCTTCCTTTGTCATGGGTGTCCCCCTTTGTGAGTGAATCCACCCTTGTTGAGTTCAACACTGTGATTCCATCCTTTTCCTCTTCGCTACACAATTCTTTTCGTTCGCTAGCTTGCTTCACTTCTGGGAAATACCCTATGAAATGTTGACCAGAACCTTCTTTGCAAGTGATAGGATTGATGCCTTCAAACAAACTTTGTTGTTATGTGATGTCAACGACAATGGACATAGCTTCCCTTTCCCTGGGCAAGTCTGTCACCAAGACTTGGAAACCTTCGTCTATGAAGAGAGATTTATGTCCTTCATACCACATATCACATCTTGATGTGAAGGACCTCAGCCTCTCTAAACTTTCGTTGGTTGATTTCATCAGCCTCCTCATTTCCTCATCGAAGTTCAACTTCATTTCATCATCCTTTACCATTTACATCATGCTTTCATCACCCTTTCACAAATGTATGCCTTTTGTGGGTTTTGTTGCAACTCTGCATTTGTGCACCCTTCCATCATCACAAAATTCCCTTCGCAACCACCTGTTTTTTCCATACATGCGCCCCCTCCTTCGCAATTGTTCTGCCTGCAGTAGTGAGGATGGGCCAAATCAGCTCTGATACCATCTGTCATAGGTTTGGGGATCTCGGTTGACTTACAGACACTCAATATCCTCAGCTTTGTGTGGCACTAATGCCTTTCATTCGGTGGCAAGGCCAAACCGAAGTAATTGACCCAGGATACACCTAACACTTAGTCTTGTTTCCTTACTTAAGTTATGTGTGCAAGTATTATACTTAGTTATCTTCAACAACAGTAAAAGAAGAATTCATACAAGTACAAAAAGAAAATTTGCTTGTTGGCAGCTAAACTGACCTAACACCCAAAATATGGTATAAAACAGAAGTGTGTTGAGCTCAAATCGTGCCACACAAAGAAAGTCCACAATGGGGAGCTTTTGTTAAGTTACAAATAACCTGTTGTGAAAACTCCCAACTCTTCCTTGTCGAGTTCACCAATATGCGCCCTTCCTCTGCAATCTCAGCTAGAATACTTGTGTGAAACTCTCATCACCTTGCTTCATAACCAAAAATCTTATGTCTTGCCTAAGACCATCCAACCTGTGATTCCCATACTTGATTGAATCTCATATTGTCTTGCTCCTCTTGCATTTCCTCTTTGTAACTGAAATCCCTTCGATCTAGCCAACATGCCCTCACTAAATGACTTCCTCCTTCTTCTTGTCTCTGAATGTCTTTCCTTTCTTGGTTTATAAAGGGTGCCCAACGAGTGCACCCTCCCTTTTCTCTACAATGTCATGTCCACATTTGTGAAGCTGACTATCCTTGTGGGCGCACACCTCTTTGGTTTCCACCAAATGCGCCCCACTAACTCGGGATGACTTCTCACTTCCATGAAACCAATGTCTTTCATGGGTGTGCGCCCCTTGGACGCGCTCCACCCACACTAGTTGACTATTTGTTTTTGCATCTTGGGCACCCAAATCAATACTTCATCGCATCTTCGGTTCGTTTCTTTCTTTTCATTCGCTATGCAACTCCCCTTGGCATGTTCCCAAGGATTGGAGAGTCACCAACTTCGTTTTATTGGGTCCCCCTTGGTGYGCCCAAGGCATCCAAGTTACTCTTCCGCACATCCGGCTGACTGGGCRCTCTCACTACTGACACACMCGTCCATCCAACCATCCATCTTCAATGAGGGCACCCATGTCCACCATGGGGCACCCAACTTTGTTTTACTTCGAAAATTCTYTGCACATAACTCCTTTCACAAGTCATGGTTATGCGAAGTCATCTTTGGCTCACCATCATGCCCAAAGACTCCAAATCCATCTATAAAGTGACTGAGAGCCCTCGAGCTCACTCGGTTTGTTCATCTTGTCTCGTGGAAGGAGTGTGCATGCTCAGGTCCAGTCCTGAGGTGTTACACCCCCTCTATGATACAATCCACAAAGAATTTTGAGTCCTTTAGATTCATGAGAGACATCCAATAGGTCTACTTATGCTTGTTGGTCATAGGCATATATAAATTGAAAACTACATTATATATATCAATTTTCAAAAACTTGAATTTCATAAGAATCCAATTTTGAGTTTGATATGAGAAATCTAATCTTACCTCTTGGGTGTTCCAGAGGGTGTACAAACCCTCTGAAGCCCCTCTTGAATCTTTTGTTATTCCTTCACTCTGTTTCCATATTTGATTTATGATTTTAACCACTTCACATGCTTTCATTTTAGTCTACTGGAGTATGAGTATTGTAGGTTTTTCTGACTTGATAATATCTTTGACAGTTGATATTTTAGGGTAGGTGCCAAGAGCCCTGCAATTCTAGGAGACTAAATTCATTATTTGACATTTGATTTGGGTGGGCCTCCTTTTGGAGGAATATTACTTCTAGAAGCCTTTTGTTGCTTCGGGTCTCCAATCATTTTGAATATCATTTGTTGAGATCCCAGTTTGATCTCTCTATTTGTATGTTCTTCTCTTACAATTATCAATGCTTTTCTCCTCGATCGGCATGGTAAATTATCCTCCGAAGCCATTTCTTCATCCATCGAGTTTCCCATCATTGCTTCCTTCTCTTTAATTTGTCAGCTTTGCATCCCTAAAATTATCAGTTTCTTCCATGCCCACTTCCAGAATCTATGGATCAACCTCTTGAGGCTCAATGGACTCGAACCCCAAATATTCTTTTGTCACATGTGACTCTCTAATGATAGGGGGAATTCCTTGGTTTTGGAATAAAGGTGGATCCTAGGGGACACTGAAAGAATCCACCTCAATTTCCTGAGACTGATTCTCTTCAGTATGTCGATCCATTTGTTCAAGAGAACAAAATTTATTCTTCTGGGGAACAATGGTGATGATTTTTTAGGGTTCAATATTTCTCGAAGAAGACAGATTCAGCCCAATATTTGGAAGAGAAACCCCCTGGGAGATACCCGTAGAGGAAGAGGGACCAACACCTGAAGGCGAGGAACATTTAGTGTTGGAGTTTACCCTATAGCTTGCTTTGCGAGAAACTAATTTCCAGTGAGCATCCTAACCTGAGGAGACCACAAAATGGGATTCATCTTTCTTGCAATTTTTGGCGAAGTTCCCATACTTGTGGTAGAGCTTACACTTGAACGACAGTTGCTCATAATCTAGCTACTGGATGTGATTCCAGTTTTCGAGCAAAATAAGCACAACTTCTGGTATTCCTTTCTCTAGATCAACCTTGACATATATGTGAGCACAAGAGGACATATTTTCCTTTGGCTCAGCTCCATCAATGTAATGTCTCAAAGAGTTCCTGATGCATTTAAGAGCATCATCTTTCCAGCAGTGGAGGGAAATATGAGGGAGAGGGACCCAAACTAGAATTGTAGAAAGAATGTCATTTTCCATTTTGAAATCAGGGATCTATTTATTCAAATACATCCCTCTATCCCCTAAGAAGTATGTTCCACTTCAAAAGATCAAATCCTTGTCTTTCTTAAACTCAAACAAAAAGGTGTAATATCCTCTACCAGATAAAAAATGGTTCAGAGAACCCTTAATGTGAGGTTTCTAGTTCTTTTGCGACCATGTAGCCATCGTCTTTTGGGACAGCCAAATTCTTGTAAATTATCCAATCAGACCATGGTCATCTAGGGCCAAAACTTTACATCTTGAGGTTGAAGAGGGCAGCTTAACCTTAGACATCTCCTTGATATTTTTCACAAAGCGATAGGGAGGAGCTTTGGAATTCTCTATTGAAGCTGAGACAATGGCTTGAAACATCAAATCTTCTTCGTCTAGAGGGGTCTACCCCCCCCGAAAGAAGAAAAAAAAAAACAAAAAAAACAAAAAAACAAAAACATCCTCCATTGCAATCAAAACTAGGGATAGGGTTTCTTCAACAGATCAAGTGTGTGTCAATCCCTTACCAAAATTAACAAAGCCTTTACCAAAATTAACTTGCACCTTAAAGGGTGTCATTTTGTAGAGTTAATTGTTTTTCAAAGGTGCCTTTGTCAGTGTTGGGAGTCATCATTGAAATATTTAAGTGAAATAATTCATCATTGTGTTCATCTTTTGCTCGACGGATTCATGGAACAACAACATGATGAAATCTCTTGCTTTGTTGTCTTTCTTTACTTCATCCACCATGGGGGTCGTTTGGGTTGAATAGGGAATTCTTCACCAATGTCGATTAGTTAAATCCCCAACTCCTTGTACCCTGACCTTGTTGGGGACGGGAACAAAAAAATAACGGAGACTAGATTACTCTTTACAATTGATCAAATTGCATTGAGAATGAAATGAAAGAACACAATATTATAGACAAAACAAAAGATATAGCATTGAAAATAGAGTATTACAGGGGAAACCAAATTTTGTCAAATGGAGAAAAACATTTCAATGTACATTAACAATACAAGGTGGTCAAAATGGTGGTAGCTTATCCTTATGAAGAGATGTCATTGTGATGCTTATTCGCAAAAAAAAACCATAATAAGAGGCTAAAACTACATTTTATAATGATGCAAAAAATGTTGAAAGAAACAAAAACCTAAGATGCAAGAACCCTAACCCTAGCATGATTAAGGTTGAGTGGGAACATTAAGATGGATTAATTTGAGTTATTCCAAAAAAAAAACCCTTAATTGGATCAGAGATTTTCATTTGATACTCTATTTTGACTTTTCTTTAAAATAGACCAAGTTAAGTTCTTAGTTATTGAACATAATTGAGTGGGAACATTAAGATGGATTAGGCTCACTCAGGATGTATATATATGTGTGCTTTATAAGAGGTCATAAGTTCAAATCTAAAAGAGATAAGGTATATATATCTCCATAAATTTTACCACTTAAATTATTGAACAAAAAAAATCCCTTATCACATAAACAAAAAATCTCATACACCAATTTAATATCTAACTTAACACTAAAATATAACCTTAAAATTATATATATATATATATATATATATATATATATATATATAACAAATTCAAAAATTGACTACTATAATCCTTTGCAAACTTTAAAAACCACTATTTATAAAATACAGTGGAATTATGGATCCCGTAAGATAACATCGAGAAAACAATGTTACAAATTTATTTTAACACAAAACCAACAATATGATTTGAGGACAAATAATATGATACGCAATTTTGAGAAAAACGTGTCATCTTGTAAGCAAAAAGTGTCATATTCCCTGGACAACTTTCACATCACATTGACTTTATTGTTGCACACTTCATGATTACCAAGTGTTCCTTATCATGCCGACGTGTATGGAAGAAGACATATTGCAAAGTTTACATTTTGTGGTTCACACACGATTCTTTAGACATTTTATAATATATCATTATTCACACGTTAGGGATGATCCCATTGTCATGTGTGATTTACAGATGATCATTTCATTGTCATGTATGATTTACAAAGGATCTCCATGACCATTTCATTGTCATATGTGTGATTTACAGAAGATGTCTATGACCATTTCATTGTCATATGTGATTTACATTAGATTTCATGACATTGAAGTGGTCATATGTGATTTAGAGAAGATTTTCATGAACATTTCATTGTCATGTGTGATTTACAGAGGATTTCCATGAACATTTCATTGTCATGTGTGATTGACAGAGGATTTCTATGAACATTTCATTGTCATCTATGATTTACATAGAATCTCCATTTCCAGGAACATTTCATTGTCATGTGTGATAAAAAAATTCAATACCTTAAAAGAGGAGGGAAAGAAATGATGAATAAGTTAGAAGATATTTGAGCCCTTGGAAAAATCAAGAGCATAGATTCACACACAATCCAATATTACTTCATCTTCTACAACAAACATATTCATTGGAATTCATGAAAGGCACATGCCATGCACTCTTACATGAAACCATTTTATTTAATTTTATGCATTGCATTCACTAAAATTGTCATTAACTTAAATGTGTTTTTTAATGTGTAAAAGATGTATAAATCTCAATTTTATTATATTAATAATAAGATGCAAATTCATTTTGATATGGAAAAAACACCTTACACCTTTTCTCTATGTAACAAAAAATATATGAATAATTATAAATGATACAAAGTATTAATTGGTTTTTAAGATGAATCCACATCCCATAAAACAAATTAAAAGAAATATATTCATAATAAAATGTGGATAGATATAATTGATTTCAAAATCCTTAATACAAAATGAATTCTCAAAGCTTTAACATGAAATATACTACTCAAATGTCAACTTAGAATATAGATTAGTTTACGGTTTAAAGGCTTTCAAACTAGACATGTTGCATAAGTCTTTCAAATAGAAATATGTATGAGTGTACGTTTTCACAATTAATCATAATGCTATAAAACTTTCTGAATAAATACTATGTCAAAAGTTTTGAAATGTTCAATGCTTTGTGTGGACACTCCACCCATCATCAAAGACAAATGAAGTTGATATGTTAGAAAAGAGTGCTACGATTTATATTTAAAGAGGAAGATTGGTATGAGACCGTTGAAGAGAGAAAAGTGGATTACGTAGAGGAAAAATAATAAAATATAGAAATAGTCATTAAGAATAGATGGTAAAATAATAAATTAGCCATACTTGTAATACAATGAAAATAAAACAATGATGATAATATAATATTCTATAATGAGTAGGAACCATAGACAATAAATGCAAATTAAGAATGGGAAACAAGGAAATTAAATGAACAGTTAGCCAGGAGCATAAAGTTAGATGTAGGGGTACTCTAACAAGTGATGAGCAAATTGATGAAAAAATTAACTTTTAGATTGCAAGGGGAAGAAAAATCCAGGGATAAGAGGAGGTGAGGTGAAATAAATCAATGCAGGTTAGGAACGATATCCAAGAGAACAAGATTTTTAATCAAAAGATGCCTAATGATCCAAGTGGTGAATGGTGGGTCCAAGATTGGCTAATTTTTTAGTCATCTTAACGATTAAAATTATTAGGATACTTTTCAATTTCAAGAGCTTCATGAATGAGGTGAGAAGAGTAATAAGGGGTGGATGCTAAAATTTTAGATTGGTCAAAACAAATTAGGTGTTTGGAATTAAAGGAATGTTCGGCAATAGTTGATTTAGAGATTTGGTTGTGGGTAGTATCAGGTATATGCTCTCTAAGATAGGCTTTAAAGGATCTACCACTTTGGCATATGTATGATTTTCCACAAGAGCAAGGAATTTGGTATAATCTTGGGCAAAGCATCAAGTCATATTTATCTTTGGAAATTTTGAATAATTGTTTGAGGGTTTTTTAGAGTTTGAACAAGGTTTTGATATTCTTTTTAGCCAAAATTTTGGAAATATGATCGATAGTGCCCTGCATATAGGGAAGAGAAATGAGAGCACGAGGTGGGGAGGAGGAGGAGGAGGAGGACTTTTCTTTATTTGGGTTTGTGAGCTAAGTGAAAGGCTTGGTTGATTTGAGAGTGAGAGTAACCATTGGACATAAGGGCCTTGGTTAGGCGAGATTTTTCTTTCTCAAGAAATTGAGGGGCATAGATGTCGATGGCTCGAGTAATTATAGTTTTGAGAATAGCATATTTTTGAGTTGGATGGTGGTGGGAATGGGCATGAAGGTATCTAAATATAAACCCTAGCAATCTTTCCTAACATATTGGCTTCATTTGTCCCTCATGATGGGTGGAGTGTCCACTCAAAATGTTGGACGTTTCAAAATTTTTGACACAATATTTATCGAGAAAGTTTTCTAGCATTAAAAATATATTGTTATATGCCCCCTCAAAAACTTAAGCCTTTCTAAACATAATATGTTTGCATGTGTAGATCACATCAACAACACTTTGATCTCTATGGACTATTCAATTTATTTATTTATTTATTTATTACATAAAATTGAAATTATATTAACTTATGAAAAACACAAACAAGTTAAAAAATGAAACCTTAAATTGAAGGTTTTAAAAATTTGAAAAACCAACTATTACTAAATATAATCTTGATTTTGAAATATTATTTCTACATGCAAAGTTAGTTGGCATTGTTATAATACATAGAGTCTCTACATTAAAATTATGGATTCCATAAAAATATATCAAACATTATGTTAGAATACACTTCTTTATTTTTAAAAACAAGAACGGATATATTTGTATTAGAAAATAGTCGCAACTCCATTGATAACATGACAATACATATAGAAGGTAATTGTCCAACAAAACATTATGAGAATTGTCCAAAATTTGAGAGATTGTCTATGAAGACAAAACAATCCTTCGTAGAGGATTCTTGAAAACTATTACAAGTATAGATTTTGACAAATACGCTTGATATGAAAACTTTAAAAAACATTATACACTATTATTGAATAAAATCATGATGGTTGTAAGCTTCCTCCTAGTTCTCTACATTGGGCATGAAATTTTGGTCCACGTTCAACATTTCCACATCCCCCTATCGTTGCTATATTGTCTCGTTTTCTTTAACCTCCTCCATTGTAAACCCAATTGACAACCTAAGATTTGAATTAGTTGAAGTACTATTTCTCACCAATCCCACAACTAGATGATGGAGAGTAGGGCACTCATCTTGAAAGTCGTTTGTTTGTCTCCTTTGATTGTGCATATTTTTCAGTATGAAGGAAGCTTCATAATTTATGGCCTCTTCCTCGGAGTGCATTATACTAGTAATTGAGAAGATTGAATTCTCATTATCAGTGATATAATCCTCTTGTCTTCTTAAAACTCTGTGAATTTGAGTAGTTTCACACAATGCAAATCTCCTAGAATTCCCATGATCCATTTTGATATCCCGACGTAACACCTAAACAAACCTTTATCTCCGCTCACAACACTCATAATAGCAAGCCTAACTTCACAGACCAATGTTCCCTTGAAAAAGAAAAAGAAAGAAAAAATGCTAACATTTTTCAAATTTGAGTTGAGAGGAGCAGGGCACTTCCAGAGTAACAAACACTATGAAACTAGAGAGACCACACAATACAGCGTATACCAAACACACCAAACTAAGCCACATGAACCAAAAATTGAAGAGTTTGAACCACACTAACCAATATGACCCAAACCGCACGGACCCAAGCCACCATGAAAAAAATATGAGTCCCACAAATCAAGCCCAAACAAAAAGACACCAATCCTCATGAACTAGTGCCAACATAGCACAAACCCAACAAATTAACGGGACCAGGATCCCACAAAGATAATCCAAGAGAGAAAAAGTCCAATTCAAAGCCCTAATTTGAACTAGGTTGAGACATAACCAAGATCCATAGATCGAGGAAACACCACAAATCCTCAAACAACAAACAACAAACTTGTGCCAAGAGCCATTCTCCTACCTGTAATAAACTTAGTCCTCTAGGGTAATTGATATGCCTAATCCCACATTAACCTTTGAGTGTGTAAGGGCATCGCATGTTCTATGCTCCTTGATCCTCATGAATGGTAATTAACCTTCCCATGTGTATTGGCATGCAAATTGTATATCATGGAAGGTCATTTCATTACTATGGTTTGATACGTAGGGGATGGGGGAAAATACCTCTTGACCTTTTAATCTGAAATATCTGTAATTCAGAAGGACAACCTTGTTGGTTAGACGATCTGCTTGGTGGTTGAGCATCCTTAGGATATGGAAGAACTTAACACTTTCAAATTGGATGAATTCCCTAAACTAATTCTCTTGATACTCCTTATTAAGTTTCTATCACTTGGAGATGAGGCTCTTAGCATCACGCTGATGATTAAAGCCAAGTCCCCTATTACAATTAGTTTTTAATATGATTTTCATTGATACTCTTCAAACCCATGAAATAATTATAACGTCTATGCTTAGTTGTTTGAAGCTCTATTCAATCCCCACTTGAAGGTGTTTTATGTGTTTCCCTTGGGATCAAGAACAATACCCCCACACCTTCCACCCCTTGTGTTGGAATACACCTTAGAAACTAGTATGAATATGAGTTTTTAAGAGATGTGTCTAATTATTTAATTATCGCAATAGTGTTGAATCCTTAAACAATGTAGATCCATCTTAACTCTGAATTTATTAAGCACTAAAAAAGATTAAAAAAAAAATAGATGTGAATCTCTCAATACTTAAAAGATCCCAAATTAAAATAAATTTATATTAATATACTCATATATACTCATTAAGTTTATATAAAATTTAAAATTGAATCAAAATAAACAAATAAAATGAATGTTATAATCTCTTTAATATTAAATTATAAAAACACCTAACTTTCTAGTTAAAATAAAAAAATAAAACTGTATTAATAACAAGTGTTGCCATGCAGTGTAGTCCCTACCGAATTGAAACTATAAAGGATCTGCTTGATGATTGATGTTAGATTCAGCATGACAACCAAGGGATTTGGTCTATCGGCAACGGAAAAGGCCTCTCAAGCCACTTAGACTACTAAGGAGAAATCCTAATAGGGGAAGGAAGGATCTGGCTCCTTCTTGCAATGGGTTGATTATTTTATTAGAAAATGGAGTTTTTTTAATTGAACAAGTTAAAATGAATTTGAAAGCTTATTTTCGTTTCCAATATATTGAAATGAATGGAGTTTGGATTGATTTTATGCATGCGGGGGAGAAGGTGAAGGGCACTGAGCAAAGCGCCATGGAGGTTCTGAAGCATCCTTTGGGTGGAAGTGAGGGGGATGGAAACGACGGGAATCAAAACAAGTGAGAAGGGATTATGTGTCGTTCCTTGCCTTTATGTTTTGTCATGGCTTGGCTTCTGAAGAAAGATTGCAATAATTCTCGTATTTATTATTAAATGTTCAATATGTTAAATAGCTACCCACTGCCTGAAAACGAAATGCGGAAGAGTAAATCTATGTTCACATGAGTGCCCATTGTCATTTCTACAATAAGACTTTAAAAAAATAATCGAATAGTATTATAGATAAATAAATTTAGATATTTAAAAATATTAATAAAATTTAATTTATAAAGTTTAACTATTAAAAAATTGGCAAAAATTTTCGGTCAACTACAAATTAATAGTTGGTCAACGAAAACTCATTGTTATAATCCTGCTTTGGCAAGAACTAATAATGGATTAACACAACTAATTATTATATAAAAATTATATATTCAAACATTTTATTCCTTAAGAATTTACCAAAAATTGCAACTTTGATGCATCTAAGAAAGATACATATTAATTTTAGATATAAATCATAAATTTTGGATTGAAAGATGTGAGCCAACCACCATGCTTTCATTCAAACTAAAATTGCAATCTTGATGCATTGAAGAAAGATACATACTAATTATATATATATATATATATATATATATCATAAATTTTGGATTGAGAGATGTGAGCCAAATTAAATTAGTGTTATAATATGATGTACAAAATATTGTTGTAGTTTAAACGTTCTATGTTTTGGTCTTTTTTTACAATATTTTTTTTTAATTTTGTCTGAAATTTGGTGAACATTTGTTGGATCTGCAAATTTGAATGATTAAGTATGTATAATCTAAGTGCCCCAAGGATTTTCCAGCACGCTAAATCCATTTATGCACTCAAAAATACAATTTAAACGACAAAAAAATGCAATTTTATCCATATTTATATTGTCAAGTTCTTATGAAAATAATTAAAATATAGAACAATTAAACCATAACTAAAATATTAACCCAAAATAACTTTATCATAACTTTATCATAATTGACAAAAATTCATTAAATTATAGTTACAATATAGTGTAAGATGTACCTCATACAATTTTAAATTAACCATAGTTGAAGAAAATTTACTTCCCTATGTAGTATGTATACCCAAACACAATTATGTAGTAGCTATACTACAAACACAGTTGGAACAACAACCTCGAGTTAGAGAGTAGCCAACTTAGAATATAACAACACATTCATGTTTATAGAACTAATTTTAAAACTAGAGTTAGATCATGGACTAATCTTACTCCTTTAGATCCTTGCATTTCTCAATTTTCAAAAGATTTTAGTTTTGAATAGTGTGTTATGGCGTTTTAATAGTGGTTTTATGTAATTGTTTTTTTGGGGTAGGTGTTGTGTGTTAGTGATCAAAGATGGTCTTTCATTATAATTTAGTTTTTTTGCGGGGGTTAAATTTAATTTTTATAGTATAAATTTATTTTAATATTAATTTAGTTTTTTTATTAAATTTAATTTTTACAGTATAAATTTAAATTTAATTTTTATAATATAAATTTATTGATTTTGTTATGTTAAAAAAAATGAATAGAAAGGTTTTATATTTAAAAAAATTCAAGTCTAATGATTAAGAACATGTGTTTCTTCTTAAAAAATGATCATTATTAAATTGGATAATGTCTAACATTTATGTGTTTTGGAATTGCTTTTACAACATAAATATCTTTATATACAAAAAGTATTATCCCACATTGGTTGAGAGAAGTTTGGGTAGCCACAAGAGAGGGGTATTTCATACTAACATAATAGTTGATTGGTTGTGCTATGAGTGTGCTCGCTACTTGATTTTTTTGTCTCCCTTTGTGAAAAAAAAAACTCTTTCTATACATCTCCTTCATCTTGGGTTGTATAGTGTTCTTTGTTACTCTCAATGTAATTAATCACATTTAATCACATAACCTAGTTATCACATTGGTTTGTTGTATAAAACTAGCTTGTTGTCTCTATGGATTAACTAACCCATAACATAACATGTTTATTCATTACACTGATTTGATTTATGGGATTAGATCATTGAGTAGGTCTCCACTCCTATAATAACCTAAATTATTTAATTCCAAAATTTCATACAATTAAACATATAATTCCTTTCAATTTGCATAAATAATTCATTCACCAGCATATAAGCAAAATATTCAGCAGAGATTAAAATTTATCTACAGCATGAAAATAACTCAACAATTCATAAATAAAAATACCTGCTTCTAATGCTAAATCTCACTGCTCCATTGGTCCAATGCTGAAGTTGAAACTGTGTCAAGCTCTGATTCAATTTCAAAGCGATTTTGTCCGACTATACAATTTGTGGAGTCGGCAAAATCAATCTCTCGCTCCCTGAGAAGTATGTAGGAGCCCATAATGCTCCCCGCTTAAGCTCAGTCGCGCAGGTATCAACGAATTGGTCGTTTTCTTGCACAGAAATGGGTGCACTTACGGGCATGTGGAATGCCCGAAGGAATTCTGGGTACTCAACTCTCTCATCGTGGTTTTGCGCTGGGTTCGAGCACTGACTTGCAGGTGTTTAATTTAATTATTTTTTTTTGTTTATTAAGAAAAAAAAAATATTTTTTTTTTGTTTGCAGCACGCGGCTCCTCCCTGTGGGTTCCTCCTCCCAGTGAATTGATGCATGGCTTCTTCTCCTCCATGCGACTTGGGATAATCATTTGGGCGCTGGTCCTTGACTACGTCGTGTTGATGGCAGGTGCTTGGCTTGAGCCTAAGGCTGCATAGTTTGTACTTGGCGCTAGCGCGTGGCTTTGGTGTCTAAAAGCATTGCTGCAGTCCTTGGTAATTCAAGGACATGTTGAGCACGTTGGCGCCCCCTGCAATGATGAGATATGTGTAGTGTGGTCTTGGCACTTGCGCTTGCGCTTGTGCTTCTGCTTGTAAGTCGACTTGTGGCTCGGCTTGTATAGGAGGTGAACTTTAGTATATGCATCTGGCATGTGGACTTCGGTGTGTGATATTACTTAGCTTATTATTAGACCTAGTTCACTTGAGCACACACTATGTTTTTTTTTTTTAGCTTTTCGGCCTCACAGTATGGAGCGATTGTAAACAATTCTTTGCTTGATATTGTAAATTTCCCCATGAGCTCCAGTCGTGGATGGAATCTGTTATTCCACCTCCTACTCACTTGCCTTCTTCCTTTTTGAAGGCAGTAGATTAGAGTAGTGGGAGGATAAGAAGAAACCTTTGAGAAGATGAAATTTATATTCTATTGCCTGGGTATTGTTGTAGCGTTGATGCTATTATCCCTTAGGAATGGCCATAGCACTCTCATTCATTTTACATCTTTCTTTTGTGTTTATTTTGAATCTTAATTTTACAGAGAAGTGATTTGAATGTCTATTTGATGTGGTTATATCCAATGTTTTGGATATGTTGATTTTATTCATATTATCCTGTATTTTTGTTTTGTTTGACTCTTATTTTAGGCGAATGTTGGTGTAGAAAACTTCATCCGATGCAGAGAACCTTGAAATTAAACCTTATACGTTTTACCTCCAGCCCTGTACTGTGTTTTGGCTTCCTCTAAAGGGCACATGTCATCAATGTCTTCCCTGCTATCGTTATTGAAATACATGTTTAAATCTTAGATCTTAGCAATGCTCCTCATAAGCCCAATTTAGTCTTTTAGATATTTGTTTTTATTATCTTTGAAGATTCAACATGACGAGGATTGTACTTTGACCCGTTTTGGGATGGATTTTTTTTTTTTAGGCTTCGTAAAATCTCCCCAAGATTGGTGAGAAGAGTGCTTATTTATTATACAATTTATTTCAATATATATGTATCTATTAATATATATTTTTACTCTATTCTTATTTTTTTTATTTATTATTATTTTTTTTAACTATTCATTATATAAAAAAAATATCACTCTGTACAGGTGAGGCTTCTTACAGGTTTGAAGCTTTTACAGGTGAGGCTTCTTACAGGTCTGAAGGTGAACATGCCTCCATCAATCTTACAACAGTTTCTAAGGTTTTCTGGTTTATTTCTGGGTCGATTCTAAGTAAATGGGTAGGCCCTTTGCTCCAGATTTTGAACCAGGGCTCTGATACCATGTGTAATAACCTAAATTATTTAATTCCAAAATTTCGTACAATTAAACATATAATTCCTTTCAATTTGCATAAATAATTCATTCACCAGCATATAACCAAAATATTCAGCAGAGATTAAAATTTATCTACAGCATGAAAATAACTCAGCAATTCATAAATAAAAATACCTGCTTCTGATGCTAAATC
>ML792940.1:64578-79822 GCA_009831015.1 Picea engelmannii
ACAAAAGATGAATACTTCGTATTCCAGAGTGTTGTTTTTGAAAGCGAATAAAAAATAATAATTATTGAAAAAAGAGATGTAAAAAATAAGAAAAGAAAACATCGTTCAGAACTTGACCTTGCCAATATGCAGGCGTAAAAAATCTGTCAACTTCACATGGAAACCGGAGATGCTCTTCATGATTTCGTTGGAGTCATTGAGGCTGAGAATGCCAGACTAAAGGACCGGATCAAGGAATTAAAGAAAGCTTTGTTTCCTATGCCATTTCTTGGAAATCCTTTGGCAATATCCATGCTTGCGACTCCCTGCACCCCTGCAGAAAATCTAAAAGGGTCCTCCAGCTTCCTCGCATCGTGTAGAGGATATGTGGAGAAAAATATCAACAAAAGAATGGAACTGATTGCTAAGGCCTGGGAAACATCACAAAATATGGATTCCCTGGGAAGAAGGGCACATAACTTGCTCCAACTTTTGCAGACAGATTTAAAAAATGAAGAAACTTTCTATTTGCACACGGTCATCCCTTTTGCCTTTCATGTCAACAATATGCCAGACACGACAAGAATACAACATGATGTCTCATCCAAAAAATGACTCACTCAATTAGAAGAATGATGGAAAGAGAAGGTGAAGAACCTATATCTCATCGTCCAATCATGTGAGCAAGCAATATCAAAGAAAGAAACATTATTCACAAAGCTCACCAAAATAGACTTAGCTGAAAGGACCAATGACTTCCAGGACCCCAGCTTAATCGTCAACTCGTTGGTGTTAACCAAGCAAGCTTTCGATAAACAAGTTGATAATTTAAAGGCCTTGTCTTTAGAAAAATTTTACAAGATTCTTGAATATCATGAAGAACACGTGGACAACTGGCTAGTTCGTTATTCGGTAAAGAATGGAGACATTCACCAAGCTCTGTGCAATCTTTCTATTGATCTAAACGAATTAGAAAATGAACTTTTTAGCATTAAAATATGGAATGACATCAACGTTGCCCCCTTGAGAAGCTATATTGAAGAAAACTTAAAGTGGGTCGCCGACGAAATCCAACAGGAAAATGCATCAGCAAGAAAATAGCAAAATTACTTATATGGAACATCGCTATAAATCCTTTGTTTATCAATCCAGTTATTCAAGTGGGTCGGCGACGAAAACCAATAGGAAAAGGCATCAACAAGAAAATACCAAAAATACTTATATGTACCATGCCTGTAAGTGTATACTGATAGTCCTTTCTTTATCAATCCATTTATTCCACCTTTTATGAATAGAAATCTATAGCCAAAGACTGATATCTTCCCATTTCTACTTTTCAGGTATTACACTCTACCGCGTCCCACTTCTTCTTTCCACAGTCCTATTTCTTGTACATATTTCTCTTATGGTCCGCGGGAGCCCCAATCCCATTCTATATGACAAACGCATTTAAATTTACAGGAATATGTAACAAACTATTCTTTTTTTCATATATTCCAAATAAAACTATTATTTTGTCTCCTTATATATTTATGTGCTCCTACATTTTTATCTTCAACTATGTTGAATGTGAAGACGTTCTGTTTATTTTATTTCAATACTTTTTTTTTCCGATGCATATTTTTCCCTGCTTGGTCATTTTCAAAATTAAATATGAGATAAATCACTCACTCAAATTTGAGATATCATATTTGACATATATATATATATATATATATATATATATATATATATATATACATGTTTCTTTAAATTTCCAGGAATATGTAACACGTTTTATTATTTTTGTATATAAATGTCATAAAATGTTGTTCATTGTTTTTTTTCTACTCACATATAGAGAGTATGTCATTTCTTGCATCTTTACCTTAAAATTCAAATAGTCCACAAGCCCGCTTGTCAATTTGTATATTGCGAAATTCTGGGTGCTCTTTGTAGGCCACGGAACAACAGAGGCCCAATTTTCAGCCCGCTAGCTCGAGAACCCGCGATCCAAAAACTAGCTAAGTATGGAATGAGGGTTCCATGCATGCTCTATAAAATCTCATCCCCATACTTTATAAAAGTACATATTTCGTATGTATAGAAGTAAATATCTACTTTATAAAATTACATATTTGGTATGTATAATTTATGTTGTCCAGGAACCTATAATTTGATAAATTTCAATTTCGTGTGTCCAAGAGCCTCTATTTTAAAGAAAATTGATTCAGGAATGCTAATTTTTTTGTGCTTTTATCCACGAACCCATGTAACAGACGTTACTACTATTTTTTTGTGTTTTTGTCCACGAACATATGTAAAGAAAACTAATTTGGGAATGCTAAATTTTTTGGACACGAGGCCCTTAAAATTCAAATAGTCCGCAAGTCTGATTGTCAATTTGTATATCGTGGAACTTTGGGTGCTATTTGTAGGGCACGGAACAACAGAAGCCCAATTTTCAGCCTGAGAACCCGCGATCCAAAAACTGGCTAAGTATAGAATGAGGGTCTGTGATAAAATCTCATCCCCATACTTTATAAAAGTACATATTTCGTATGTATAAAAGTAAATATCTACTTTATAAAATTACATATTTGGTATGTATAATTTTTGTTGTCGAGGAACCTATAATTTGATAAATTTCAATTTCTTTTGTGTCTAGGAGCCCTTGTTTTAAAGAAAACTAATTCGGGAATGCTAATTTTTTTGTGTTTTTGTCCACGAACCTATGTAACAGACGTTACTACTATTTTTTTGTGTTTTTGTCCACGATCGTATGTAAAACGTATGTAAAGAAAACTACTTTGGGAATGTTATATTTTTTGTGTCCAAGAACCTTTTAAATGTTAATATTTTTTTATAAATTTTGGGAAAAACTAATTCGAGAATACTATATTCTGCATGGAAACCACTATCCACGTGTCTGTACTCGTCGCATTTACTCCCATTCCAACCTAGCAGGGACTACGCTACCATGCAGCACTTGTTGCGGTTCATAACTACTCGATTAAAATCAATAATAATTGAAGTGACACTTCAAATGAAAAGTGAAATATTGAACAAATAAAATCCTTGTAAAGGAGAGTCATCCTCATCTTGTAAAGCAGAGTTGTCCTCGTTTGTTTGTAGATGATTGTTACTTTTTTCCTGAGTATTAGCATTGACTTTTGTTAGGATGGATAAATATCATAGGAGCATTTGAAGTAGAGTAAAATGGTAGTGGGAGACCTCGGATTGAGTTATGTATGGATTGTGGGAGAAGCAACATGATGGGTAGGAGATGTATATATTTATTAGATATGACATATCACACTAATTAAAGGATATGTGACAACAACAATAACTTTTACTATGAAAATGTTTATTACATAATGGTTTTAATGGTTTTAATTTTAAGTATTTATCAATCATATTATACATGCCATTGTATCGAGAGAAATGAGGTGTAATCTACAACCCAATATGGATGAGATGTGTAATATAATGTATTAATGCATGGTATATGTCAATGAAAAAATTAAATAAAATATTAGGAATCAAAAATTTAAAAAACAACGGGTGGCATGTACGAGGGGGATTCTCCTTGATCTCGGAGGAAACATAGAAAGTGACTTTGTTTAGTGTTTAAGTATCGCCAAAAACAACGAGGCCAAGGAACTAGCAATGTTCCAAGGATTGCTCAAATTAAAAGTTGGTGGAATTTGGCAAGCATCATTTGTTGGTGACTCTTACATTATCATTAGATTCCTCCTCAAGCTCTCCATTCCTCAATCTATTGGTTTGAAGCATTTGGTTCAAAGAATTTTGATTTTTTCTCATCAATTTGAGATCATCTCATACTTTTGATTCCCACAGGCTCACAAAGGAGATGTTGATCATCTTGCTAATATTGAAATGTAACTTGACAAAGGATTCCTATGGATAAAAGGGGGCATCGATCCCCATGCCCTTCACATGATTTGTTCATGCATTGATGTGATTATGAGTACGGAAACCAAGTGGTTTACAATGCATGAGAAAAAGGTCAATGCATTATGGCATCCTCCATTACACCATTCCCATGCACTATATTGTTGACAAAGAGGATTAAATGGAAGGTGGTGTGGATATTTGTGTCTTGGTGTGGGATTATTTTGGATATGTTGATTATTTTTCATCTCCTTCTACTTCCTAGAGCTCTGTCACCCATGTTGTATGTTGCATTCTACACGAGGGATTGTGGGCTTGAAGAGAATCACTCTTATGCTCTTTAGCGAGGAGCGTTAGTCTGGTGGTGTAGTGTGCGTGTGTTGTGGGGCATTGGTTTGGTGGTGAAATCTCTAATGACACAATGCATAAACACGCAATGTGTGATGTTATGCATTGATAGATCTTAAGAGGCAAGTGAGGGATTATGAGTGAGGAATTGTAGAGGCCCAACATGAAGTGACCAAATCAACATTACAGTGGGGCAAATGACATGAAATGTGGGAGGAAGATCTTCTTTTGGAGGCTCATGAAAGGAATAGATGTGTGGTTGAGGTTGCAGTTCAAATTTGAGTTATGAAGGAGATGGAAACAAGCATAAAAGAATGTATGTAAGCTGAAGAGACTCGATTCTTGGCAGTGGAAACAAAAATGGGTTTAGTTTCTTCTAGGGTTGACCATATTGTAAAGTATTTGTGCATGCCTTTGGAGGGCTTCCATCATATCCCCTCTTCGTATGTTCGCACACATGATGGGATGTTGAGGCCAGAGCCTATCGTGGATAAGGAAGAAACAAAGTTGTAGGAAGAAGCAGCAACAACGCAACAAGTAGACCATCCAGATACGGAGAGGAGCAAGGTCAATTCAGTGGATGAAAATCAAGTGCAAGAGAGGGTCCTCTATGGATTGACTTTTTAGTATTTCTCTTGTTTTTTAAGCATGTGTGCAAATTTTTATTAATCATACAAAAATATATTCAACAATCCACTTGTGATGTCAACACCTTTAGAATTTGATTAAATAGTCTAAAGGTCTTTTGGAGCCCAATTTTGGAATTTTGGATGCCGGTATTACAATATCGATTGACTAAGCCATTGCCCTTTTTCTAATATAAGATTACCCATTGTTGTGAAAAAAACACAACCTGAAAAATAATAACATTTAAATTGACTTAATATCTTAATTATTAGTCTAGCTACAATTAACAATCTCAATATGAATGGGATAGGGAAATAACACAATCTTAATAAACTAAAATCAAAAAAAAATTGACATATGTTATGCAAAAATGAAAATGTTAGAAATTTATTTTAAAATAAATCAACATTATGATTTGATGAGAAATAATATGATATGCAATTTAGAGAAAAACATGGCATCTTGTAGGGAAAAAGTGGCGTATTCCCTTTACAACTTTCACATCACAGTGACTTTAAGGTTGCAAAGTTCGACATCACTAAGCTTTCCTTATCACGCCCACTAGTATCTTCACTTTATGAGAGATATCTTCACTTTATACCTTTTTTAATGTAAGGAAAAAAATATTAATAGATTGAGAACTAGAAATAATACAATACTAATTGGTTTTAAATAAATGTCCATCTTGTAAATAAAACAAAACAAAGAAATATAAATATATTTATAATAAAATATAACAATAGATATAATTGATCTCAAAAGCCCTAATACAAAATGCAAGTCTCAAATTAGAACATAGAGAGTTTAATGCTCAAAGGTTTTCAAACTAGGCACACCTCATCAGCCTTTCAAATAGAAATATATTATCATATGCCCCTTCACAAACTTAAGCCTCTTTAAACAAGACTTGTGCATGTGTAGATCACACCAACAACACTTCTATCTCTATGCACTATTTAATTTATTTATTTAATTTTTACATAAAATAGAATTTATAATAACTTATTAAAATAAATAAACAAGTTATAAAAATGAAACCATAAAATAGAATTTATAATAACTTATAAAAAATAAATAAATAAGTTGTAAAAATAAAAGCTTAAATATAATTTATAATCATTTATAAAAATAAATAAACAAGTTATAAAAATCAAACCTTAAATAGAATTTATCATAACTTATAAAAAAAAAATAAGCAAGTTATAAAAATGAAACCTTAAATTGAAGGTTTTAAAAATTTTAGAAACCAACTATTACTAAATATAATCTTTGATCTTGAAATATTATTTCCACATATAGCGTTAGTTAGTATTGTTATGATATAGAGAGTCTCTACATATTTGTTTTTTAAAATGAAAAAGTTTTATTGCCTCAAAATCTTGTTGTAATCAAGCATAACGGAACCATGTTTAGAGGTCTGTCATTTTTTCGGCCAGACAAGTGGAAACCAGAATAGGTGGCTACCTGATGTTCTGTCTAGACCAAGGCAAAAAATTGCCACCTGTTTCACCAAACAAATGGAAACTGGAGTAGGGTTGTGAATTTTAGTGTCTAAACTGTCTCAACAAGAGGAGAGAATTCTAAACATGAAAATGTAAACTTCTACAGGATTTTTGCAAAAACAGTGCATAGAGATAAAAGGAAAAGGACCAAGCATTGGACGAACCAGTGAAACATGTTTCGGCATGAGTTCCACCATTGGGAGTGAAAGCGAACAGTTGTGCAAAGGTCGGGCACCGTTGTTGGCTCTGTGAACCTGAGAGCGCATCGTACAGACTGTCAAGATGGTTGTTGAGAAGGGTATGCATGTGTAGCTAATCCTTTGTATCCCTACGCATCTCAAAGATGAGTTCCAAATGTTCTCGCGCAAGGAGACAAGTGGAGTGTGAGTCCCGGTCTGGAGGTGATGAGGGAGGTGGGGGGCTCTCCATTGGGCGTTCGATCGACGGGATTTCTTCCTGAACTATAAAGGTCGCCCAGCCCGAGGTACAAGCTGCAGTGGGGACGAAATGGCTAGTGCTAGGCAGGTCATGCGGGTGTGGAACAGTATACATAAGGGAGGCCGGCGGAATGATAATTGGCTCTGTTAGAATCTATTCTTATACAATGGCCATTAGAGGCTCGTCATTCCCCCCATCCCGACGGATCAGAGAGGTCGAAGACGCCTGGGCGAGTCTACGAAGTCTTCACTGCCTGGCAGCATAGTTGTACCAAGAGGGCCCTCTCTTGGGCTTACCACACTCCCGTGGCATGGTGGTGGAGATGAACCAAACTCTGAGCAGCCTGGAAATTTGCAGAGCAGGAAGAACGACGGGAGCAAAGCCAAAACACAAGATCTGAACCGAATCGAAAGAGCCATAACAGACCCAGAGAAAGTGGAGGGGTGCCAAAGGAGCTGAAAGGACCTTCTGCATGCCTCTCATACCCATCGTCATCTGCCAGCCTTGCTGCACTGAAGGAGCCATTAAACCTACGTGAGAGAGTTGTCTTGTCTGCTCTAATGAGATTTGAATGTTTCCCTCCCTATAAGAAATGGATGTGAGGGAAACGACAGGCGCAATCAAGTCATGGAATTACATGCTAGCTACGTGGCACCCCATCCGGGCGAGGGCAATCATGTTGAGTGATTTCCATGCACTGGAGCAACAACCGGGGATCTGGGGAGATTCAAGCATCCATTTGGATTTTCTCCTCCTTTGAGATGACGCCCTCATTATCCAGGTGATCTGCTACTTTTTTGGCTTATCTTTTCACATGCGAGGGAATGAGAATGAGGGTGGGTCGCAGGAGGGTACTGAACTCTTCAAGCATGCCCATAAGTCTCCAGCTTGGGGAGACTTTAGCTGGATTAGAACCATGGATGATTTCTGAAACCAGCGGGATGATCACCTAGGATTCCCCTTCCACTACGAGTTGATTTATGTTATAACAGGTAGCTAGTTTTATTCCCTCGATGAGACTCCACAGTTCTGCTACATCATTTTTGTTGAGTCCCAAGTGGCCTGCTACGATGTGTAGAATCCTTCCAGAACTATCTCATAGGATGGAACCAAATCCTATTGGGCCTAGATTTCCCTTTGAAGAGTCATCAAAGTTTATTTTAACAAATCCTTGAGGGGGGGGAACCAAGAGGAGGGGATGTGAGTATGAATGGTAAGAAGAGGGGGGGTTTGGAGGGAGTGGTCAGGGAGATTCAACTGCCAAGATGAGAGGATGAGGCTTTCGGAGGGACTCCATTGAAGGTCTTCATGTGTCGACTCCATTTAAGGTCTTCATGTGTCCAATGGACGGCTCTAATGGTTTCCCGAATAAGAGTCATGATCTTTTCCCAAGTAGTGAGGGGGTAGAGGATTGGGAGTGGAATATTCTTTTGTTTCATTCTTTCCAGATTAACCAAACAATGAACCCTGGTAGCAGTTGCTAGATACGGTTTAATATTGGGCTCTGATAAGTGTTCAATCCCCAATTTTTTATAGTTCTTACAATACTATCTATGTTTCTCTTAAAGCAACGCATTATTTGGGTTGCCAAATCCCAGATTTCCCCACTATGAGGGCATTGATTTAAAATGTGCTCCATTGTTTCCTCTTTTTGCTAGAAGAGAGGGCATATCGACGGTCCTACAAATCCCCGCTTCCAGAGATTGTCCCAAGCGAGGATGCGATTTTGAGCCATTAGCCAAAGGAAAATTGAGATCTTTGGCCAAAGTTTAGAATTCCAGATAATGCTCTAGACATGCCCTTTTGGTTACAAGTGGTAGTTTTCGTGAAGGTATTAGGCTTCCTTTACCGAGAAGTTTCTTGTTGGAGAGTATCCCCACTTGAGGATATCTGGTCCTTCACTGATACGAATCTTCTGCTAAGAGGCTATTTCACAGCAAGGTTGTGTATCATTGTCCTCTGGAATATTGAGTTCATGAGGTTGAGTCTTCTAGATGCACCAGGAGTGATGTTGAGAATTTGCCTGCCACAAATCCTTTACATGAAGTGGATCCCTAAATTGCATTTGCTGGTGGAGGGGGCGTAGCTCTTCTACTGAGTACAAAAGTGGCAATTTCTTCCAAGAGTCCAGCCAGAATAGAGACACCTCTCCATTGTGAATTTCCCAGAAAGCGTGTTTTTGTATGAGAGGGCGGTTTCACCAAGCTGCATTTCATATATTGGACCCTTGTATCTTTTCGTTGAGTCTGATCAGGAGGTCCTCGTTGGTAGTCGGTGCATATTTTTGCTTCCACATTATAGCCCATAAATCTATGGGTTTTTTGAGCCAACACCACTAAATTTTGGCCCCCATTATGCGATAAAGATTTCTCGTAGCCCTTAGACCCAGTCCACCTATGGATTTCGGGTGGCAGATTTTGTCCCAACCAACAGAGCCCATTTCTTGTCAAGATGGTGTCTATGCCAAAGAAAGTTTTGTTGAAAATTTATGATATCTTTTATGACTGACTGTGGTGTTGCAAAGGCTATAAAGAGGTAGGTTGGGAGAGCTTGAAGAATCGATTTCAGAAGGACTAGTCTAGCTGCAAGATTGAGAGATCTGAAGGTCCAATTATTTAGTCAATTGGAGATGGATAGCAGGAGGCTGTCCTAGGAGATGTTGCAAGTGGCTGCAGTCGTAAGGGGGATTCCAAGATAATTGGACAGAAGGGAGCTCCTAGGGATACCCAGAAGTTTGGAGATGTGGGTTTGGACCGCCAGCGAGGTGTTAAAGGAAAAAAGTTGGGATTTTTCAAGATTGAGGGAGGTCCCCGAAGCATCAACAAAGTCTGTGAGGATGGACTTGATGTTTTTGGCCTCCTGGGCCATGGGGGTATTCAACATGTTGGAACACATACAATTCTGAACTTTTGAGCTTTACATTCTCCACTTCATGAAAATATAATCTTTCCCAAAACGATAACTTAGAAAATAACTTTCGAATTTTAAATCAAATTCATTTCTGGTTAATTAGTAATAAGGCGCATGTGAGATCTGTCGTTGATGAAGTTCTTCCATTTGATCAAATGAACCTAATATCTCTGGAGTTTTGGAGTTGCCTAATTATTAAAGAGGTAAATCACTAAAGGTTGCTTTGGAGCTTTGCGCTTTAGGCGTTTCAATAAGTCTTAATGATAAAAGCCCCGAAACCCGAAAGTGTTCGTTCATCACTTTTCCTAAACCTTTAAAGGACACGAGTCATAGTACATGTGTATCTTTTGAGTCTTCCCTAAGTTGACACGTGGAACCCATTTCTGATATTTTCGTTTGAAGATTCATACGATTCTAAGTAACACATGGCACCTCCCTTTTCTCGACACGTCATCTGGAATGACGTCATCTACGACACGTCACTACGGGAGATGACAGTTCGAAAATATAACAAAGAACTAATTCGCAAATCCACGAAGCACTAAAATGCTGAAGTATTAAACTTTACTTAATTAAGTTAATCATGGTCAAGTGATAATTAATGACTTCGCACTTCGGGGTTCGGATGTTTACCCTTCATCATATCCTAAAATCTCCGAAGTCTGAATTTCCGAAAGCACTTAAGGTTAAATATGATTAATTAAAACTTAAAAGTGATTATCAGATAATTAATCACTTCGCAGTTTCGGGTTTCAGGGATTTCTTCTCGAGCCACATTTAAATTTCTCGAAGTCTGAACTCTCAAAACACTTAAAGATAACACACCTTATTAAACATGATTAATTGAGATTTCAAAAGCGATTATCTCGGGATTAACCTTTCATGGATTCGGGATTCGGGAAATTCCAACTCTATCTCACCTAAAGATCTCGAACACGAACCGCCGAATATTAATGGCATTTATGACTAATTAATAGTAATGATTCAAACGTGGAGTGTGAATCGCCAAGTAGATTTTTTCCATTAAAGTTAATAAATTCTTCGTCAGTGAAGCTATACGAAAATCAATGTATCTAATTTGAATAAAAGGACTTGGATTTTGAATTCATTTTCACATTCCGCAAAGTAGCAAGTTTTATCTAATTGAGAATCTCACGCATTTCCTCTGCAACAGGTAACCTCGTTATGTTCTCTTGATATTCATGGCACCATGGAAAATGATGAAGAATCCTGATGCGGCTAGCGAAGGTTCAAATCCAAATGTGGACGTTATGTCGGACACCACGCCGCGAGCCATAGAGATTGTTAAATCTTGGACACAGGTGTTCGAAGTTCTTGAACATGAGATCATAAATTGTCCAGAAGATTATGGTGATGAAGAAGAAGATACTCATGAAGCTAAGCTTAGAGAGATATCTCGGTCAGAGCTACACAAGATAGTTGCACGACCGAGACTCATGTTGTATAACGATATGATAAGTTGGGCCTTGGAAAACATCGACGTCAAAACCAGAAGCATCACCAACCACCAGAAAGTTTTCATTGGCTCTTTTCGACTGGAAAACCTCCAAGTAATGTACAAGTTATCTCCCAATCCTAAATATAATTACAATGTTGCATTTATTTTGGAGTTCAAGAAAAGTGAATGCATACAATACGACAATAGTTATCTTGATATAATCAGGTCCTAGTGGGGGCACCCAGAGAAGTTCAGGGATGATGCTCATGGTATGTATGCCACAGCGTCGTTGGACATCCACATGATTTATGTAGCCATGATGCTCTGTAGATTGTTCAGGAAGAAGAGTCCTACTCATTTATCGGTGGAATGGGTATCTATAATGCACGAGGTAGCCGAGGGCTACACTTTTAATTGGGCCAAAATGTTATCAGATAACCTGGAAAAAGAAATTACTGAATAAAAAATGGCTAAATCAAAGGGGCAGCCCGCCCCTTTCTATATGTCTGTGTATGTCATGGACGCCATCTGTTTCATGACCCCATTCCCATTGATGAATTGGAGCTGGACCCCAACCAGTACAAAGCCTATTCACTTCTATCATTCCAAGTTGTGGGAGGAAAAAACCAAAGATTTCTTTTATGAAATCTTCCACAATGCAGTGGTGCCTGTTCATATAGCCCTATATGGTCACCCACCTCCTCGGATTTCTGACAGGATTATGGGAAATCTGTGCAAACTAGCAAATTGGTTCATTGAAGAAAACTTCTCTTATATCAGGATCTTTGGATGCTCAGTTCCTCCCCATGCTCTCCCATGTTTCTTACCAGATCGGTTGGTGTGTAGGGAAGTAGCTTACCAGAAAGTAACAGGAGGCATCAACAAAGCGCTGAAGGCAACCCAGAAAAAGGTATGGCCAACTTTCCCTATCCAGGTTGGCATGCTTTCACTTTTAGATTTCAGTCACTCCAAAGTGGAGGTTGCAGCTTTAGAAGATGTCAAATTGGTTGACATTGAGTTCAAAAGGCATGATCCACATAAGATTTTGGAAAATCACCTGGCCCAATTCAACATGAGGCGATATGTACATGAAGACTCCCCATATGACGAAGTACTCCGGGTAATTAGATCCTACGAACAGGTGCAGGATAGATTTCAAACACTGCCTCCAGACCAACAAGCAGGTTTCCTTAGTTTACAAAGACACGGGCGAAACAATTTTCCAAAAGTGCTACAAGGAGATTCGATAGCCGCTCCTCCTACACAAGAACCTATGCTTCCAGGTTTTGAACCAGGACACTCTAGTAAGCATAATATTGAAGAAAACCCAAAGAGCTCCAAGATTTTGAGAATTAGAAGCCTCACTATCAAGTCCACTAGGCCCTGAGGCAAAGGCTCAGCTCAAAGCCTTTCTAAAGAAAGTACAAACATATGCATCTTCTTCGACACCAGCCACACCTACTGCCAATACAGTAGAGAAACAACAATCTACAGAGATCAGTACTATTACATCATTGACATCTCTGTAGTCTAGCTTCAGAAATCCTAGTTCCAAAATAATTTTTGTAAGTGATCTTACCCCTATCTCACTTGAAGAAATGCCTCCTTTGGATTTATTTTTTAGTAAGAAACGGAGGGCCATCTTCAAAAGAGAATCAGACCAGAAGGACAGAGTAATAACCAAAAGGCAGAGGATGTTGTATGACGGAAATAATAGCAATGATTCAGAATTCGCGAAAGAAGTTCCAGGTTCATTGGGTGCCTTTGCTACTGCTAATCAATGGTCTGTGGAGAATTTGGCAGAGCAACTAAGATAGAAAATCTTATTGGTGGGGCAGTTGCAAGATCAATTATTGGCCGGGGAACAGACTGTAAGGAATAAGATGAGACAAAACTTTGAGCAAATCAGAATTCATGACGAGCAGCAAATCCAACAGTTGTAGGCTAACCTCGAGGAGCTCCATTGAAATTCACAGTCCAACTGCGGAATGATCACTCGGCGTGATGAAATAATAGGGAAATTGCAAGCTAGATTAAACTTAACCGAAGGTACTTCAATAGATATCTTGGACTTCCAGACTCAAGCACTAGAAATGGCCCAACGGGATCTTTTTATGAAGGTTGATGCCATCCAGAAATGCTACCAGGCAGTAGACCCTGCTTTGAAGGATGTTTATATCAAAGAAAGAGAAGCTCGCTTAGCCTGAGATAGATTTTAAGAGGCCATCATATTGGCACATAAAGAGAATGTCCCTGATTTTCCTCAGCTTTCCCCTTCCTAACAAATAAGAGGTGATATGGCTCTGAAGGTGTGGGAAACGAATTTGGCAGAGAGCAAGAAATTATCCTGGGAGGTAAAGGATGCTTGCCAAGAAACGTTATCATCATTAGACAGAAGACTCATTGAGTTTCAGGGAAGCAGTATCATGGAGGCCCTGGGGAAAATCGATATTGAAATGAACCAGCATAATTCTAGAAAGAACAAAGAAGAAACTCTAGCAGCCATTCAAGAAATGAACCAGATCAATCTTCTTAAGATTAATAGATGGTTAGTGAATCCAAGTTCACAGTCCCAGGCCATAGCTCAGGAGGTGAAAAGGATCCAAGAAAATCTACCTCAGGTAGAGAGGAATTTATACACTTTCGAGGTGAATGAAACAATTGAGCCTTCAAGACTTGTGGTAGAATTATTAGATAAATGCAGCCGATGTATAGAGCATGAAAATGAAAGCACAGTTGGGAGCAAGTAAGAAAATGTCACTGCATTTCTAAACATAGTTGGAAGGACATATGGAAACAAAGCTACAGCAACCAGGACATCATGCTGAATTATTAAGAAGATCAGACGACGGATGTGTCCAGCCTAAAGGAATAAGGAAAGGAAATGTTTATGCCAGAAGATGAAGAGACATAGGAAGACGCCAGCATAACTCATCAGATTTTATATCCCATTGTCTTATTCAAATGTATGTTATCTTTATTATGAGAATTCCAACCGTTTTGAGTTGTGACAGTTTTGTATAAATACATAGATTCAAGATCTATTAGGCACTACTTCTTGCTGGATGTAATAGAGAAAACTCTCATTTTTTACTATTAATAACAAGTGAAAATAGAGATTCCAAATTATGTTTAGTTTGAGTTATGTGTTTCTCATGTAATTCCATATCTCTGAATTTCGTTGTATAATTCCTTGATAAGTGATTAATTGCAACTTAGTATCATAACTACTGTAATCATATTTTATCAGTAATTCATTAAGTGAGTAGTTTTTCCTCTGTAATTGTTGTAAGTAATACAAGACCTGCAAGCTACATGACTCACCACATTTTATATCATGTTCAAGGGTGCACTATCCACTTTTCTTCTACTGCAACAAGGTGAGAATCTTCAGTAATTGATGCCTTGCTTTGTTTAACAGTTCTGTAAGTTTCTCCCACACCATCCAATATTATAATTGTGACTCAGACAATGAAATAAGGCCTCTGTACTATCCTATTATTAATTTCATTTAAGGATATTTTCTTATATAACTAAAGGTAGAAACAACACTCTTTAAAAACAATCTCTTTAAATTTCTTGATGTCTGACATTACTCTTTGAGCCTTAAGTTTAATCTTAGGAACAACACAATTGTAAGGTGTCATCCATGAATTGACTATGAGATGTTGTCGGGTGGAGATTGTGGAGGGGTAGGCCTTTGATAGAACTATCCCCCATCGAGGCTTTTATGTAGCGGCCAAGGCCTTCTTCCATAATGACAAAAAGGAAATGGGATAGGGGGTCCCCCTAGTGAATTCCCCTAGTAGGGGAGAAGGGTTGGGAGGGCCCTCCATTGACCAGAATGGAAAAAAAAGGTTGAATAAGTGAGCTTCAAGATTCAGTCTATCCAAGCCTTGTCAAATCCAAAGGCCTCAAGAAGGGAGCACATGTATTTCCAACTGATTCTATCAAAATCCTTTGAGAGGTCCAGTTTGATTATCATACCTTGGGTGCAAGTTGATTTGAGTGAGTGTATCACCTCGTGTGATAAAATGACGTTGTCCATGATTTGACGCCCCTCCACGTAGCCTGATTGTTCCTTGGA
>ML792940.1:152559-171842 GCA_009831015.1 Picea engelmannii
TTTGTAGATGATACACTCCTCCACGGCATACCCATGGTCAAAGAAGCCAAAGCCTACAAATGCATTCTAGAATATTTTGGTGAAGCCTCGGGCGCTGAGATCAACCCCTCCAAGTCGATGATCTTTTTCTTTAATACCAACCCAGCTATCCAAAGGAATTTGACCAACATCCTAGGCTTTGAACAGAAAACAATCCCAACCAAGGGGTTCCTTTGACAGACAAAGTATATAAGTTGTCAACTTGGGAAGGAGTAATAAAAAGGTTACAGGAGCGGATAAAAAACTAGACGTATAGGTCCCTTAATCTAGCTGGCGGACTGATCCTAAATAAGATTGTCTTACAAGCTATTCCAACCTATATGATGTCAGTCTTCCCCACACCATAGGGGATCCTACAGAAAATCAGATCCATCCAAAGGGACTTCCTATGGCGAGGTGCAGAAACAAAGAAAAAATGGGCCATGGTGGCCTGGGAGAAAGTCTACAGGCCAAAAAGCAAAGGAGGCTTGGGGCTGCAAGATCCACAAATGACCAACAATGCATATGGGGCGAAACTTTGGTGGCGTTGGGTCAAAGAAACTACAACACCTTGGGTAAACCTATGGAAGGAAAAATACGCACCGGACACCCGCGACCAGGACAGAATCTGCTTTGGAGGAACCAAGGAAGGCTCAGCCATATGGAACCTAGCATGGTGCAACAAAGCATGGATTCAGACACACATCTTTTGGGAAATCAGGAATGGCAGAACAGCCAGATTCTGGGAGGACGCTTGGCAACAGGAACCAAGGATGGAAAACTCGGACAGAGGAATACTCCAATAGGACCTCATCATGCAAGGAAAAATCAACGTCTATCGATACTGGCAGCAGGGAATGGACCGCAACAAATGGAGAACCTGGGACAAGATTATTCCTCAGAACAATGAGATAATCGGAACAACAATAAAAGAGGTGGAGGAGGAACTGGGAAGAAGTAAATTAACAATAACAGAAGGAGAAGACCAACTGAGGTGGGGCAAAAAGGACGGAGGGGAATTCAACCTAAAAGAAATCTAGCAATATATGGTGGACCCAAACCAAGATGACCTAGCAAAACACTAGGATAATCTTTGGAACAGTCCCCAATGGCCAAAGATTAAGATCTTCCAGTGGCTAATATTACACAACCACATCCTAACTTGGGATAACCTAAGGAAAAGAGGTTTCACTGGTCCGTCAAGGTGTCATATATGTCAAACTCAGGAAGAAACAACCAACCATCTCCTCGACGAATGCACCTACATTGCAGAACTGTGGGACTGGGAAGCAAGTATCTTCCGTCAATCAGTTAGGATCTGTGGTAACATAGCCGCAACAATCAAGCTCTGGAGAGAAAACTACAGCTACCAAGCAAACGTGAACCTCTGTTGGATCCTCACCCCAAGAATGATCATATGGTCGACATAGAAGAAAAGGAATAGGCGCATTTTCAGAAACCAAAGTTGGCCAGAAGGGAAGATCAAGGAAACAATAACCCCCATGATACGCGAGACGGTGATGAGCAGCAACTACCAGGAGGGTAGCGCGCAACCCACAGACCAGGAGTCTAGAGTCCTAGAGGTTTTCCAATTAACAGGTGGGCGCAACTCCAATCCAAACAGACAACAGCCGCAACTCCAAGGAGGTGAGCGCAACTGAAAACTACCACCTCCGGGCTCTCTCAAGTTGAATTTCGATGGGGTGGTGAAAGGCAACCCAGGAAGAATAGGTCAGGGAGGAGTAATCAGGAACAGTAAAGGGAACCTCATACGACTATACGCGGGGAGCCTAGGAAATTCCACCAATAATGCCACAGAATTCGGGGCCCTAGAAACAGGTGTGGAGATTCTCAATCGGGAGGGGATGATGAATGCCATAGTGGAAGGAGACTCTACGCTAGTCATCAAAATGATGAGAAAACTCCAAAATAGTACCCGAATAGGCAAGATCCAGAGGCATTGGCAATTGGCCTACATACTGAACAAAATCCAGAAGCACTTGTAGACAGGGATCAATGTGGAGTTGCACTGGGTAAGGAGGTCAGCAAATGGACTGGCGGACAGAATAGAAAATGAGGGGGTCGAGAAAGAAGATCCAGAACTGGACACAATCTGGAGCAACATCCCACAAGGACAATTCCGAGCAGACTACACCCAACTTGTGGCAAAAGACTGGGATAACAGGAGTAGTACGGGAGATTACGGCAAGAATGGAGGCGCAGCAGCCACCGTAGGACACGTAGGTCCCAGAAAGAATCTGATGGCCCACCAATAAAATAAGGTTGCAAATGCAAACGCATATCACACATCAGGCGAAGGTACGGCACCACAGCCCCATCAATAAAAAGAAGTATGGAAGATACCCTTTGGAAAGCAGAAGAGATAAATCATAGGCAGCAAAGGATGATGGACCTAACTCACAGGCGGCAAAGGACAATGGACGACAGGTCTCGCTAGGGCCAAGTGGGAATACACCTCACCTAAGTACCGATATGGAACCGGAAAAGGGATGGTGTACAATGAGCAGGGCAGAGCATTGGAGCAGAGATAATGACAGGGCCATCAAATGCACACGCTCTAGAACAGAGTCTTCTGACTGGCAGCACCACCTTGATGAGCAGATCATGATTGCAAGGACAGGACCGCAATCGGTTTGGCTCCATAAAGGTTGGGACACCATAACATATCACAGAAAGAGGCATCGCAATTACAGGGGCCACCTTACTTATCAGAAGGAGGTGCAGCGGAACAGGGAAAGAACCCAACGTAAGAACCACCACTTGCAAGTCAATATGGTACGCATGAAGAAAACCAGCAGCAAAAGAGGCCCCCAGGGAAAGGAACCTCCATAGAGCGCCCGCTGGATGACAAGAATTGAACAAGCGGCCAGGGACACAGGGAACACTTTCCTCATGAAGACAGACAACAAGGGGAAGACGATCATTAAAAGATGGGAGGGAGAAATTAACAATGCCCATAGGGGCAAAGCCCGGTCAACACTAACCCAGGAAGCAAGGAGGATACGGGACCCCGAAACCACACAATCGAGAATAACCCTCTACCACAGGATGGTGGAGGAAGCTTGGAGAACCAAAATGTCGATAGGTAAGATGTGTGCGAACAGGGGTGAGACCAACAGGATGGAAACCAAAGAGTAGAAGAAAGAGCACACAGGAATTACTCAACCGCCTCAGCAACCTGGAGATGGGGATAAAAAGGTTGGTGGAGAACCAGAAAAGACAATAGGAGAAATTGGAGCGGATGGCAGGACAATTTCATCTCTATTTACGCTACGTCCACCAGATAGATATCACTCCAGTCGATGATAATGGAACCCCAGCTTGCATCAGAAAGCTACATCTTGTGGAACAGAGGAAGGAGGATGTGGCACAACAGAAAGGGGACGCAGAGCACCCCATCAACCTAGACTAGCACAGGACCCACCCAGACCCTGTCTCTCAGAGTAGGATCTCACCCCACTATGTTCAGACTTTTCTTGATTTCTTTTGATGAAGTTTTTTTTTAGACTGGATTATGGTAGTCTAGTTTGGTTTCCCATTGTGGCGACCCAGGCACTTTTTGTTTATTTTCAGATAATGCACTCCAAGGACCCCAGATATGGTTTCCGTTAAGGCAGATCCTGGGAATTCCTGCATCAGTTTTGTACTATAACCTTACAAAGCAATATAGATTCACAGACTCATTTACAAAAAAAAAAAAATAATGAAAGTTCTTATTGGGCAATGTAATTGCCTAAATTGTTGATCATTAAATTATCAATCTGGTAGCTCGTAGGCTTGTGAGACACGGGCACTGTATGTGTGAGAATAGGAAACTAAACTAATCCTACTAAATTCAAAATGCAATTCACTCAATAAATCATTTCCAGGAGTCAAGACTTAACAACTCTCGTAGCTTTACCAATCATAAAACCAAATCAATAAATATTGTGGTATAAAACCTAATTCAGAAATATCATAGTCGTGGATTTGAATCTTATGGCTTTGCAACTCTTTCAAGATCTCAGGGTTAACAACTTCCTAAAATTTCTGGAAACAAACCACACACGGTCGTTAACACACTTGGACAGAATTTAAAAGCATGAAAATAAAGTAAAGGCATAAGTAAATTAAGCAATCAAATCTTCAAAATAAAAGCAAGCAATTTAAACCATCACACCATTCTTGTGGAAAAGAAACACACCATGTTTGTATTTAATGAAGAAAGCTAACTACAAGATAAAATTACATAAATAAAATAAAGAACCACCAAGCTCTCATGGAGCAAGCTCTTTCTCATAAGAATTCATGGCAAGGAATTAAACTATGACATCCTAGAATTTAATCAAATCATAAAACACAATAAAATTAAATACTTACAATCCATATAAGAAAAGATCATAAATTATTTTATACACTCCATCATGAATTGGACATTTTCTCCAAGAGTCCTCTTGGAATGGAGAAGGCACTCTTAATTATACATGAGTCCTCTTGGAATGGAGAATAGGATAAACAACTATTCAATTCAGATCCACTTTTCTCTCATTTGGTTACAACCAATTACTAATAAGTAAAAATTAAAAACCAACTAGTAAATGATTACAAGATCTTTGTTAATAATTCAAAACAAATCACACTAACCTTGTGTATGGTCCAAGATTCTTTCCACATCCAAGATAATTGATGATGATCCAAATCCATGACAAATCTTCAATGGTTGAAGAAGAAATTCGAATTTGGATCTAGGTCGTAAAAGCAAGCATTATTGCAAACTCCAATTGTATCTGTAATTATCACCAAACTAACCCGACTTTCAAGGTTAAGTGAGAACATGTTATTTTTCTAAGATTTAATTATAAACTCACTTAAAATACTAAAATAAATGCATTGGAAAATAATCATTCTAATCCTTCATATAAACATTAAAATGGTCTTAATGCAAGGTTGCATGAAAACGGAAAATGGTTAAAAATCAAGGAAAAAGGGTGTTAAAGATGACATTTTGGTGACCCAACAATTATTAAATTAAACTTTTTATGTTCATACAAACATTTTTATATGGACAATTTAATTATATTTAGAATTTGGGTACTAAGCTCAATGGGTTAGCGTGAGTGGTTGAGAACTATGGTTTACAAACAAGAGGTCATGGGATCAAGTCCCCATACATATATATTGTAAATATTGTTGGGCTTCACTCGATGTCCCCACATCCCTGTATACATAATTATTGAATATGCATACTCAATTACTCAATGATATTAATCTCTGATAAGAATATGCTTCAAGATTTGATAACAACAGAAAAATGACTATTTCATGTGCCAAACGTTTAATTTGTAACTCTGACAAAGGTTGTTCAATTTTGCGACTATTGTTTCAAAGCAAACATGCATAGACGTTATGGAGAAGACCTCGTCGTTTTAGATAAATAAATCAATGAATGGGAAGAAAAGTTCGCCAACAATGAACATGACGTTGTTTGTATCTCTCCATTTGTTTTCTTGTTTTTCCAAACCTATTTCCATTCCTCTAAGTTTTCTATTGATTATGTTTCCTTTAATACTTCATTCCTAATAGTATTAAAGGAAACATAATAGTAGGTCATGGTGGTTTTTGTAATTGTTTTTTTAATTTTTTAGTATGTTATGGTGGTTTTATGTAATGGTTTTTTTAATAGATGTTTTAGTGATCAAAGTTTGTCTTTCATCAAAATTTATCTTATTAGTAAATTTATGTGAATTATTAATAGTTATAGAATTTTTTAATAGTTTTATAATTATTATAGATTTATTTTAATATTGATTTTTCTATGTAAAAAATGATAATAATAAAAATTGAGAACAAAGGTTTGATTACTAAAAAATCAAAGTTTAATTGTAAAAAACATGTGTTTCCTCCTAAACAATGCCCATTACTAAATTGGATAATGCCTAGTATTTGTGTGTCTTGTAATAGTTTTTACAATATAAACATCTTCAAAAAAGTTATCCTTAACGAGAATTGTGACCTCAAAACGAGAACTCTAATCCTTAAAACCATATTTTTGCATCAAAAACAATAAAATCAACCCCTGAATAAAAAAGTGGTGCTACTGGTAGCACCTTGTTTTTGTTAGGGTTAAAATTACAACATTTTCCAAGCATGGCTTTACAAATCCATATCATTACTAACAAAAACCTTAGAATCAATATTTAAATCAAAAGGTGGTGCTTTTTGTAGAAACTCTCTTTTTTTTTAAGTTAAAATTATAGCTTGTTTGAAACCATATCCTTAACAATTGGTACCATTAAAAAAAAACTTAAAACAAACCACCAAATCAAAAAGTAGTGCCACCAGCAGTACCCCTTTTTTTTTCCAAACTTAAAATTGCGACATTTTTTAAACCATGGTATAAAATATCATCAATGGTATAAAGAAAATCATAAAATCAACCCTAAAATGGTCACTCATTCATGGTTAGTTTAGCACTCCAAGCAAAAGACAATACATAATGCGTGACAATATCACCCTATAGTTTAAAAGTTCAACTTACTTCCAAATATTTTTTTACTTTAAATAATAATAAAAAATCAATACAAATTACATTGAATGAAACATAAATTATTTATTAAAAGTATTGTTTATTGTCCATATTCAAAATAGGTGACCTAAGTAATTTTGTTATATTCTTCCTAATCAAAACATATAATCTAACAAACACATAAACTATTCATGACTTCCTATAAAATCATATGTAACTTAAAACACTCCTTTAGAGTTACCATACAAACATCATATTGATAAAAAAAAATACATAGAATGCTTCATTCAATTATTCAAACTGACTAATGTATTTTGACACACCATTAGAATCAACATTATGTTCAAATGAATGATTATATGAAGATGTAGATGACCCATACTCTTCTCTATTATCAATGAGTGCATGTAAAGTACCTTGCTAAATTTTCTGATATTTCTTTTTTTTTGTTTAGTTCTTGGTTCAGGTATTAAGACAAACAGTTTGTATCAAACACTCTACTCACACATTGAACACAAACTCTGCTACAGGAATATAAAGGATGCCAAAATAATTCAACTGCTACCTTCACATTTCAACTATGTTTTTCTCTTTAACATGTAACAATGCACAGAATACAAATAACCTCATAAACAATGCTCTGGGATTTGTTTAATGTCAACACTCATTATTATTTCAAGGGGCTCCAAACAGTAACATAAATAAACATGATTTCTTGCTATGTTCAGAAAATACAATGGCTTCTTATAATGAATAAATATGAACAGCAAGCACCTTAGCAGTATGTTGGTATGTACTACAAATTTATGTTGATGGGTATTGAAACAGCAGCTAGATAATCTTGGAATTGACCTAATTCACATTGTTACTAGCACCTCCCACACACATACAACAACGTCCAAGCACCAAGAGGCTAATCCAAAGAAGAGCCACAACCCAACCATGAAAGACTTGGCTCCCATAACTGATATAAATTGTCCAGCAAATAGAATACGCCCAGGAAGGTAATAAATCATTGGCCAGCAATTGAAATCGACCCCAATGGATCCAATATTTTCCCAGCAAGTGTTCACGACCTCCTTGAGGCACCAACTCGACCCACAAGAAGAATGGTGTTGCCTCTCATCACCATTTGCGCCCAGCTGCAAGGAACACGCCCAGGTTGAAGAGATTTGACCCTCTATTCATCCACAACTCGTCCCTCAAAGGAACTCGACCTCCAACCACAAGGAATGCGAGCTCCAATTGCCAAAAATGCAGTCTAGAGGTTGTTCGACCTCTCCCAAAACTCAAATCAACTTTTTCAATCAAAAACCCAACAGCCACAAGTAAATCTCAGCCCCCAAGAATGAGAACTTTAGTATCCAAGAAGAACTACTTTGTCTCATTGAAGCGCAACGAAGAAATCTATGTGATCTCTTCCCCGGATGGCCTAACTAGGGTGGATGGTCTCACCACCGAAGCCAATATCTGAAAATCCTCCTAAGGTTTTTGTCCCAAGAGTTCCAAAACCACAATGAGCTCTCTCAATGAGAAAATTAGAAAATACCAGTGCTAGAATGAGAGAGAGTGCTTTTATTTGTTCATTGACTCTTTCGCAACCCTTTTACCCTTTTAATTAATTTAAGTGGTGCTTCATATTCTTCCTAAGTCACTTTAGGCGCGTTTTCCCTTTTCCCCCTTTTTAATTATCTAATGTCATTTTGTTAGGCACTTTTCCCCTTAGGACATTAAATAATTAATTAATTCCCTTCTTGAGGACTATAGCCTACGGGAATCACTTAGGCTACTAGTCCCAGGATCACTTAGAAGGGAACATTGCAGTCCTCCATCCCCGAGATTGCTTATCCCCAAGCAATTGCAGATTCGGGTGCTGCAAAATTTGTTCACTCTCCCAAGTGGCATCTTCTGCAGGAAACTCTCTCCATCTGACCAGATATTCCCTCATTACCCTGTTTCGAAGATTCTTTTCTCAAACCTCCAATACTTCATCAGGAACTAGTACTAGCTTCCCCTCCTCATCCAATGGAGGCAGTTCTACTGAAGTTGTGATTTGTTGTCCCAATTCCTTTTTGAGACACGAGACGTGAAACACGTTATGGATCTTACTCCCTTCTGGAAACTCCAACTCATAAGCCACTTCACCAACTCTCTTGGTCACCCTATAAGGTCCGTAAAATCGTGGCTTAAGTTTCTCTGCACCACTCTTCTTCAGAGAAGATTGTCTATATGGATGGATCCTGAGAAACACCAAGTCCCCAACCTCGAAGGTGCAATCGACCCTGTGTCTATCTTCATATATCTTTTGTTGGTTTTGGTTCATATGCAGGTTATCCTTAGGAGCCTTAAGAATATCTTGGCTCTCCTGAATCCAGTCTTTGGCCTTGGGAGCCTTGTTGTCCCCAAACTCCAAGTCTACAAAGGATGGGGCATCATATCCATATAATTCCCTAAATGGTGACATCCCCACGGACATATGATAAGTGGTGTTATTACAATGTTCACCCAAATGTAACCACTTAACCCATGTCTTTTGATGCCCGACAACGTAGTTACGCAAATACCCCTCTAACCATTTGTTCACTATCTCTTTTTGGCCATCTATCTGTGGGTGGTAACTCATACTGGGAGTCAATTCTGTGTCTGCGAGCCTGAACAGTTACTACCAAAAATCACTCATAAATCGAGTGTCCATGTCACTAACAATATTTTTCGACAACCCATGAATCATGAATATCTCCCTGAAGAATAAATATGCTACATGTGTTGCCTTGTACTCTGACAATATGGCAAAGAAATGAGCGAACTTGGTCAACCTATCGACCACCACATAAATGGAATCTCGGCACTGTGTCTTTGGTAGCCCTGTGATAAATTCCATGGATATGCTCTCCCATTTCTGCTCCGGAATGGGCAGTGGCTGAAGTAATCATGTAGGGCAGGTCTGCTCCACCTTATTCTATTGACAAGTCACACACTCTCACACATGCTTCAATACATCATCTTTGAGGCCCTTCCATGAGAACCACTCTCTGATCTTCCTATATGGACTAACTAGAGTGGATGGTCTCACCACCAAAGCCAATCTTTGAAAATCCTCCTAGGGTTTTTGTCCCAAGAGTTCCAAAACCACAATGAGCTCTCTCACTGAGAAAATTAGAAAATACCAATGCTAGAATGAGAGAGAGCGCCCTCTTTTTTCCCTTTTATTTGTTTGTTGACTCTTTCATAACCATTTTACCCTTTTAATCAATTTAAGTGACGTTTCATATTCTTCTTAAGTCACTTTAGGCAGTTTTTCCCTTTTCCCCCTTTTTAATTATCTAATGTCATTTTGTTAGGCACTTTTCCCCTTAGGACATTAAATAATTAATTAATTCCCTTCTTAAGGACTATAGCCTACGGGAATCACTTAGGCTATTGTGTCTGAGTCCCATGATCACTCGGAAGGGGACATTACAGTGCAATGGAGCATCCTTGGCCTCAAGCAATTCGCATCAACCCAAAAATATTTCAATTTTAAGTTAATAAATTCTAGGAAGAAATGAGTGTCAAATTCATATTGTTGTAACATGCTTTTGTTGTTGATGGAACAGTTACTGCAACATTGTTGGAACAATTGTCGCAGCATTGTGTTGGCACAGTTGTTGCAACACGCGCGAGACGCATTTTAATTACAGATTTTGAATTTTTAACTCCACTTGTATGATAAAGCACCTGTGACAAGTGTCAAAACGATTTAGTAGGGTAAAATGAATTATTTAAGTCACCACAACCGTTAAATCTCATTAACTAAATAATTAGAAAATGGTTTTGAAATATTGGACTGTGTAACTATCCAAGAAATTGTTGGGGAAGTTGAAGGGTCTGAACATTTCAGCTTCCAAGAAAGAAAAGATAAATGTGGAAATAAAACATTGCAAAAGTGGTTTAACTCGATTCAGCACGGAGGAGAGTTTTAAGAAAAAATTGAATTCATTTTTGCACAAGAAGAACACAAAAAGAGAAGCACAGCAAGAGGAAAAAAGACAGCGGAAGTGATCCGGATTTTATGAGCAGAACGAAATGAATAATATAATTAACATATGTTTAACATAGAATAATAGAGGTACAGTAAAATTGGTTTCTATTTAATAAGGAAATAAGTTGAAATTGTAAAATGCAGCGGAAAACAAACTTGTTGGAATGGTGGTGGCTTATCTCTGAGAAGAGATGTGACCGCTGCACTCATTCGCAAGAAGATGATTACAATGAGGCTATGAAGGAATTTTTACAATAAGCATGAATTCCAAAACCCTAGACATCCAAAAACCTAACGCTAGGAGATGAAGTGCCAAAAGTTATATGGGCCCCATTGGGGTAAGCTAGTACATCAACTTCCCAGGGTCGTAACTTTTGCATATTATCTTCGTTTTAAGCACACAATAGCCCATTGGAAAGTTTTATCTGAGGACTCCACATTTTGTCGTCAAAATTTGACTTTGTCTATGGTCTAATTATGTCTAGCCCTAAAAATGTTGTTTAGGGCCTCAAAACGGCCCCGAAAGTCAGGGACCTGAAAACTAGGAAAAAACTGCCAAACTGGAAAACTGCCAAAATGAACCAGTTGGAATAGGTGGGAGGCCACTGAAATCCATATGGATCAATCCTCCCCCCTTAGGAATAAATGGTCTCCATTGCGTTGATTTCCCCATTAGATGAGGAAATATATGTTGAATTTGGCCCCAGGTGAGCCACTTGCCTTGGTGCAGGAGCTACCCTGATTTGACAACTCGATAAAGTTAGATCCTTTGTTTTCGAGTGCCCTTGACCTGTGTGTCCATAATGTGATCAGTGGATGCATGTTGTATGCAGTCAAGGTTGAGCTCTTTTGGTGTCAACTGCTCTACGATCTCTGAGGTGTCTAATAATGGTGGGAAATATGGTTGAAGGAGAGCCACGTTGAAGGCTGGGTGTAGGCCAAGGAAAGGAGGAATGTTGAGCTCAAAATAATTCTCACCCACAACCTTGTTGATGGTGTACAACCCATAACGGAGTGGGCGAAGCTTCTGATGGGGCCCTGTAAGGCGTTCTTTCTGCAAGTGCACCCAAACTTTGTCGCCCACCTGAAACTTATGTGGCACCTAGTGTTGATCATGGTGATTCTCGTACTTGGCATTGGACTTCTGTAAAATATCATGAACATGTTGGTAGATGTGTTGAATCCGCTCAATGAACCAGGTGGCTTTGTCAACTTCAGTTGGAGAAGGGGATGAGTCGACCGAGGTGGTCGCGAGGGGTAGTGCAACATCCATGGGGCCCAATGGTTGGAATCCCAACCCCAACTGAAAGGGCTTGCTCCCAGTGGAGTTATGCATGGCTCGATTGTAGTTTTGTTGGAAATAGGGAAGACTCTCATCCCATGTGCGGTGGTTCTTGGAATTGTACATGCGCAGGATATGCATGATCATTTGATTGACGACCTCAGTTTGGCCATCTGTCTGGGGGTGGAAGGCAGTGGATTTGGTGGGCTTGGTGTCCAGCAGTGACCAGAGGCTCGACCAGAAAATGATGAGGAACTGATTGTCCCAATATGAGACAATGGTTTGTGAGATCCCAAAATGTACCCAAACTCGTTCAAAGAAGAGCTTGGTAATGGCCTCTGTTGTGATGCTCTTCTTGCAAGTAGACATAATCGCCATCTTGGAAAAGAGATCAATAACCACAAAAACATAGTCATTTCCCCTCTTGGTGGATGGAAGGCATGACATGTAGTCCATTGCGATGGATTACGATGGCCTGTCAGGAGTAGGAAGAGGGGTGTACATGCCCTGTTTCTTAATGGTCGGTTTGGAAATAGCGTAGGCAGTGCAGAACCTGATATACTTGTCGACATCTTGTCGAAGTTTCAACCAGTAGAAATGGTTTTGCATCATGGCCACTATCTTTTCGATGCCAAAGTGTCCTACCACCCGACTATAGTGAGCTTCCCAAATCAACTTCACGTGCTCACTTGATGGAATGCAGAGATGGCCCAAACGGTGCAACAGCCTATCCTGAAGATGGAAATTAGCGACCATTGATTTTGCACCCAACATTTGGTAAGTGGTGGAGAAGTCAGGGTCTGTCTCATAGAGGTGGGCCATCCAAAGGTCTTGTGGCCGCAAGAGTCTAGCACCATGGTGAGTGTCGCGATTGGAGGTCGGTTGAGGAAATCAGCAAATCTGTTGGTATTTCATGTTTTATACTTGATGTTGAGGTGGAACTATTGCAAGTATGTGGACCACTTTTGATGGCGGTCATTCTGTAATTTTCCTTGGGTCTGCATGAACTGTAGCAGCTTATGATCAGTGTGAATGACTGTCTCCTTCCCAAGAATGTAATGTCTCCACTGACAGCAAGCTTGTACAATGGAGTACATTTCTTTGTCATAAGTAGGGTACTTATGGACAGCATATGATAGTGTCTCACTATGATATTCCATGGGGTGGTCGTGTTGAGTGAGAACAGTGCCCACGGCATAGTTTGAAGCATCTATCTCGATCTCAAAGGGATGTTACAGGTCAGGTAATGAAAGTAATAGGGATGAGCACACACGTTGCTTCAAATCATCGAAGGCTTGTTGTTGGGATAGGCACCACACAAATGTTTCCTTACCACCACCCCTCGTTACTTAGCTGAGGGCCCATGCGATATGAGAGAATCCCAACTCGAACCTGTGATAGAAATTGGCGAGGCCCAAGAAGCTTTGAAGCTCAATGAGTGTGGTTGGGGTTGGTCAGTCACGAATGACCTAGATCTTGGCTAGATCCACATGAACACCATGTTGATCAACAATGTAGCCTAAGTAGTGGACCCTGTCCATGCTAATGGAGCATTTTTCCAAGTTTGCATATAGTTGGTGTTGCCGCAGGGTGTGCAAAATCTGTTGAATATGTTGCAAGTGTTTCGACCAAGTCTTGTTGTAGATGACGATGTCATCCAGATATACCACTACAAAAGTATTGGTGAAAGGTCACAGAATATCATCCATCATCCTCATGAAAGTTGTTGGGGAATTTTTCAAGCCAAAGATCATGACCAGCCATTTAAAAAGACCTTCTTTTGACTTGAAGGTGGTCTTCCATGCATCTGTCTTTTCTATTGGGACCTAGTGGTAGCCCGAATTCAGATCAATCTTACTGAAGTATTTGGCCCCAATGAGCCGATCAAGGAGGTCATCGATTCGGGGAATCAGGTATCGGTTTTAGACTGTGATTTTATTCAGGGCTCAGTAATCAATGTAGAGTCGCCAAGTCCTGTCTTTCTTCTGCACCAGCATGATTGGGCTCCCACAAGGCGATGAGTTGGGAGGGATGTGCCCCTTCTGGAGCAGTTCTTGGATCTGCCTCTTGATATCCTCATTTTCTAAGAGAGAGCAGCGGTAGACTGGCCCATTGGGTAGCAATGCGTCGAGGGTCAGATCGATGGGATTATTTACTTGGCAGTGCATAGGTAACTCGGTAGGTGAGGAGAAGATATCTTAGTATTCTTCCACAACCTTATCCACTTGCTTCTGTTGTGTGGAGAGATCGGTCACGGAGGACCTGGATGTGGCTGTGATCTTTCGTTCACTCTAAGAGGGAATCACAAAGAAGACAAATTTCCCGGTCTGAGAGATGACCTTCCTGCATTGCTTGGCAGAGATCAAGGAAATAGCACTAGGTCAAAGATGATTTTAGGGGCGAAATTTCGCTCATGGGCGAAATTAAAGGTTCTCCAAATTTTTGTTGGGCGACTTTTTTGTATTAGTGTGATTTAAAAAAAATTATATCAATAGCCCCTAATTTGTTTTAAAAGAAAATTTGTAACGAGGGTTAGCCCATGTTTCTATGAGCCAGAGAGAATAAAAATTATATTTCGCTCCTGAAATTTGGAGCTGCAAGCTTCCACTCGTCCCATTTCTAGAAATCTAGGAATTCATGTTACACCTTCGCCCTCCATTTCTATAAATCTGGTAATTTCTGGTACATCTTCGCCCTCCCATTTGGTAAAATATGGGTTAATGATTTAATTTTCCCCAATTTTTTGGTATGGGCACTGGCCCCTAAGAAGTTACAATCTTTCTTTTGCCCTTTTTTCAAAGAACAAGGGGATTTTGGGGAGAAATTTGGCCCTCGCATATGGTATAAATTGCATGGGATCTGCCCATATGTGCATTGGGTTAAAATCTGAGCATTATGATGCATGCTTTGTATCGTATAGCCATAGATTTGTTCAATTCATGAGTGTTGCAGAGGCTCTTGAGCAGGTTAATACGATTCAATTTGAAATTTTGCATATTGCACTTGCGGAATCAATTAGTGCCCAATGCAGTTAGGCGCGAGGCTCTAGCGATGAACACTTACCAGGGTTTTGTTCCTCTTGATAGGTATTTACCTTCATCTCATTGTGTTTCCTCATAGCAAATAGCAACGTTTGTTTTACCTTTTCTTGTATTTTATCTTCTTGTATCTTGAATGTTGTTTCTCATTTATTTTGTTTTTCCATCCAAAATATAAACAATATACATAATATCAGAAGATCGACAGTGATTTTTGGAAGGATATAAAGAGAATAAATTGGGTTTGAATGCAAGCTTCGCTCTTGTCTTCTACAATTTGGCATATTGTTTCATTGAGCTAGATGATGATTCATGAGGCAGTGCAGTCCCTAAACTTTCAACTTTGATTAAGGCATGGAATGATAGGAAAACATCTATTTGGAATCGCGAGTCATGATGATTGTTTCATCATGCTTTGATCAGAATGGATGATATATCACATAAGGTTGTGAAATGATGTGTCCCATGGGATGATAGTAACTTGCCTCAAATTTTAACTTTTTCCTTGCTAGTTGTCCCTCTACCTAGTTCTGAGGGATCGAGTAATGATTTGATTCATGGGTTTTAACTTTTAAATGTTATCATTTAATAATTGATCCCTTCTGCTCTTGTTGTTGTGCCAATGGTTCAAGAATCAATGTTCTCCATCAGTGTTATGGTCTGTGTTCTCCATTAGACCTTTTTGTTGTGCCAATGGTTCAAGAATCAATGTTCTCTGTTAGCACCAAAGTCAGCACCCTGACTGCAAGAGGGGGTAAGCTTGGTGTCACTTGAAAATAATATGTTTTATGCGATATTTTTGTTTGGATTGGATATATGGGTGAAAAGGAAACCGAGGCTTCTCAGGTGAGGAGATCACTAATAAAAGATAATCAACAAAATATCTTTAACCACAAAGGCATTGACACTGATATCAGATAAAGGAATAATAAACAAAGGAACATTCCAGATCTAAATAATGGTAGTCTAAATCTGGGAATGGAATTCAAAACTGAAAATGGTACTTCAAATTCAAATAAGAAAGCTTAAACACTGAAAATTGTAGTTCAGATTCAAAAGCAATGTATTTGAAAGTAACTGCATGAAGCAAGTGTAAAACACATAGTTGCATCAAGAAGAAGAAGGTTTCACCAATCATCTCATTACTCTCAAATAAATAAATAAAATATTTACACAGAAAAAACAAATCTGAGTTTCAACATTTCTAGATCTAAGAGGTGGATAAAATGTTACAGCTCAGAAATTGTCTCTCTCCCTTCAGCTTTGCAGGCCTCAAGTTCCAGGATCTTATATCAGTAGTTCACCCTCTAACATAATAGTATTGTTTTCTATATAGAAATTACATTAAAAATGGATTCCCTCAAAAATTGGATCTTAAAAACTTGTGGCAGTCAAATTTAGAATCTTAAATCAAAACGAAGTCCATCTCCTGACATTTAGGGTTTAAAAGTAATCTAAAAGACTTCAACTTTATTAAGTTGCCACATCTGCTATCCTTGAGGATATATGATGATCTTCGGATATATGCCTCCAGTTGGTCCCTAGTATCCTCCAATATCGAATTGAACTTGACTTTGACTAGAATGATGAAAATGTCACACACAGGCTGCTTTCTTTGGTGATGTGTTATGTTCCTAAATTGATCATTCTCTGTAATTCTGCATTCTCTGCATATGGTTAAATTTTTGTCTACTGCAAATATTTGTTTCCTTCTACTTGCATTTACTCCAGTAGAAACATTTTGACCTTGTGTTTGGCTTTCTGTTTGTTTTGATAACTACCTTCTCACTCTGTCTCTCAAGTATCTTCACTGCAATATCTTCACCATTATAGTTTCCTTTGTAAAGATTACCAAATGCCCCTTTACAAAAGAAGGACCCCTGTTAAGTTTTCTTAAGTCAATAGTCCACTCATCTTATTCCTCAACAGTCTTAAACTTATAAGAACTATGGGAATCTAGAAATGAAAACTACCAAGCACTGAACAATGTTACTATAGTGCCAACCTATATTATCACTTGTTATTAAGAGCCTTGTCTACTTTTCCAATAAAAGTTATCAAAGACTTTGGACTTCATTCATGATGGATAAGGGCAGAAACTTTTCCATGATTATCACAGCCTGCCTTTACAGTTGCAAAGGGATAGAAATCATGTTGAATACTCATGATGAGAGTGTTTTCATTCTTTGATATACTATAGGAAATTTCAGCTCCAACTACAGTCTTTGTCAGAGGGCTCACACTGTGCAAGTATGATGCCTATGATTACATAAGTCTCCACAATAGAAGCTTGTGTTTATCCTATACTTGTACTGATACCATCATAATCATGGAGGTACTGAAACTCAACCTTAAGAGTTTCACTATATCAACATGGTTCATTTCACCATCCTTAATAAAACTGGTCACCTATGGACAAGGGTTCGACAATTTTCTACAACCTGTTGTTGATAAGCCCTGAATTCTGCAGTAACAACATACTTTTAAACAAACGGCTAGCCCTCCTACAGGGATGATTTTAAGGATGGAATTTTAAGGATCGAAAGCATGTTGAATACTCATGATGAAAGTGTTTTCATTCTTTGATATACTATGGGAAATTTCATCTCCAACTACAGTCTTTGTCAGAGGGCTCACACTGTGCAAGTATGATGTCTGCCTATGATTACAGAAGTCTCCACAACAGGAGCTTCTATTTAGCCTATACTTGTATTGATCCCAGCATAATCATGGAGGTACTGAAACTCAACCTTAAGAGCTGCACTATATCAACATGGTTCATTTCACCATCCTTAATAAAACTGGTCACATGTGCACAAGGGCTCGACAATTTGCTACAACCTGTTGTTGATAAGCCCTGAATTATGCAGTAACAACCTCCTTTTAAAAAAACGGCCAGCCCTCCTATGGTATAGTTGTGTGCGTCGAATGAATACACCCAAGGCAGCAGGCATAGGCAACCCTCTTGAAACAAAAGAAGCATTAAACACTTTCCATTAATTACAGATACCAAATCCAACTGCGTTCCACTGCTCTCCAATTGTTTGAGCCAACATTACTATCCACGATGAACATGGACACAAACCCTCCTCCATTGCAAACAGGTTCGAAAATCCCTGAATTTTGACTAACATAATGGCGAGCATTGAACTGCAAGTAGTCTTTCCAATACCGCTTTTGCAAACATATCTTTCTGCAGTTTGATCTCGCAACCTGCCTGCTTTGTCGATATATGCGTTGTCATTGAAATTGGATGTTAATACTCAGCATTCTTATGTAATACAGAGCAGAGGCGGTGGATCACCATATCTTTCATGTCGAATCACGCAGAGGTAGTGGATCACCATCCACCGGTGAATCACGAGCAGAGGCAATGGATCACCATCCAAACGATCCTCAGAAACAAACTTCTATGCTGGCATGGCAACCCATGCATAATCCTATTGACATCTGCACAATCAATCTGGAACCTGGCAGCTTTGCATTGTAATTTTTAACGTATCGGGATTTATCCCACATGCAATACGATAAACGTTCCACAAATGTTCATATATGCCAACGCTTCCACATTCAGACGATGAGTTGTGTGGCATGATCTCGTGAGCTTGGCACTTGGATTGAGTGTTAAGTTGTGATGCAAGTAGTCTCTAACCCGTGTGTTGAGTTGATGACATGTGTTGTGAATTGTTAACTTAGATTGGCGATGCATGATGGGAACATTGGGCCTACATGCCCAATTTTTTTTCCAATTAAAATAGGGACACCCGTGTATTTTTTTTCCAATTAAAATAGGGACATCCATGTGTCGAGTTTTTCCAATTAAAATAGGGACACCCGTGTGTTGAGTTGATGACATGTGTTGAATTGTCAACTTAGATTGGTGATGCATGATGGGAAAATTGGGCCTACATGCCTAATTTTTTTTCCAATTAAAATAGTGACACTGTGAAAAGAAACATAGGCCCTATAATTTTGCCAATCAATTAAAATAAATAGTGCTCAATTTTATTTTATTTTTCCAATTAAAATAGTGACACCCGTGTGTTGAGTTGATGACATGTGTTAAATTGTCAACTTAGATTGGCGATGCATGATGGGAAAATTGGGCCTACATGCCCAATTTTTTTTCCAATTAAAATAGTGACACTGTGAAAAGAAACAAGGGCCCAATAATTTTGCCAATCAATTAAAATAAATAGTGCCCAATTTTTTTTCCAATTAAAATAGTGACACTGTGAAAAGAAACACAGGCCCAATAATTTTGCCAATCAATTAAAATAAATAGTGACATTGTGAAAAGAAACCCGATTTTTTTTCCAATTAAAATAGTGACACTGTGAAAAGAAACACAGGCCCAATAATTTTGCCAATTAAAATAGTGACACTGTGAAAAGAAAC
>ML792940.1:187440-203566 GCA_009831015.1 Picea engelmannii
CGACCCCTGCAGTTCATACAGACACAAGGGAAGTTGCAGAATGATCGCCATCAGAAGTGGTCCACATACCTACAACAGTTTCATTTGAACATTAAGTACAAAAAAGGCAGCACCAATAATGTTGCAGACTGCCTCAGTTGACCACCCATCGTGGTGCTAACCACTGTGCTCAACTCTTGTGGGAACGAGACTTTCGATTGGCAATTTCTCTACACAAGTGATCCAGAATTCGGCCACACATACAATACACTCTTGGAGGGTAAGCAAGTTCCCAATTTTCACCTCCAGGATGCCCTGCTTTATCACCTGGGACACCTTTGTGTTCCTTCAAGCGAGCGTGCCAAGATGATTTGGGAGGCGCACTACAGTCGGGTCGTTGGGCATTTCAGGGTCGAGAAAACCGTGGCAATACTGCAAAAATATTTCTATTGCCCGAACCTTCGACAAGATGTCAGGAAGTACATCAAGTCCTGCACTGCTTGCGCCATTGCCAAACTGACCATCAAGAAGCAAGGCCTCTATACTTCACTTCCTACCCCCAGTCGACCTTGGGAATCCATCTCTATGGATTACATGTCGGGCCTTCCTTCTACTAAGCATGGCAATGACTGTGTTTTTGTGGTCGTCGACCAATTCTCGAAGATGTCCATTATGATGGTCTACAAGAAGAATATCACAGCAGAAGCCACTGCTAAACTCTTCTTTGAACGAGTGTGGGTACACTTTGGGATCCCACAGTCTATCATCTCATATCGGGACAGTAGGTTCCTCAGTACATTTTGGTCCAGCCTCTGGTCGATGCTGGACACCAAGCTCACCAAGTCCACAGCTTTCCATCCGCAAACTGATGGCCAGACAGAGGTCGTCAACCGGATGATCGTACACATTTTGCGCATGTACAATTCAAAGCATCCACACACATGGGATGAGAGCCTCCCCTATGTACAACATAACTACAATTAGGCTCTCCATAGCTCAACCAGCCACAACCCCTTTCAAGTGGGCTTGGGATTCCAGCCACTATGTCCCATTGACATAGCCATGCCATTTGTGGCTACTCAGGAAGATTCAGCTCATGTCCAGTCTAAGGCTGATAAGGCAAACAGCTTCATTGAGCACACATTCAACACATCCGCCAACAGGATCATGACATCTTGGACAGAGCCAATGCTAAGTACAAGCAGCGACATGATCAACATCGGGTGCCACACAACTTCCAGGTGGGAGACAAAGTGTGGCTGCATTTGAAAAAGGAGCGCCTCGCTGGACCCCACCGCAAGCTTCGTTCACTCTGATATGTGTCGTACACCCTCACCAAGGCTATAGGGGAAAATTCCTTTGAGCTCTGCATTCCACCATTCCTTGGTATGCACCCAGTGTTCAATGTGGACCACCTTCGGCCCTACTTTCCACCTCTACTAGACACATCTGACAGGCAGAACAACTCACACCAACAGAGTTAAATCCATACTGCATGGAACAAGCCAGAACTGATCAGATCATGGATACACAGATCAAGAACACCCGAAAAAAAAGGATACCACTATATCGAGTTGTCAAAGTAGGCCAACTCCTTCACCAAGGCAAATGGCTCACCAGGGACCAAGTTTAGCAGAAGTTTCCTCATCTCATGGAGGAACTCAATGCAATGGGGACCATTGCTTCCTAAGGGGGGAAGAATGATCCAGGTGGATATTGGTGGCCACCCACCTATTCCACTTGGACCCCCACCATTGCTTCTTTCAGTTTTTCAGTTTCCACACAGTTTACTATTTTTAGCAGTTTTTCGGGTCCTGAACTTCCGAAGCCGTTTTGAGGCCCTAAACGACGTTTTTTGGGAAAATGGGGAGCAACATGGATCATAAATCATGTTGCTCACCCAAAAGTTGTAGTCCTCGGATAGATATTTCTAACGAGGTATGGAACGTGTCAAACGGAGATCGTATGCCAAAGTTACGTCCCCGGGAAGTTGATGTACCAACTTATCCAAATGGGGCCCATAGTCTTGGCGTTTCATCTCCTAGGGTTAGGTCTTTGGATGTTTAGGGTTTTCCATTATTTTTCAATAATAATAGGCCTCCGAGCCTCATTGTAACACAGTTCAGAGGCCAGTAGCCGCCACATCTCTTCTCAGAGATAAGCTACCAGCGCCCTAGCTAGTTTATTTCCATTATGTCTGTAAGCATATTTCAGTCACCTGTTATTAATGAAATTAAGTCTTGTTTCCGTTGCATCTCTGTGTTTATGTGTATTTCTGTATTTCATTGTGTTCCTACATAAATCCGGATCAAGTACTATGTTTATGATAAAGAGTTTTATGCTATTGTACAAGCCTTGAAGAAATGGCGACATTACTTGTTGCTAAAGGAGTTTTTCTTATTTACTGATCATAAGGCATTGCAGTACATCAATAGTCAAGGTAAGTTAAATCAAAAGCATTCCAAACGGGTAGAATTTTTGCAAAGTTACTCATTTTTTTTTAAACGTAGGTCTGGAAATTCAAATAGAGTTGCAGATACATTGACCCGGAGAATAGTGTTGTTGATACTTTATTAGTGGAAGTTGTTAGCTTGGAATGTATGAAAGAATTGTATGCAGAAGATGCATATTTTTCAGAGGCTTGGGAAGCATGCAAAGAGCCTTGGAGCATTGATAGAACACCATATTTGGATTTTCACCTTCAAGAAGGTTTCTTGTTCAAGAACCAAAGTTTGTGCCTTCCACAAAGCTCATTGTGGTTGAATCTTATTAGAGAGTTGCATAGTGGAGGTTTAGGTGGACATTTCGGCGTTGATAAAACCACGACAATGGTGAGAGAAAGATATGTTTGGCCTAGAATTAACAAGGATGTTAAGAAGTTTGTTGAGGGCTGCAAAATTTCTCAACTTGCTAAAGGAAGGAGTTAAAACATGGGATTGTATACACCACTACCAGTACCCGAGAGACCATGGGAAGATATAAGTATGGAATTTGTTTTGGGGTTGCATAGGATGCAGAGTGGTCATGACTCTATGATGGTTGTAGTGGAAATATTTTCAAAGATGGTTCATTTCATACAATGTAAGAAGACCAATGATGCTACTGAAGTTTCTGCTTTATTTTTCATAGAAATTGTGAGATTACATGGGCTACTAAGAAGTATCACTTCTGACATAGATACAAGATTTCTTGAACAATTTTTGAAGATATTTTGGAAAAAGATGGGTTCCAAATTGGTGTACAGTTTTGCAGATCATCCTCAAATGGATGGACCAACAGAGGTGGTGAACCGAAGTCTTGGAAATTTTTTAAGGAGTTTGAGTGGGTAGAAGCCAGGACAATGGGATTTGATCTTGACGCAAGTTGAATTTGCTTATATTGATTATGTTAACATATCTATAGGAAAGAGTCCATTTCAGATTGTTTATGGTAGGTCACTGAAAGGAGTTGTTGATTTGGTTAAGTTTCCTAATCTGGAGGACGAAAATAGTGTTGATGCAAGCGAATGTGCAGAGAGCATGCAGGAAATGCATGAGTGGGTTAAAAGAAAGTTACAATAGAGAAACATCAAGTATAAAGAAGGAGCAGATATGCGAAGAAGACAAAAATAAATTGAAGGAGGAGACCTAGTAATGACACACTTGAGGAAGGAAATATTTCCCAGAGGTACGTATAGTAAGCTTAACTATAAGAAAATTGGGCCATGCAGAATTTTGAGAAAGATTTCTAATAATGCATACAAGTTAGAATTACCGAAAGATTTTGACATTTCTCCAATATTTAATGTGGCTGACTTGTACGATTTTCATGAGGGAGATGAGAATGATAATGAAGAAACCATGGAAAAATGGAAGAAACAACTACCTATTAAACCAACCAAAGAATTGGAACAAGTTTCGGCAAAGAGGATTTGCAAGAAGACCCGAAATAAAGGATATTTTGAATATTTAGTCAAATGGAGAAACAAGGGTCTTGAAGATGCATCGTGGATTTCTGTAAATGAGTTGGAGCGCCTATAGGGATCTTCATCCTCTATTGGATCTACAGTTGCATCCACATGATTTGGGGCTCATGTTTTTCTTACCAAGGATGTTTCATGCAGGAGCATATTTGACCTCAAGCAATCCACATCAACCCAAAAATATTTCAAGTTTAAGTTAATAAATTCTAGGAAGGAATAAGTGTCAAATTCCTATTGATGTAAAACGTTTTTGTTATTGCTTAAACAGTTGCTACAACATTGCTGGAACAGTTGTTGCAACACTGTGTTGGAACAATTGTTGCAGCACTGTGTTGTAACGTTGCTACAACACGCGTGAGACACATTTTAATTACAGATTTTGCATTTGTAACTCCACATATATGATAAAGCATCAATGACAAGTGGAGGGACGATTTAGTAGGGGAAAACGAATTGTTTAAGTCACCACAACTTTTAAATCTCATTAACTAAATAATTAGAAAATGGTTTTGAAAGATTGGACTGTGTAACTATCCAAGAAAATAAAAACAAGAAACAGTTGGGGAAGTTGAAGGGTCTGAATGTTTCAACTACCAAGAACGATAAAATAAATGGGGAAAGAAAACAATGCAAAAGGGGTTCAGCTCGGTTTAGCACAGAGGAGGTTTTCAGCAAAATTTGAATTCATTTTCGCACAAGAAGAACACGGAAAGAGAAGGACAGCAAGAGGAAAAAAGATAGCAAAAGAACGAAGAGTGGATAGCGTTGGGCATTCATAGAGAACCAGAAAATGAATGCACCATCAAAGACAGAGGAAAGAATCATCCCACATTTCTCTGGGATGTAGTATGGTTGTAATAAAATTTATGTTCTGATTAGTGAAGAACATTTATGTTTTGTCCACCAGTTTTATTTCTGAGTTTTTTTCCTATAGCAGCAAATTCCTTGTGATATTTGTTAATGGTTAATTTCTGTTACAAATTAGTACTTTTTTGTTGTTCACTTTGTGGGCGAGCGCCTAGTTTTTGTAGGGATAGATTGCAAAAGCTAGGGTGATTGCATTAGCACCATTTGAGGCTCCACGTATGCACAACATTTTAGATGTTGGAAGACTTTTAGATCCATGACTAGGTTCACTAGACTCCCATCTTGTAGCTATTTCTTGCGGTAACAACCTCTTAATAATATTTTTGGTCATGGAGTGAAAACTTCTTCTCTTTGTCAAATAAAAGTCATAAACAAGTGTGTCAACATCCTCTAATTTTAAGAGCTTAGTGCAGTGATGATTTATATCTTGACCCTTTCTATTTCTCTTTTTACTAATATGTTTCTCAACTACCATCTCTGGCTTGTGGAGATGTTGCATACCAATGTACTTCAAATGTTATAGCATCTTCATTTTTTTATCGACCTTTATAACCTTTGTGTTCCATAATGGATAACCATATGGATCTTCAGTTGCTAACACTACAATCACACAACCCCCTTAACATCTTGTATCGAACTCTTCTAAAGGTCTTTCATGGTTTCATGTTGTGCATGTGATCTTATAGAACCAATATGCATTTCTCTTTTCTCTACTTGTGAAGATTCAATAACACATTTATATTCTTGTCGTTCAATAATGTTTTTTTCCTCATATTCACTTGGCATACTTTGTGGTCAACTAAATGAAGCCCTCAAAACTATATCTCCATTTGTTGAGCTTGAAATTATGTCACTTTAACCATTGAAAAAACACTCCCACCAAACATAATCATTATATCAAAGTACTCATATGTATCTTTAATAGACTTTTGTATTTAGTCAAGTTTAAAAAAAAATCATTTTTTATCATTTAGGAAAAAAAAAATATTAAAGAGTAAAGGATTTAAAATTTGTAAAAAACAAACCATAAATGATAGGTTTTTTTACATGTTTTGTAAACAAATTCGAATTTTTAAAATGTTTTTTATTTTTTTCAAAAAAAATCATTAAAAAAATTATAAGATTTTAAAGAGGAAAAACAAGAAAACCCTATTTTTAATGTATGATGATGAGAAAAATATTTAAAAATAAAAAAATAAAAACAAACATTAAAAATAAAAACACAAAAAAAAATTAATTATATATTAAAAATTTAATTAATAAAATCAAAACAATGCCTACTGTAATACATCGAAACTTTTAAAATATATTAAAAAAAATATATATATTAAGAAAAAATTAAAAAATTAATTGAAAAAAATTAAAATCAAAATAAATATACATTTAAATATTTTTTTTAAATGCAAAATTTAAAACAATAAAATAATTTATTTATTTTTTTGGTGAGTGTTTAGGTTACCAGGGTGGAAAGGGGTGATTCTCGGAATGCCCCCCACCCCCATTCGCCCTAGAATAGGCCTGGTGCCCCACCTATCCTTGAGCAGTGGCTCAGCGCCCTGCTCCGAGAACATGTGGGGGACGAGGGAGAGGGGGGCGATTCTAAAAATCGCACCCATACGATTCAAAGAAAAAATCCACACTTTTTTATTTATTGTTTTTAATTTTTTTTAATTTAAATTTAAATTTGTTTTTATTTATTTTTTTAATTTAAAAAAAAAATCTATTATTTTTGCTTTTTATTTATTTTTTTAAGTTTTAATTTTTTTTAATGATTTATATTTTTGAAATTTTAATATTTTTAAATTATATATATATATATTAATTTGGATTATTTTTTAGATGGTTAATTATTTTTATACTAATTTTATATATTTTCAAAGAAAAAAATAATTATTTTTAAGTTTTTTTCTAAAATTTTAAAATATATAAATTTTATAGTTGTATAGGAATTACTTTAGACATTCATTTTTAGCATCTCTGAAATTTATTTCAAATGTTTCGGGAAATTGGGAATTTGTAGGAAATTTTCTCAATTGGTTGGGAATTGTTTTGGGAACTTGGGAGCTTCAACATAGGAAATGAGAGTTTGGGAACTAGTTTTCTAAATAGGGAGCTTTAAATTAAAATGATATTAAATTAAAATGTATATATTTGTATTCCATTATTACAAATATTTTCATTATATTTATTTAAAATATCACTATAAAACAAAGACTAAAGTACACTAAATATTATTTTGAAAATTATTGAAGTAAAAAATTTAATACTACTCACTTTATAGTTGTGGATATGAAAAACTTTTAATGCATGTATGTTCCTTTCAAGCCCAAACTAAACATGAAAGTGGAATAAATCAATACCATATCCATGGCAAACATTTGCTCAAATTTGTTGCTGCTATCAACCAACCATATCATTGACTTTTATTGTATTTTCATATTACAAGAGTAGTACTATTTAGTTTTTTCCAATCACAAGATTAATGCTTCAAATTTAGAAAGATGTTTGAAGTTTATATATGTAAAGTTTAATTTTAAAAATATATTAAAATTTTAATCATGTATTTTCAATTTTGTTTCTCATTTTCTAATAAATCTTTATGGATATTAAAGTTTCAATATTGTGTTAAATAAATTCATATAATTATTAGTACAAATTAAATTAGTAATTTCAATATTGTAGTTGTTGCAGTAGGAGCAACTTTGTCCTAGATTAACGTTGTCTTGGATTGACCTTCAATTTTACAATTGAAATAAGATTTTAAATGTATAATTATCTCGATACATTGTAATCTAAAATATTTTTTGTATTTTTTTAATATATATTATTGTCGCTCCCAACTTCACTTTTCCTGTAAATTTGGGGGAAACTTATACTCGTTTCGGCACTCGTATCCGCGTTCCCACGTTCACACTCGTAATGTATGTTTCTTATTTTTTGTTTTTATTTTTCTATTCATATATAATTTAAAAAATTGAGTTTATATTTTTTCTCGAAGAAAAAAATATCTTATATTCAAGAGAATGAATATACATGTTCCTGTCCCAAAAAGAGACTCGCTTTGCTTCTGTAGCATACTTACGAAAAAGGGAGAATTGTTGCAAACTGAGAACAACCTTAACAAAACCATACTCACATATTAAGCATACATTTGGCATTTTCCTGTCAATACAACAAAAAGAAGCTTGGAACTGAAATTCCATAGCTTCGACTTCCTCCCCATCAAATAACTCATAAAGGCCCATTGCCCCCACAGAAGGAGAAAGGGCCTACTTGGATAATTCATCATCTTTGGTGTTTAGTTCCCTAAGGATATGACTGAAAGAAAACCAATCAAAGAATTGGAAAGACAACTTCATATCTCTAAGTAAGGACTCAAGCCTTACATCCAACACTGACACTTTCTTCCTTGCCCAATCAATTACGAGCATCGAATCTCCTAGAATCTGCAACTTTTTCATTCCCTTCTTCAAAGTTGCCTCCAACAGGGTCTAAAGAGCAATAAACTCTACTCTATTATCAGTACCTCTCTCTAGTGCATACCTAACATGGAGAAAATGTGGTTGATTCAAATAGAGAACAACCTCGACCCCACAAACAGGGGGGTGGCCTTGACAGGCTCCATCAAAAAATCCCCATGGAATCTCGTAATTGAGATTTGGCATAACCGGTTGTCTTTGATTGTTTTTCATAAGATTGACCTTAAATTCCTTCGTCAAATTAAGAATGATGCCTGCGGTGATTTCAAGAGAAATCTCCTTGTCCCTGAATGTGCTCGAATTGTGAGCCCGCCATAAATAATGTACTACGAAGCAAGGGATTCCAACATACTCCTTCACCGCTTTGTCTACCAGTCAATCTTGTAGGCAATCTTTCAGCTTAGCCTTGTTCCAAGTAAAATTCGAATTGAGTTCCATTTGCACGAGATTGAAAACCTGAGTTGCATAAACATGTCCAATAAATAAGTGAGAGGTCAATTCTTCATGAATCTTACATAATGGACATCTGTTAAAGCCGACCCATCCTCCTTTGACACCTATTTCCGAGGAAAATAATTTCTTAATTAGAACCAGTTGTAACATTATCTTTCTTTTCAATGGTGCATTAAGCTTCTATAGCATACTCCACCACCATTGCTTGGGGCCATAAACTAAGATTCAAACCAAGATTTATAGCCCAACTTTGTCGTAAAATCCCTAGATTGGGGATTCTTTGAACAACAAAGAGTATCCTTGTCATCCTCCTAGAGAAGAATATAATTGGACACCAGAAAATCGATATATTGTTCCCATTCTTAAGCTTCATCCCCAACTAAACGAAGAGAAGTCGTGAATTCCCACCCGTGATGACCTCTAGTTGAGGCGATTGTGCCTTTGCGTCATTCAAGGAGAAAATATTGATACGAACTGATTTGTAGTTTCCTATCCTCTAGACAATACAACGCCCAACCAGAGGAAAGGTTGAAACCAATGCTTTCTAGACAATTAATCCCTTCATGGATTTCCTTGTATGCCTAAACCACTCTTCGACATTTTGAGTTTATTTATTTGCTTTCCAATTTATTTTATATTTGTTGTTTGTGTTTTTTTTAAGTGTGTGTTATTTTTCTCTTCTTTTTTTTTATCTTAAAAATATATTTAAAATATATGGTTTTTTTTATAAATTCCTTGATTTTATAAAATAATAATAATATATAAGCATACTTTACTTTGTATTATTTTTTATTTATGTTTGTTTACACTATTTTATTTCATTATTAGTCCCTGTCGTAGGCGTAGAGGGACTATAGCAATCGATAAATCATCGACTGCATATTACTTTGTCCTTTGACCCGAAATATTTGCACAATACCTATTGTTGGAGCTATGGAAATAAAAGCATATATTTTTATATAATAAAAAGTAACATATATGTACTGTTTTGATTGGATAAGAGATTGGAGGTCTTATTGTCGGCTTCACTATTCCCGATGTACTTTATGGCAACATATCCAAAGTTTTTCTCGTAGTCAGTATGTTTTAATCATATATTTTTCTTGTATCTTGCTTCAAGGTTGATTAATGCTAGCATTAGTTCGAATGTTTGTATTAACATTTTCTGCTACCTGAATATATCCACAAGTTTTGATATGTAATAAGCATGTTGAAAAGTTTTGATATCCAAGCTTTGTAGTGATTGAGAATTCCAAAGTTTATAGCGTCTTTGGCGGATGTATATTTCTTGAAATGTATTGACACGTATTCTAAGATGCGTCAATAGGACTGACTGCATAAATGTTCACATGACGCGACGTTCTACAACACCCCTGACAGCTTAAATGTTTTCATTCCATGAGGTGCTTAGACAGCCTGAGAGTCTTAAATGTTTATGTAAATACAGTTCTCGAAGTACATTTTTCCTCGAAATTTTCTATACAGTTACAGTGAATTTGCACTTGATTCTCTCCCGCCAATTCAATAGCCATTATATGTTTCATCCTTGTTCTGCCATTGAAGCTACATACATTGTTTACTGGTTCAGTGACTGTTTCTTCTTTGTTGGTTTGTCGTTTGTTGCCATTGTATGCTTCATCCTCGTAATTGTTGAGGCTACATACATTGTTTACTGGTTCGGTGAGTGATTCTTGTTCGTTGGTTTCTCGGTTGCTGCTTGTTGTTGTTTCGTTGGTGATTCGAGTTGTGCTTCTACATTTCATCGTTTCGGAGTAATTTTCGATGCAGTGGTTTCATTTTGTATTCCTTGTTTGTTGTTTAGTTTGCAGTTTGCAACTAAGAATGTTTGCTTATTTGTAGTCTCATGTTCCTTGTGTGTTTCCAGTTCCTTTTCTGTTTAGGTTGCAGTTTCGTAATCGTTGGAGATACATATGTTGTTCACTGCCTCGGTGGTTCTTGTTGGTTCGTTGGTTCCCGGGTTGTTGGTTCTGTTTGTTTGGCTGGGGTTTGTGCTTTGGGGCACTGGGGGTGCAGTTCGGCCTCTTTGTGCTTTCTCGCTTGTTTGGTCCTTCCTGGTTTCTTTTCTTTGATTCGGCCTTGCAGGGTTGGGGTGCAGCGGCAATGGTTGGAGCTTTTCTTTTTTATTTTTTCTTTTTGATTGTTATTGTTTTGTTTGGGGCGCTTTACGGTGTTCATCCCCTGTACCCATCAGTGGATATGCAGTTGTTTTATTTGCCATGTCTTCCGGAGTCGAGATCTGTTATTCTGTGAGATTTTTCCGGTGATGCAGTCGTGCCATGAAAGAAAATAGTTGCATGCAAAATTGTTCAAGGATTACATGTGAAGTTACAATACCCGTTGTTTTTTTGTTGGAATAAATCATATGTATGYAGGGTACATTTATAAACCATGTATGGTCAGATGTGTGGATATGACATGACATGTCCTTTCTCCTCTACATAGACTGGTGTGTGCAGGATGCAATTTGTGTTGTTCTTGACATATGATATGTGCAACAAAGATTCTACAAGATTATATTTTCATGTCCGGAAGCATGTGTGGGTAATTAGCCACGGAAAACTGAGAACTTGTATCGTGTGCACAGCAGTCTGTGTAGAGGATAAAGAACATGGCTAGAGGGCATATGTGGATAAATTCCCAGGGAAAAGCAAAAATCATTTAGTTGCGGCCATGCAGTTGCGTGATATTTTGTGCCTTGTAATATATTTTGGCCAGGGAAAAAAATTGTACACGTTTACAGCCATGGATAGAGAAGCGCAAAGGTTCATGTTTATGTTTTTGTAGACTGTTCGTTGAGTCAGTTTTTCTCTATGTACATATTATTTGTTCTCCGTTGAATACTAGCTTCCATTAATGTTCATTAAATTTTGTGGGTTCCCAAATTGAAACAAACAAAGTAGCTGGAGAAAAGGAGAGAGTCTCGACTGCATCGGCTGAAGAGGATATAGAAAGGTGCATGCTCGTACTGTTGTTTCATATTGCGTTTTTTTGTATTTCATTTATGGTTTGGATATGTGTTAATCTAGTTGTGTGCCTTCCTACATGGTAAGTTTTCTTGGTTGCATACGTTTATTCCTGCATACTAAGCTAGTGCATGTCCATTGTGTTTGTGCTGCATTGCTGCATTTAAACAAACAGAATGGATGGACAGGACGAAGGACTCTTTGGCGGGTAAATAGACATGTTTCTTTTTGTTTTACATGTCTGTTTTCAAACTAACTTGCCTTCCTGTCGATTGCATCTTCCGTGTTGTTGCCTTGGAAAAAACAGGTTGCTTGGACAGGGAGATGAATTCTTCTGTGCAGCAGCAGAGGGTTCTGTGGTACAATCTTCTAAAAGGTATACCAAGTGTGCTGGGAAATTAAAGATACAAACCGGGTGCGGGCATATAATATAGAATGCATATATTTTCTTAGTCCTGATGTCCATCTGCAAATGCTTGCATCAAAAAAAGTTGGACTAGTGAGACGGCCATGAGCAGTCAGTCATCCCAGACATCGGTGGACCGACAAGGCCAAAGGTAAAGATGCATGCGCTCTGCTCTTACTATGTTTACTAGACAAATTTCCCGGGCTATATATTCATCTATGGCATGGTGAATATGTTGATGCCATTTATAGTACATGGTTTGCAGCTCGCAAGAAGTATCAACAAGTACGAGCGAGACGTTGAACCTGCTGCATGTTCCGCAAACTAAGAGGTGTCGTTGCGAAACTCTGGCTCCATAGTTCATCAAAAGTATGCGTGTACTTGTAGCACACTACCATTCACTTTAGTTTTCCTATTCAAAAAATGTCTCCAGGTCTAGAGTTATGACATCCAAAGTACTGTCAGTAGAGTCCTTGAACAGCTGCCACACTGGACAGGTGTTCGTCGGGGACATAATGGTTGTCTATACCACCTACATGGACAAGGCAAACAAAAGTAGACCCATTATGTGTGTTGATATGACAGACAAGGACGCCATGATGTCAGTCACACTGACTATTCCTCCACAACTTGTCCAGAAACATGCAAAAAAGATATTTCCGTGTAATGGGATATCCATTACAAATTTTAATATATTGTCGAAAACAGTATATGACCGTGGTGATTGCGATCGAATTATTTCGATCAACGAAACAAGCATTGTGGAAAAAATTCCTCCTATTTGTTCAGAATATCGCTTCCTCCTGAACTCGACTATTAGGCAACTTGCACATAGCATTGATATTTACCCAATGGGAACGATTGGGGATGCTATCACACTGGCTAGGAAATTTGGGTCGCAACACATTCTCCATATAAAGGATGGAGAGTCGAACAGCGAGAAGGCAATGGTACCGCTTTTCATATTCATTTTTGTTGTTTACTTTCACTTCTACATGTATGTCGAATAAGTTACACAAATATTGCACTGTTCCATGTTGTAGCTACAATTGTTCGATACGTATTCAGATTTGTTTTCGTCAATAGAACAGCAATTGCATAGAGGGAAGATTCCACTTATGTTGTTCAAAAATATAACAAAAAAGAAGGATGCTAGAGAAACGATCTTTCGGACAACCCAGTCAACGTTTGTAACAGAGTTGCGAGCAGATACAGTAAAGGATCTGGAGAAGCTAGTTAGCTCTACAATTGTTCTGTGTATACATTTACAAAATCATCCTCGCTTTGCTTATAGAAATAGCTTTCAACAAATTTCTGCAGCTGTTAAATTTTTTTTTTGTTTTAAATGGGAGGGTGGGATGCAGTTGTGTATTATATTGTTCAATGTATTAATTCATTTTCTCGCATTCCTAGGTTGAAGGTCTTTTAGTTGCAGCCAATGTGTACTCAACCCCCCTTTGAGCCTGTTTGTGCAAAATGTCATTCCATTGCCTCTGCCTCCACTTTGATAACCGATGATACGATTGATTGTCTGCGATGCAGTGAAAAATGTCCATATATTTATGGGCATTGTCTCAGTGGTGTTATTCGAACCATGGGAAGCACAACTGTGCACTGTACGATCAGGTAGTCGTTGTTACAAAATGTGCTTCCTGAGTTGGCAGAGTTGTCGTATGAAACATATCTACAGAAAAAGGCAAGCAGTGTCTACATGTTGCGGCAGCTTCGGATACAAAACAAATTCACCTTAAATGAGGACAATGCAATTTTGCATATCGGCTGAAAAGGGGAAAAAGAAAATTTATATGAAACTTTGAGAGGAAACGAAAATACCTCATGTCTCTCTGTAATATTTGTTCAACATCCAGATGAAAGTTCGTTTCAACAGAAAACAAATGCCGCGACGTCTTTTCTTTGTATATAAAATTGTTTGGTGCAAAGGTCGATGGGTTCTGCTCTATGGAACCTTCTGGTAATTTGCTTGTGGACTGTTTAAAGTATGGTTGGTTCTTGGTTATCTGCTTTGTCTGTCAATTTGTATACCCTAGAACTCCAGTTGTTCCTTGGAGGACACCGAACAGTATAATTGTTTTTTTTTAGCCAGCTGGGACGCAGATCCGCCTGGTAATTTCTATGGCAATGTGACGCAACTGTACTGTCATTTGCTTTAGCAGATTTCCTTCATCGATGAACTAGGTCAAACTATTTTTCTGAAATAATTTGAAATCAACGAATATATAGTGTCCGAACTGCGACTGTCCTCACATACAAACAAGAGGCTCTTAAAATACAAATTGGTCGTTGTTTTCGCATTTTTACTTATTCGATGAAGTTAGTCAGATTAATATCCTAGAATAATTTGAAATCAACGAATATTTAGTGTGTGGAATGCAATTGTGCTATCATATGAACAACAGGCCCTTAAAATTCAAATTGGTCCTTGTTATGCTTGTGGTTATAGAATTTAAAATATATATATATATATATATTCTTTCCTTGATTCTTTTAAGAATAAGCGATTTAACATCCTTTAATAATTTAATGCGTCAGCTCTCAAGTCCATCTGTCAATCTGTATATGGCGGATCTCCGAACGCTATTCGGAGGACAAGGAACAATGAAACTACAATGTTTCCCAAGGCAGCCCACAGGTTCCTTTGTCAATTTGTATATCGCGGAGTTGTGGGTAGCTTTTGTATAGCGCGGAACAATAAAGTCCCAATTTTCAACCCGCGAGCCTGAACAAAAGAGGCCCATTTTTCAGCCCGCCAGCCCCACATCCCCCAATAAAAAAAAATCGTTAAATATGAAATACATACATAATTGTTATGGGACAATAAAAGTGCAATGTTCAGTGAACCAGCCCGAGTCCTCTTATCAATTTGTATATGGAAGAAGTCTGGATGTTATTTCTAACAGAGGGAACAATGGAGACTCTATTTTCGGCCCGCCCAGCCGTGAACCCGCCATCCAAAAACTGCCTAAAAGTGCAATGTTTAGGCAACCAGCCCGAGTCCTCCTGGTAATTTGTATATCGCAGAAGCCTGGGTGGTATATGTAGGAGAGGGAACAATAGAGACTCTATTTTCAACCCGCCAGGCCGCCAACCCGCGATCAAAAAACTGCCCAAGTATGGAATGAGGAATCCGCATATGCTGTATAAAATCTCATTCCATAGTTAATATAGAGACTATGTCCACAAGTTCGCTTGTCAATTTGTATATCACAGAAGTGAAGATGCTATTTGTAGAACACGGAACAATAGATACTTAATTTTAAGCCCGCCATGTCACGAATCCGCGATCCAAAAAGTGATCATGTATGGAATGAGGGATCTGCATATGTTCTAGAACAATGTGTTTGTACAGTGGGGAACAATAGAGGCCCAATTTCCAACCCATCAACCCCAGAGCCCCCGATAGAAAAAAATCGATAATTATGAAATTGATACGAAATCGCTACGAGGCAGTAAAAGTCCAATGTTCAACGAAGCAACCCGAGTCCACTTGTGAGTATGAGGGTTCCGCATACTTAATTTTCAGCCTGCCTGACCGCGAACCCGCGATCCAAAAAATGTCCATCTATGGAACGAGGGATCCGCATATGTTCTAGAACAATACAAATGCACTGTAAATCCAAGTAACCCGCAGCTCCTCCTGTCAATTTGTATGTCGTGAAAATCTGGGTGTTATTTGTAGGAGATGGAGCAATAGACACTATTTTTGGCCGGTCAGGCCGCAAAACCACGATCCAAAAACTGCCTAAGTATGGAATGAGGAATCGTCATATGATGTATAAAATCTCATTCCATACTTTATATAGAGGCTATGTCCACAAGCCGGCGTGTAAATTTGCATATCGCGGAAGTGTAGGTGCTATTTGTAGAACACAGAACAATAGATACTTAATTTTCAGCCCGCCAGGCCGCCAACCCGCAATCCAAAAAGTGCCCAAGTATGGAATGAGGACTCTGCATATGTTCTACAACAATACAAATG
>ML792940.1:210012-228681 GCA_009831015.1 Picea engelmannii
AGAAGCACTTCATGACTCCATTGAATGCATGGAGACCCACAATGCTAGACTGAAGGACCGAGTCAAGGAATTGGAAGACACTTTCTTTCTTATGCCATTGCTTGTCGATCCTTTGGCAATAGCCATGCCTGGCACCCCTGCACTCAATGTAAAAGCACCATCCACCTTGCTCGCATCCTATAAAGGATATGTGGAAAACAATATCACAAAAAGAATGGAACTGGTTACTAATGCCTGGAAAAGATAACAAACCATTGCTTCCCTTGGAACCAGGGCACATAGCTTGCTCGAGATTTTGCAAGCCAAATTAAAAGATGAAGAAAATTTCTTCTTAAAAACGATCATCCCTTTTGGCAAGATTGTCAACAATATGACAGAAACAAAAAGAAGAGAAGAAGATCTTCCATCCAAAAAACGGATCGGCCAATTGAATGCATGTTGGAAAGAAAAAGTAAACAACCTGCATCTCATTGTTCAGTCATGTGAACAAGTCATATCAAAGAAAGATAAATTATTCACAAAGCTGTCAAATATAGACTTAGCCGGGAAAACAAACGACTTCCAAGACCCCCTCTTAATCGCAAACTCCTTGTCCTTAACCAGAGAAGAGTTTGATAAACAAGTTGCTATGTTGAAGACCTTCTCTCTGGAAAATTTTTACAGCATCCTTCAATTTGATCAAACTCATGTCCATGACTGGCTAGTCAAATATGTAGTACAGAATGAGGAAATTCATCAGGCTCTCTCTAATCTCTCTATCGACTTCCAGGAAGTAGAAAACGATCTTTTCAACATCAAGATTCGAAATGAGATCAACGTCGCCCCAATGAGAGCGTACATTGAAGAATGGGTCGAAAGGCAACTGAAACAGGCCGCCAACGAAAGACAACAGGCAGTTGTCAGCATTCCAGCAGTCGTTGAGAACATCCTTGAAACTGCAGTCGTCGTCGACATCAATGAAAGGGTCGCCGCAAGCAAATAACCAAAGCGCTCATATGTATTCTCACTGTAATTTTACTCAACCCATCTTTCTTTGTTTCTCAACCCAATTATTCTGCTTTCTGAAATAAGCATGTATAGGCAAACACTTATACCTTTCCATTTATTTTCTTTTGCAGTTGTTGCACTCTATCTTCTTTCCACAATCTTGTTTCTTGTAAATATTTCTCTAATGGTTCGCGGGAGCCCCAATCCCAGTCTACATGACAAACGCATTGAAATTCCGGTTTATATGTAACACACTTTGTTTCTTTTGTATATTTCAAAATTTGCAGTGGTATGTAACAAACTTCTATTTTCTGACATATTTCAAATAAAAATGCATCTAAATTTTTATATCCTAAAGACTCTACTCTTATCTTTTAGCACTTTGTATAACAAATGCATTTATTTTTTAATATGTTAGACTTTTATTCTTATCCTTCAGCAGTCCGTATGGMAAATGTTCACAAATACATTAAAATTTTTATATTTCTTATCTCCTATTAATTATATGTCATCATATATTTTTATCTTTCACTAGTCCACATTGAAAATGCATTTAAATTTCCAAATTTAATCTTGCACTATCAACAATTTTTTTACTTTCTTATATACTTTCAAAAAAAAAAATGTTTGCTATATACTTTCCAAAATTAGATGGTGCTCGGCCTGCCAACCGTCATTTACTTTTGCCCCATCTTCCAAAATATGCACCTTGCACACAACATTTCCCTCATATACATTTTGCACCAAACACTTTGTTTCATTTACACTTCGACCCCATTTTTCAAAATTTGCTTTCTAACCTCCTTGGCAGGGACTCCGCTGCCATGCAGCCTTGTTTTTATTGCAATTGTTGATTAGGTACAATATAATATATTACTTACAAAAATAAATAAATTACATATCTATTAAAATTGATACACTATAATGTGATTTTATTCAACAAAGAATTAATGTAATTAAAGCTCTTCTAGATGAAATGCAAGAAGTTTGTTTGAGGAAAGGAATTTTTAGTGAAATATGTGTGGCAAAAATGCCTAAAGAACCTGAACCACCATTGAAATGATTGTTTGGAAAGGATTACTTTAGAGAACTTGTAGACATCAAAGACCCCTCGAAGAGCAAAATTAACCTAATGGAAGCACATCATGACGCCCAAGAAAATGATGGTGTGCTCGTTGAAGATGATTAATTTTGTATATATGATATCGTTAATTAACTTTAAGTCTTCGTTGAAAAACAGACTCAATTTTGCAAATTATTGATAAGATATAGTTGTAATGTTTTGACTTTGAGATTTTGCATAGATATAAATATTCATCTATTATTGTTTTATGATAAATCTTTTTAATGTGTTATTTATCATATGAAATGGTTTATTTTTTTTACTTTTATTTTTAAGTAAATAATTACTCAGGGAAAACAACATTAAATATTGCCAAAAAAAATTAAAATATACAAAAAATGGTCATTTAATTTTATTCAATTTTACCCATAATTTTTTTTATTTGACATGTCATTTAAAAAAAAAGCTTCCAAAACTTGTATTTTTTTTATTATATCTACCTTTTATTAGATGAAAAAACTTAACTTCAAATGAAAAAAAAAAATTATATATGGCATAATAAATGATATATAACATTTTTAATATTGTTAAAAATGACAAATGCTATGTTTTTATTTTTTAGCATCCAAAACAAATTGGAAAAATAATAAAAATCGCCACTGGAAAAAAAATGTCGATACATCATAGATAAGAAAATGAAAAATCTCAAAAAAATACCTAAAAAAAAGGGTACTACCAGTAGCACCACTTTTTGAAATAGGGGTAAAAATAGCCATTGAATGTGACCTCTGAAAAAACAAGAACTCTCGAGAATTCTGGAGAGTTCTTGTTAAGTTGGTAACATTGCTCTTTGTATACAAAAATTGTTATCACACGTTGGTTGAGAAAAGTTTGGGTAGCCACAAGAGAGTGGTGCCTCATATTAACATAACAGTTGATTGGTTGCACTGTGAATATACTTGCTACTAAATTTTTCCACCTCCGACTATGCAAAAAAGAAACCCTCTCTCTATACATCACTTCCATCTTGGGTTGTAGAGCATTCGTTGTTTCTTTGAATGTAATTAATCACATGACCAAGTTATCACACTGACTTGTTGTATAAAACTAGCTAGTTGTCTCTATGGATTAACTAACCCATAACATAACATGCATATTCATTGCACTCATTTGATTTTTGGAATAAATCTTTGATAAGGTCTCCATTCCTCTATATCTTCATTCTTAGATCCATGTGCTTCTTAAAATCCAAAATATGAAGTAAGTTAATCTTGTAGCAAAAGGACTCTATTTATAATCACAAATTTGATAAAAATCTAACAAAATGACCCTATTTCTAGTCACAAATTTGACAAGGATTTGATAACAATTTAGATATGAGTAGAATTCTACCATGATCCAAGTTTCATGTATGGGGAACTATGCCCTTGGTAAATTTTTCCAATTCTAAATTAACCCAAATCATCAAAAAAATGATTAGAAATATGAATAAATAGAACTCTAACTTGTATCACTCAATTTCTACAATAAAAAAATATTAATACATGATCAAATTGTTCCCCCAAATTATAACTTGAATGACGTACTATGACAAATCTAATTAATTACTTTTAAAAATGACTTGATTTCTTCTCCAAGTTCACTCAACTTACTTTCACTCTCTTCCCATAGGTACATTAACAATTACCAACTCTTTTACTCTCTTCCCAAAACTACATTAGCAACTAACAACTCTCTTCTCAAAGCTACATTAACAACTAACAACTCTTTTGCATTGATTCTCACTCTTTCCCCAAAGCTACATTAACAACTAAAAACTATCTTCCCAACTTACATTAACAATTAATAGGTGTTTTTATTTTATACAATTGGAACGAATTTATTTTAATTTAATAGAAGGTCATGCAAACAAGCATACTAACTCCACAACTAATTAACTATTATATTAATAAGAGAATCACTATTTGTATAAGTACATCAATAACATAAGAAGCATGGTATAGTAAAGCTTATATATACAAAGTAATCCTCACTACCAAAAAGAGATACCTAACAAATTTTCCTTGGCGTACTCTAAACATTCTAAGTTTTTTTCTTATTTCTAGCAACATCAATGGAATCCATCGATACAATTGTTGGTGAAATCGCAGTTCCATTTTTTAATACATAAATGGATGGATTCATCGCACTGAAAAACCCTTGGAGCACAATAATTATTGATCAAATTTCAAGCAAAAGTGAGCGAAAAATATGACAGAAAATGAGCAGAAACATAGAATGTTTAGACTACGTTGTCTCCAAGATTTAGGTACATTTGCTCGCATGTTATATCATCATTATTTTTAAATAAAGTTTTTTTTTATTTTCATGATCTTCATTATGGTTTTGTTTATTTTTTATTTTTAGTGTAAAATGACCATGACAGTCAAAATTGATGTATAAGTTAGTTGTCGAAAATCAATATAAGTAGTTAAAATTCCAAGTTTGAAATTATATTTTATTTTTAATTTTAGTGTATAGTACGTGATTTTAACAAATAGAAAAAAGTGTGAAGGTGAAAGTTGATGTACAAGTTTGTTGTGGAAAATAAGTGTAAGTTGATAAAATTCCTATTGGGTTGTGACATCACACCTTGCAGTTACATTCGCTTGGGTAGAGGTTTCTCAAGTGTTTGGCTTTCCATATGCCTGGAAACACTTGAGAATTTGTTTAAATGTAACCATTTCTCCATTGATGGCTAAGCAATAAAAGAATATCATTTCCCCCATTTCGTTCTACTGTGTTGAGTGTGTGTTGATTGTGTGTTTTATATCTTCTTCTTCTGTGTTCATTAATTCGGTTTGCAGGATAGAAGTAGAAGTCCAACAAGTGGTAGCAGAGATGAGGTCGGGTGAAGGTATGTGAGAGCTAAGGAAATATTATAATTCACGCACAGAGAAGGAGAGTTCATTGCAAGGGAACCGAGGGTTTGGCACTTTGTCCATGAGGAGGGAAAACCCTATGAGTTTGAAAGGCTACTTGATGCTAAGGAGAAAGGTTGGCGGGGTGGCAGAGTTGGAAGCCATGGCAATGGTTAGAGCAAGGTTTCATCTTGGGTATATTGCTTATGTATGCCAAGTTTTGCAGTTTGGAGGATGCACGCGAACTGTTTGATGGAATTCCTCAGCAAGATGATTGTGGACCATTATGATGAGTTTTCATAGGAGGCAGAGTTAAATCTGACAATGATGGTGGCAATTCAAGCATGGAAGCGAAGTGTTGATGGGATTACTCAGATTCAAAGCAATGGTGAAAGTCTTGAATACAACGTTTGAGGTGGAGTTTTTTATATGTAAATGGGCATACGGATGTAATACTTGGTTAGTCATGTGTACCTCGGGTTTGAAATGTCATCGATAAAKTCTAGACAACCTAGGTGATAGGGGGAGAGCGTGTGGTATTCCTTGATAGCCTGACTTTGAGGGAGGTTTGGCTAGTTTTGGTCATGGAAAACCCCAAGGGGAGAGGGGGGAAAATAGGTCAAGAGTCATGGTTTTGGGAATAAGGTTTTTTTTGGTAGCTCGTGGTTTTAGAGCCCATGGATTCCATGTAATGAAACCTTTAAAGGGCTTAGGATACTCCATTGAAATTAGCATGGAGGTGAGAGGTGAAGACTCACTTGGTTGGCTTGACCGGACTTGGTCAAGGAAGTATATCTCTCTTGGTCATGGTGATGGAGGTAAGGGATGTTGATTGTGGGATCCTATTGTCCACAAATCATCAGTAGCAAAGATATGAGAAGTTATTCAAGATCGCAAAGGGATATTTGAGAACGTAAATTTTGACAATTAGAAGACATAATGTAGAATGTATTTCTAGGTGAACACTGTGTACATGGTTTTCTAAGAGGCCAACGTTTCGATTGAACACTCCACCCATTATCAGGGACAACAGAAATCTCAAGAAAAGAAGGAACGTTTCGAGTGGACACTCCACCCGTCATCGGGGACAACAAAAATCTCATAAGTAGGAAACGAGTGCTGAGGGTTTTTATACTTAAAGTTGAGAAAGTGACCATTGAATAAGAATTACGTAAAGAAATAATCGAGTCAAACTGATAGTTGATATTAAAAGGAATTAATTAAATGAGTCAACGTGGCCTAAGAGATAAATTCAACGTGAAAAATTAAATGGTGGAGAAAAATCAAATACCAAAAGATCAAGATAGTCGTTAAGAATGGAGAAAGTCAAAGGGGGGGGGGATGACTTAAGAATGTTGTTGTAATATCAAAGATAATGTGGTAGTGACGTGTGAGGATTAGAAAAAGAAAGGAAGAAAATCTATGAATTAGTATATGATGATAACAATATATTAATGTAAAGTAATTTGATTAATTTGATAAGGATGATAAGGAAGATAATGTAATAATGAAAATACAAGTTTCTCCCGCTAAAGCCATTGAACGGTTTGCCTAACTATCAGTTATGTCTGAGTATTCTTACACCAACCAGAGGAAGACTTTGCCTTACAACTGTTTTATACATTTGAAACTGTGTTCCCACCCTACCTAGTTCTTGTCTGGGCTTAGTTCTTTCCTGGGCTTACTGTTGATCTTGCCACTTGGCGGTGAAGGTTAGTAAGGTGAAGAATGATATTGGAAATTAAATATTATACTACGACGTGTATAATATAATAATGAAATAAGAATTGATATAGAGTGAATAAAATTGAAAAATCTAGAGCAATTAAAAGAGAAATGAGAAGGACAAAAGTGAGGATAAGGTAATAATGAGTATAAAGGTGATGGCGTAGATTAATATTTAATAAAGGGTAATGGTGTAGATGAACTTTCTGTTGTCCTTGATGATGGGTGGAGTGTCCACTCGAAACATTGGACGTTTCGAAAACCATGTACACAATGTTCATCCAGAAATACGTTATGCATTAAAGGGATATTTGTTTGCAAACTCGGGGAATCATTGTATGGCCTAAGGTAACCAGGTAGTGGTACAAGATGTTTGATTCCTTCATGGTGAGCCAAGTTTTTTAAAAAGTGAGTATGATCATTATGTTTATGACATATTCATTATCTTGATGTTATGTTGATGATATGCTTGTTGCAAGCAAAGCACGGTTGAGATCAGCAGGTTAAAGGCTCAGTTGGTTAGAGCTTTGATGAAGAATCTAGGAGCAACAAAACAAATCTTGGGAATAGAAGTACACAAAGATGGAAAAGCATAGGAAGGTTGATGTTTGTGATGGGAATGTTCAAATATTTCACATGCATTTGGTGTTGTCAATGGACACGTGGAAAAAATAGGTAAAGAGCATGGAAATGGGTGCTTGTGTATCTGAGAAGCATGGGTATCACCTACAGTGATTGCAGTGATTTAGTTTGTGGTTATGTTGATTCAATGGGGCTGGAGTGGTCCATACTGGAGCAAATTGTGTAGACATGTTCACGCAACCAGTATTATTAGAGAATTTGTGGCGGTGTTTGGCTTCTCTTGGCTTGTAGGAAGGTGATGTTTGATTTGTTGGGAAAGGTATCATTCGTCGGGAAAGGTATTAGGAAATCTTTGTCAAGGTGGAGATTGTTGGGTTGTGACAACACATCATGCAGTTACATTTGCTTGGGCGGAGGTTTCTCAAGCGTTTGGATTTCCATATGCCTAGAAACGCTTGAGAATTTGTTTAAATGTAGAAGCTCGTGAGGAGCTTCTTGAGACTTGTAACCATTTCTCCATTAATGGTTAAGCAATAAAAGAATATAATTGCCCCAATTTTGTTCTATTGTGTTGTGTGTGTGTGTTATATCTTCTTCTTATGTGTTCATTAATTCGGTTTGCATGTTGAAAGTAGAAATCCAACAATTCCAAGTTTGATATATACCTTGGAATTATAAAACTTGAAATGGCACATCTATATTCTTGTGAGAATTTATTTTATAGGTATCAATATGCTCACTTTACAAGGTTGTAAAATGTATTTAATTTTTATTCAAATGAATTATGTTGATTTTTTAAAGGTTCAATTTTAATGGATTAGAAAGAAAAAAATGTGTTTGTCTTTTGTTTTGGTTTTTTTATGTTGATATTTTTTCTATTGTAATTTTTGTTGGAAATAATGAAAAATGATGTAATATTGTGTAATTTGCTTTAGATCCAATGTATTATTTTGTGGATTTTTGGGATGATTTTTCGAATTGTGCTGAGCGCTTTTGTATTTTCAATCTGGAAGGAAAGTAATAATTTCAATGTTAAATGATCGAGAAATTTTGGATGAGGCATTCTTTATTTAAATATCGAGTAGTTTATGACAGGGTGCTTTAAATGGAATATTTTAGAAATTCAATGCAATTTGACGATTTTGTCGAATAATTTGTTATGCATTTATGCGGCCAGATCTGTTGCGCCGAATCGAGGATTGTTGGATACATTCCCACCTTTGTAATCTGAGTGTTAGAACTGTAGAAAAAATACAACTGAAGGTATTATCCATGTTTGATAAATAATCCAAAAAGAGGGCCCTTAATTGCAACATTTTATAGAACTTCTTCACACCGAAACATAACCAAAGTTTCGTCGACCTGACAGTCCCGAAGCCTTTTGGGGTGGATCTTTATTCCAAGGGGTGGATCTCTATTCCAGGGTCGTCTACCCTTTTAGCTTTAGTCTTATCACTAGGGGTCAACATGTATAGACTCTATCCCTCTGGATTTGAGCTTATAATCTCGGAGGAGGAAACGCATGTCCTTAACCATTAGGCCCACTCAAACTGCAATCTTATAAAGTTGGAAATGTTGTGAATAAAGAAATAATTCTTTAACAGAGTTAACCATCTTTTCAATGGTTTTTTTCTCTATGTGGTATATCTTGTCTTGTCTTCAAATCTTTTGTCTATATTTGTTTTACTCATGTCAAAATTAACCTGTTGTTTTGGATAAATAATTATTTGTTTTCTTCATTTTGCATAAAATTTTATAATCTTATGCATTGCCATCCTTCTGATATAATCCTTCTGTCCAGTATATAATTCTTTTGTGGCAGACCAGCGCCACTGATATAATCCTTCTATAATTCTTTTGTGGCAGACCAGCACCACTGATATAATCCTTCTATAATTCTTTTGTGGCAAACTAGCATTAGTGATATAATCCTTCTGTCAAGAGAGTCTAAGATAGGTTATGAATTAGAGAAAAACTTAACCAGCACTAGTGATATAATCCTTATGTCAAGAGAGTCTAAGATAGGTTATGAATTAGAGCAAAACTTAAAAAGCAGTATACTACAGAGCCTATAGAATTAGGCATGCTAGGCAATGCAAACATGACAATAGAGCCTATAGAATAGAAACATATAAACTAAAACCCTAGGCATGCTAGAGATTAATCTAAAGAAGTAAAATTTGCACCTGAAAGATGCTCATGTTGCTTGGGCATGGGCACTGCTCATTATTGATCGACCTATGGGCCCATGATGAGAGGCTTGACCTTGTGACATGGAAAAACTTGCAACAACATGACTCGGTGGGAAGGGGACCGAAACAGGCAGCAGATGAAAAGGACTATAAATACCAAATGCACAAGAGTCGCGAGATGGTAGCAATATCCCTACTTTTATCATTCTGATCATTTTGATAACCCACAGCGATGGAGAAACCCCATGGAGAGTAACTAGCACAACCACATTATAAATGTGGTTGATATACACCAATAGGTTATATTAATCACTTTTATAATAAATAGGGTTAGGGTTAGGGTTTCAGATTAAGGTCAAGGTCATTAGGGTTTCAGATATGCCCAAAAAAATATTATGAATAATAAACTAAAAAAACAGTGAATGGTATGTATGAGGGGGATCCTCTTTGATCTCGGAGGAAACATAGAAAGTGACTTTGTTCTTTGATCTCGGAGGAAACATAGAAAGTGACTTTGTTTAGGGTTTAGGTATCACCACAAACAACGAGGTCAAGGCACTGGCAGTGTTTCAAGGATTGATCAAACTAAAGGATGGTGGAATTCGGCAAGCATCATTTGAGGGTGACTCTTCCATTATCATTATATCCTCCTCAAGCTCTACATTCCTCGATCTATTGGTTTGAAGCATTTGGTTCAAAGAATTTTTATTTTTGCTCATCAATTTGAGATCATCTCATACTTCCAAGTCTCGCAGGCTCACAAAGGAGATGTTGAACATTTGGCTAATATTGAAATGCAACTTGGTGAAGGATTTTTAAGGATAAAAGGGGGCACCGATCCCCATGCCCTTCACATGATTTTCCCATGCATTGATGTGATTATGAGTACGACAACCAAGTGGTTTATAGTGCATAAGCGAAAGGTCAAGGCATTATGGCCTCCTCCATTGCCCCCATTCCCATACACTATATCATCGACAAAGAGGATTAAATGGAAGGTGGTGTGGAGATTTGTGTTGGTGTGGGATTATTTTGGATATGTTGGTTATTTTTCATCTCCCTCTACTTGCTAGAGCTTTCTCATCCATGTTGTATGTTGCATGCTACATGAGGGACAATGGGATTGAAGGGAATCACTCTTATGCTCTTTAGCGAGGAGCGTCATTCTGGTGGTGCAGTGTGCAAGTGTTGTGGGGCATTAGTTTGGTGGTGCAATCTCTAATGACACAATGCAGAAATAAGCAATGTGTGATGTTATGCATTGATAGATCTTAAGATGCAAGTGAGGGATTATGAGTGAGGAATCGCAGAGGCCTAACATGAGGTGACCAAATCAACATTACAATGGGGAAAATGACATGAAATGTGGGAGGAAGATCTTCTTTTGGAGGCTCATGAAAGGAATTGACATGTGGCTAAGGTTGCAGTTCAAATTTGAGCTATGAAGGAGATGGAAACAAGAATAAAAGAATACATGTAAGCTGAAGAGACTCGGTTCTTCACGCTGGAAGCAAAAATGGGTTTAGTTTCTTCTAGGGTTGACCATATTGCAAACTATTTATGCATGCCTTTGGAGGGCTTCAATCATATCCCCTCTTCATCTGTTCACACTCATGATGGGATGTTGAGGCCCAAGCCTATGATGGTTAAGGAGGAAACGAAGTTGTAGGATGAAGCAACAACAATGCAACCTATAGATCATCTAGATATGGAGAGGAGCAAGGTCAATTTAGTTGATGAAAACCAAGTGCAAGATGTGGTCCTCTATGGGCCAACTTTTTAGTATTTCTCTTGTTTTTTAGCATATATTGCAATTTTTTATTAATCCTAGAAAAATATATTCAGCAATACACTTGTGATGTCAACACCTTTAGAATTTGGTTAGATAGTCTAGAGGTCTTTTGGAACCGAATTTTGGAATTTTGGATGCAGGGCGTGGCCTCCTTTTACTTTACTTGTATTACAATTCTGATTGGTTAGGCCATTACCCATTTTCTAATATAAAAGTACCCATTGTTGTGGAAAAAAAAAACACAACCTAAAAAATAATACATTTAAGTTGGATTAATATGTTAATTATCATTCTAGGTGCAATCTACAATCTCGATGTGGATTAGATAGAGAAATAACACAATCCTAATAAACTAAAATCAAAGAAAAGTTGATATCTCTAATATAAAAGTGAAAAGGAAAAAAAAAAACAATAAAAAAAATATATTAAAAAGTACAACATAAAATAAACCATTATAAATCCATCTTCACTTGGATTTTTTAAGCACATAAAAATGATTATTAAATATTGTGTCATTTCGAATCTTAATAAATCCCAAATTAAAATAAATCTATGTTAGTTGTATTCCATTACACTTGTAAGTTTCAAACTTATACAATACTAGAAACTTACTATGACTATGATTTGTTGATTGATTGGTATAACATGCAACAATCATTCTTTCACATTCATTACTTCTTTCACAGTCATTACTTTTATCATTACTTTAAAAAATTAAGTATTTTAAAACTAATTTAATTTTATTATGACCCCAACCATTGAAATTGGCGTATCATTATAGTTTGTTTATTTAAAAATATAAAATATATATTTTAAAAATATAAAAATAAATATTTAATTTTCCCAACAAAGTACATATCAGTAACGTTTTTGTATCATTAACAATCTTTAAAAAAACTATTTTATTTACATTATTATATGGTCGAAACAAAATAAAAAATTGACTGCCATAATACTTTGCCGACTTAAAAAAATCACTATATATATATAAATCACTATATATAAAATACAGTGGAATTAAGAATCCAGTAAGATAATATCCGTCTATTTTTTAAGCATCTAGAAAACAATGTTAGAAATTTATTTTAACACGCGCCAACAATATGATTTGACGACAAATAATATAATATGCGATTTAGAGAAAAACATGGCATCTTGTAGGGAAAAAGTGGCGTATTCACTTTACAACTTTCACCTCACAGTGACTTTAAGGTTGCAAAGTTCAACATCACTAACCTAACCTTATCACGCCGACGAGTATGAAGACCGACATACTGAAAAGTTTACATTTTTTTTTGGTTCACACACGATTGTCGAGACATTTTATAATATAACATTATTCACACTTTAGGGATGATCCCCATGACCATTTCATTGTCATGTGTGATTTACAGAGGATCTCCCTGACCATTTCATTGTCATCTCTGATTTACAGAGGATCTCCATGAACATTTCACTATCATCTCTGATTTACAAGATTGCATTTAAAAAAATCAATACCTTGAAGGAGGGAAGTAAATTATGAGTGAGTTAGATATTTGAGCCATTGGAAAAAACAAGACTATAAAATCACACATAATCCAATATCACTTCATTTTCTACAACAAACAAATGCATTGGCGTGCATGAAAGGCACATGCCATGCACTCTTGCACAGACCAATTTCATTTAATTTTTTTGCATTTCATTCACTAAAATTGTAATTAATCAAATGTTATATAGAGAGAGAGTGAAAGATGTATAAAAAACTACATCAGCACAGCATTGGTCCATCTAGTTTGATAGGGGTTCTTAATTATGTCTTAATTGTAAATACCTTGCAACCACTTCTTATTTCTAAGAGATTTTATACAGTCAATATAACATTGTTGATAAACCATAACTAAGAAAGGCATGAGATAAAACATACTAGAAGATTAAGCAAGAAAAGCCTTGCCTAGTCCCTAAGTAGGCTAAGGAATTTGAGGCAGGGAGTCGATTGGTTGAACAACATTCTGAGTAACATTTCCAAGGAGCCTAGAGTTGATTTCTTTGAGTTGGAGTTGAATCTCATCCAATTGAAGGAGGAATTCTTCCCTAGCTCAATCCATGTCCTATAAGATTTTTCCCACAAAGGTCTTTAAGTGCCAATATAACTCCACAATCTTCCAATACTTGGTGTCTCTGGTTCTTGAGCTGCCAACATTCGGAATCCAAGTGCAAATTTTTGCATCAATTTCCCAGTCATGGATGAGTTTCCTCTCCAAACAAATTTCATCTTCAACATTTTCCATTTCCTCACATGGGTTGGATCGAATTATCTCTTGAAATGCTTCAGCCCCTGCGTAGGCATCATGTTCCACCTCTTGTTTGGAGGGTTGGGGATTGAATTACTGGTTCTTGAGGAGTCAACTTGATTACAACCTCCTCGGTGATAGCTGCGTCTGTAGCCACAACGGAGCACCATTCCTATAACCGGGTGGACCGAGGAAGTATGAAAAAAGGAAAGTATTGTTAGAAGGATTTGGATTTCAATTTTTAACTAGTGGAGGGGTAGTTGAGGGCCCAAAGTGCCATTGAGAAATATAATGTAGCGAGGATGAATATTTCTTCCATGATCCAGGAGCGATCAACTCACCTACGCGGACCTCTCTCCTATATCATTCAAACTCAAAATGGTCATAACCATGATGGAGCAGAGAAGTTGGTAAAAGAATGGACAAGTACCAGCCATAACAAAGAATTAAAGGGAGTAATGAAGGCCCATGTCTGGAGCATCGTCTACCATCTGCCCAACCCTCGTGTCAACCTCAGGATCCTCCCTCCATCTTATCATCGCGTTAGACACGTGCTCGAGCGGTGCGGTGTCCCCATTGACATGCATCCCTTCCACCCCATCTAGGGAGAAGCAATCCTCTTCTGCGAGGTTGAAGTGGTTTACAGTTAGGGGATCTAATTAGGAGGAATCCCATGGGTGGTCCTATATTTCCTGACACCTCGATACTCCCTCATTTTTCATTATGTCCATAATTTTATTGGTCGACCTTCTTACGTGAGAGGGGAGAAGTGTCGAGATTTAGGGGAGAAGAGATTTGATTGTTTCTGGAGTAGATTCTAGTCTCCATAATTTAGATAATTTGTTCAGTGGCGAGCCCTGTTGCATATGTTTCAACATCTAAATGATTATCTGTGAGTCCCCTTTTTCCACTAATTTTGATATACATTCCTTGTTGGCAATTCTTAAGCTGTGCTCGAGGGCTAACAATTTAGTAGCAATATTTTTTTCAATGCCCAGTTTTCTAGCATAAGTGTAAATAATTTTGCCTTTGTCATCCCTAAATACATCACTGAAGCCAGCAAGTCCTAGATTTCCTTTTAAGGCTCCATCAAAGTTGAGTTTGATAAATCCTAGGGGAGGAGGCAATCAATGATCTGGGAGGTGGTGTTGAGGCTTCTAAGACTCCTTGCTAGAGAGGGTCAAGCTAGGATCAAAGTTGAGAGCTGAAAGAATTTTATGATCCAAAGTGTTTCCATTCTAATCCTCCTGTTCCCATGGTTGAATAAGAGTGGTTTCTTTGAGGGCTTGCTTGATTTTAATCCAGCCAAGGTTGATAATAAGATTGGGCATTGATAATAAGATTGGTATGTGCATGTGGAAGTTGTGGATAGAAAAATGATAAGAGGACAAGGAGATGTGCATACTCACATATTGGACGTGACGGTTGGATTAGCTACCCAACCAGTTTGAGATGTGGGGGTCGACAGTGCATGGAGGCATGGACTTGAGTTGTAGTATGATTGCAGTAGTGAGTCACAAGGATTTCAACACTTAGGGGAAATTTTGAAGTGAAGTGGGCAGCAGTTAGTTGTAATAGGCAGTGACATCAACAACATAATCGAACAACAACGAGGCAACAACATTGCAACGAGATAGTGTACCAGAGTTGGGTGACTTTCATCCTTGGAGTTGGGTGAAGCGACCATATTGACTCAGGCAATAGATCGTATAGACTTGGGTTCACTACAGTTTGGTTGGTTTGTGGAAATTTGGGGTTTGTGCTTGGTAGAATTTGGGGTTTCCAATTGGCACAGAACTTGGGGGTTCCAGCAAACTTAGTTGTGATGGGGGCACGAGTTCATGTGGAGATTTGGAGATTATGGATTTTGTGGATGTTGCCAAGGAAGACAACGACTTGAGGTGGAGGAGGACATAAGGTCGTCACCTAGAAGGGCACAAACACTCTCACCCAAGTACTTAAGCAAATGAAATTCGGGGTTGCTTCGACACCCAAGAGTCGCACTAGTTGGGTAAGTGGGCACCTTCTTGGTTGTGGAGCCTAATTATCTTCCTGATTCAAAGGTATTTGTTTTTAGCCGTGTTTATACCCCATGAAGACTTTACACCCCGGAAGAATGTACACTCATCCACGTGAGGAGTGCAGGGGGCGTTACCCCCCCTGCAGGGTTCGGGGGCGAAGCCCCTGAAGGAAAAATTGCCTTGTAAATGTATATTGTAATTTCATAGTAAATCTGGACTATTCATTATAAGGTCCCAGATCTGACGATAGAAGTTATGTTAGGGTTTTTTTTCCCTAGAAGGCAACCCTCTTTTATGAGGGAAATGTATTGCGGCTATGCATCATGGCAAATATTGTATTTTGAGTGAGGAGATTGTGAGAGAAAGAAGAGGAGGTTACAGCGTGTCACAAACCCGTTGCGACGTAGTAGATTTTTCGCCTTTTCTCGAGGGACAGAATCTCCGAAACCCTACGGGGCTTAGCACAGGCTGCAGATGCCACCTCTGCCTCAACAGAGTCTCTACGCAACCTCTCGATCTTAAGGATTGATCAGTTTCTTTTATGAGCCGAAACGACTTCTTTTGATTCCCAGCTGGAATCTCCTTCCAATCAATCCACAGGTCCTTTCGGAAGCCCCCTGTGCGAGCAGCACTAGGCGCGAGCTCCACCCTCTCCGAGCGACCACAGCGCTATGACCAAGGCTTAACCCCAAAAGGTACTTGTCGTAACTCGCAACTCGCGAATTCGTGAGTCGAGGCTCCCGATTCTTCTTTTCCAATCTCGCGATACCCGAGATCACAAAATGGGTATAGCTCTCCTCTGTCAGCGCCCTCCATGCGTGACCACCGGCTAAGATTAACGCTAGCTCCTCTCGCTACTCGCCACTTCGCGAGTTGTAGCATCGAGCTTCCATGCTCGTATCTCTCGAATCCTCGAAACGTGAGAAGTCAACAGAGTGTTGACTCCTTTTCCCGGGTGACGCGTGTCCACCTGTCAACCACGTGAGCCCCACCTTGTGGTTCTACCACATGTCCACACTCATGCCTTGGCTCTCGGCACTTCGCGACTTCTGATGTCGAGAAGAGGTTCTCTCAACCTTCGAAGGCGCGATGCGCGCGATGAAGCTCCTGATCCAACGGTCCTCCCTTGACCTAGATCCAACGGCTATCCTTGCTCCTCGCGATTTCTCCACTCGCAAGTTGGAGCACCCAACTCTTGGGCTCTCATCTTACGAACCTCCGAGTTCGCGAGATCCCTCGATTTCTGCCACCTGTCCTCCTCGGATGGACGGCCCTGATCTTCTCGCGACTTCGCCACTCGCAAGGTCTAGGCACCCAACCTTTGAACCTTCCCTTCACAAAACCCCAAGAAGCGATGTTAGCTTTCCCTCTCGCGTTCTCGTTATTTGCGACTTCGCAAGTTGAAGGGTTGAACTCTCATTCCCTTATCTCACGAATCCCCGAGACGCGAGAGGTCAATGGGTGTTGACTCCTTTCACTAGGTGACACCTGTCCACCTATCTATCGCACAGGCCCACCTTGCGGTTCTACCACGTGTCCCTCGTCCCCAGCTTTGGCACTTCACCACTTCGCATCCCGAAGTGCTACCTCCTTTGTATCCCGACGCCCGAAGTGCCGAGATCCGAACTCCTCGTTACTCCTTATCGCAACTCGCGACTTCGGGACTTTCAGGACAAAAGTCTCGACCTCCTATTTGTCAATATGCCGAAATGCCGAAATTCTGACACGTCGCCAATGCGGGTCCCACAACGAAACTTCCTACCTTTTTGGAGTTTCGGACTTCGCGAATCCTGATGCTAAGCTTTTGGTTCTTCAACCCACTAAACCCCGAAATACCGAGTTCTGATGCACTTCACCAATAACTGTCTCACACAAATCTTTTCGCCCCTTCGGGACTTCGCCTTTCACGACCTCGCGAATCTTGAGGCAAGGGTTTTAACCCTTCAACTCACGAATCCATGAAATGAGATTACGCGAGTGATCCAACGGTTCTTGTCGACTCAGATCCTACGGTCTGATTTCTCCCGAACTTAAAACTTGAAAATAGGCTTACCATAACTCCCCTGCTCCTCTGCAAGACCTAACGGCTCTCGGGACTTCGCGTATTCTCCACGGAGAATTCTGACCATCCAATGCCTCCTTGACGACTCTTGCGAAGCGAACACGGTAATTCCTTTGCTGCTATTTCAAGATTTCAAGAGGATCATTCTTCCTCGTACAGGGTTACTAAGACTTGCGCCTTCAAATCCTTTTCCAGGTTCTTGGTGAGCTTTCTAAGAAGGGTGTCTCTATGGGGGGATCTATCCAGGGTATTACCTGAGACGGATAAGGGTATAGATTTCCCGAGAACAGAATTGAAGTCTAAATTAATTCAATATGCCTATAAATAGCGATTTATAAAACATAAACCATACGTAGTATTTCCATTATAAGCGTGCAACCACCATTTCTAAATCAAAACACTACACAGGCAGTCTTATACTCAAACCATTCATAAAACTGCACCGACTGTGAGCATACATGTCAGCATATAAATTTCAAGATGCAAGATGTAAAACACATATCAGAAATAACACCAGATGTGATTGCAACTGCTGAGAGGGGTGCTCATTTCCACCCAACCGTAGGCTCAGCGACTCCCAACGGATTTACCACTAGCCACCCCCAAGCTGAGACCACGATGTTGCGAGACTATGTCTCTATTTGCCAGTGATCGAGAATGAAGGTTACTCTCCTTCTTCTCCGCTATCACTCACTCTGTATTTTTCCAGAGTTCTCTTCCTCTTTCCCTCACATTTGCCCTTGATCGCCCACACTTCCTGCCTTTTCTCTGTTCGGCGAGGTTGCGTGTGGCACGATTTTCCTCACAGTGGTCAAGTCTGAGGACTCTACGGATGGGCAGTTCACCCCCATCCCTCATTACTCATGAGGAGCCCTTTACCTACCAATCCTGACAAGTCATTTAATTCGGGGCCAGCGAACTGCTCTTGGTTCTCTGGGCCAATGAAGTCCAAATACGATATTGGTTTTGGGTGGAAGTTAACGCCACCATTCTAGGTGCCTTCCACCACCTTTCTTCAGCCATCGTGGTCTCTTTTTCAGCACCTTCCCCTCTCAGCAGTCCTGCAATA
>ML792940.1:236545-251297 GCA_009831015.1 Picea engelmannii
ATATATAAACTTTTTTATTCTATGAAAAAATATACATATTCTTGTCCTTTAAAAGAACTGCTCACTTTCTGCAGTTCTATCTTTTACTGTCTATTTACAAACAATAAAAAAAACATACTTCCTATCTTTTGAGTTTTGAGCTTCATCCTTATTATAGAAAATAAAAACATGTCAACTGTTATCATTCCATATTACAAAAAATTCTCTACACCCCTAAAAAAACATGGACAATTATAACAAAAAGGACATCTCCTCATAGATGTGCCCATCATGAAACTCCTAAGAAATGAAAGCTCCACCATCTAGAGTCAAAGCCTCTTTCGAGAGAGCATCGGTCGAGGAGTTTAACTCCCTATATATATATGAGAAATAGAGTGCCACTCAAACTCCTCCAGAAAAGAACAGATCTACCTCAATAGTGGTTGAAGACGCACCACCTACACCTACAATTTACCCTCCACCTAATCCGTCGCCACCTTTGAATCATCGAAAATCTAAAATTTTGTTAGCTTTAAAAAATTTGCTAAGAAGAGCAAAGCCAACATAGCTGAAAATTATGTCTTCACATTTGAGCCCCGGCTTGGAGCGTATCTGACTTTAAAAGTGATGATATGTCTATATATGAAGCACTGCTCCTACCCCACACTTTAGGGGAAAGTCCTGGCTCGTACCATAAAAAAAAACCCATGGAATTCCATTCTCCAGCTCAGGCATGTGGGCAACACACTTTTTTATAACTTTTTTATCACATTTGAATTCACACGCTTTTACTACCAATCCCACTACTGCCTCCGAAGGTAGGAATATGTCTAAAAAAACACACATTTCTAGCCCACCATATTAAATAAACAAAACAACAAGGCATAGAGGAATAATCTCGAGCCCCAATCTCATTTTTCCAATAGAAAATCCACTCTTCCAAACTTCCTGCGAGGACTTCAACTTTAGCTTTGAAATGAACAACAACATTGGACCAAACTTGATGAGTAAAAGAGCATTACAAAACAGATGATCAGACGAATCAACCATGGACTTTCACAACAAGTGGTAATTTGGCCCGACCCAACCTCTGTGAATACCAATGTCCCACGTTAAAAGTTTTGCTTCTAGCGCAAGCCACATGATAATCCTCATCTTTATTGATGCATGCAACTTCCACATTGCTAACCACCACCACTTTTTATCACTCAAGAAATAAATTTCCACCAATAACTGATACCCAAGATTTACCGTGCAGTTGCCATATAGTTTATTTTCCAACCAACATATGGAGTCATCTACCTCCACTTGAAGATTGATGAAACTTGACTTTAAATTTTCTACCAACCTCCTCCACTCAATCTCCATCTTTTCATCGAGGCCCGGGGCTATTGCAAAGAGCCACTTTGTCTTGTCGATGACATCCGCTCCTTGGACATTGGTGTTATGAAGGGAAAAGATTTAGTTTTTATGGAGGAGCGACACTAGTTCTTTGGATAACTTATGGGCACTTGATGATCCTTCCCATGGATCCTCTCCAATTATGATGATTCTCCCATTTCCAATATGCCAGACCGTCCACTCTCCAATCAAGGGGAGAAAATGAACCATCACTTTCCAAACTATGGAGCTTTTTGACACTGATTTTTGAGGGATTTGAAACCAATCTTCAAAAGGCATCCCGACCAAATACTTGGAGACCATAATGTTGCCCCACAACATCTTATTTTGAGTGAGCCTCCAAATACTTTTGGCTGCCAAGACCCTGCTAAACCAAACTAATTTTTTTATTCCCCAACCCCCCAACTCCTTGAGCATGGTTAGAAGAGACCACTTTACAAGAGGGATACCATCCACCTCCTTTTTCCCGAACCATAGGAATTGGAAACAAGCTTTTCTTATTTTCGTTAGGATCCCTTTTGGAATTTTTGCAATCGAGGCCTAGTAAACCGGGATGTTGCATAGCACGAACTTGATAGGGACCAACCAACCTCCTCTAAACAACCATCAATTCACCCAGAGAGCTATCCTTGATTAAATGTTTTTAAATAACCACAACCAATCTTCATAAACATACAAATTTGGTTTTAAGTGAAACCCAAGATATTTTAAATCAACATCAATGTCATACTGAGCAAAAGGGAGAATCGATCCTTAGTGAGCCTTAACTCCCTCACTTAAATCATATGTCTGAATGACGGATTTGAATTTGTGCCAGCCTAATGAACACCCAACTTACTTTATCGTAAGCTTTTGAGGGGTACAGTTTCATAACCATGGAAGGATTTTTTTGAGACTTTATAGAGTGTAAGGCTTCTTGAGCCAAAGAGATAGCATCATGGATTTGTCTTTTGAAAAGGAAACTGAACTGCTCCTCCGAGATGATTTCACTAAGAATGGGCTTAAGTCTATTTGTTATGATTTTTGAAATCAGCTTGTAAATTAAATTGCAGCATGAGATAGGCCGTCCTCAAAAGAGGTCGACTCCTGTTTTTTTGGAATGAGGGTTAGGAAGGTCTTATTTAAATAGGCCAAGATTTTACATGATATTTGTGATTCAAGGATCACTTTTAAAGGGTCTTCTTTGATGAGGTCGTAGAAACCTGGATAGAATTTGATAGGAAGGTTGTCTGAGCCCAAGCTTTTGCTTTTTTAGAAAGTTGAAAGAGTAGCAGAAATTTCACCTTCAAATATATCTGCCTATAGCTCCTTGTTCATTTCCTCTGGGATGGATTTCGGGAAGGGTTCGATCACTTTAAGAATCTCGACAATAGGGAAACCTACTCGTTCCTTAAAAAGGCTTGAAAAATGAACTTTCCCTGCATCCATGATTTCAACATGAGAATTTATCAATACTCCATTTTGGTCTTTGATTTCCATAATTTTGTTACAATTCCTTCTAAATTGAGCATACATATGAAAGAACTTAGTATTGTTACCGCCCCCCTTAAGCCACATTGCACGACTCTTTAGACGCCACGTTGCTTCTTCTAAAGCCAACTAATCATGTTTCTTATTCAATAACTCTACTAGAGAATCATCTTCTGCCAAGAATAGAGAGCTTGATGGCTTGCCTACCAAAAAGGTCTCTATTATATTCTCGACTTCTCGAAGTTGGGCTTGAGACTTCAAAATAAAAGCACAAGCCTAGACCTTAGAGAGAACTACAGTTTTGGCGATATTACAAGCAAATTGATGCATGTAAGATGACCCACATGACTCAAACAGAGAGGACCAAAAATTATTTATCAAATTTCGATATTCTTCTTCTCGAAGCCAAGGCCCGTTGAATTTAAATGGGGACGAAGATTTTTCCCCCTTTTTTTCCATTTTTCAAAAGTATTGGCATGTGATTTGACGCACCTCCCACCAACACCAACAACCAAAATGACCAAGGATTTAATAGAAACTCCTCGGAAATTAGGAATATATCCAACCTCTTTGCCACCATTTTCTCACCTTTCCTGTCATTTCTCTAAGTTGAGATAATTTTGTAGGTTCCAAATCTATCAACTTGTTTTCAACGATCCAATGCACAAAAAAACCTTCTTGGGCGTCTTTGCGTAGGTGAGCTCCCCACACTTCCTTGAGTGAAGGTGTGAAATTAAGATCACCACCTAAAATAACATTGGAGGCTTCCAAAATTCCAAACGTACTCATCCCCTCCCAAAAAATGATTATGTTTGTATAGGGGCCGTAAACAGTGACAACCCAAAAAGAGGACTCGAGAGTGCGCTCGTCCAGGTCCACCACTGTCCCTGAAGAGATCTGAGCAGAGGACAAATCTCGAAACTATGGGCTCCATGCAAAAAGGAGCCCCACCGAGAGACCTTCAGAGTCTACTGAACAAAAGGACCAATATTTCAACCAAGAACAAAACCTACACCACTCTTTCCCCAAAACACATAGTTTATTAATCAAAATAACATCTAGCCTGTGTACCTGCACAAGCCTTTTGAGGGCTAAAACCTTATGGGCACCCCAACCCCACGAGCATTTTAGGAGATCGAGATCATTAGGAACCATTTAAATGGGCATTCCTCGCTCTAAGGGCCCTAACGATAATAGTTTGCTTCTCGTTCCTAATTTCTTTCTTTGCTTGGGATTGTGCCAAAGAAATGAGAGACTTCCTCCCCACTTTACCCCCTTGAGCCTTATCAAACGCCAAACCACCCACACTGACTCCATCAAGCTCCTTCTTGACTTTTGATCGTAAAAGATAGTCTGATTTGTAAGAGGGTTTAATTCTATACTAGAAACTAAGTCAAAGGAGAGAGAAATGGGGGTAGACTCGGGACCACTGAGGGAACATCCTCTGCACGAGGAAGGGAAAGACTCGTAGGAAAATGGGTACCCGTACCCTCCATAGAATGAAAATTTACCTTTGATAAAGGACTCAAGGAGGAGGACTTTACACCTGACGATAAAGGAACTTAGGAGACATATGGGATTTCAAAGGGACGATAGCATCATCATTAGACTTATTTGGAATAGAAGTGTCATAAGTCTTACCTACTTCCACTTCCTCGAGATTCAACAAAAGAGGGGCATCATTCTCCCCGTTCCACTGGGCTTTTGTGTCACTCTGAGAAATCTCATTCACATCTGACTCCAAACTGCTTCCAATCTGCACATTTGCCACCTTCCTTTTCCATACCTTCTTGAATGATGGGAAAGATGAAGGAGGTGGTCAACATTGAGCTGGGAGATGTCCCACATCGTGACAACCATAACAACGAAAATGAACCCACCAATAATCTATTTGTTGCTTCCATGAAAAACCACCCCATACAAAATCTAACTCACACAGTAGACCTTCATGCGGGTCAACCTTAATTTGAAGCCACACCCATTGTTTGTCTGTTTTAATTTCCTAGTTTGGCTCACAACCGTAGAATTTTCTGATTTTATTTCCAATTGCTTGCAAGATTTCCTCCTGCCAAAAGACCAAGGGAAGGTTTGGAAGGATAGCCCAGACCTTGGCTGGAGCAAGAGGGTCATGGGATGGATCAAAATTGATAGTCCACTCTTTGAGCAAAAGCCCAAAGGGACCCGATCCCCATACTCGACTAAAACTTTCTTCCAAATCCTTCTGAGACTTAAAAATAAAACACATCCAACCCCGAGATAGAGTGTGGAACTCTCGCTGTAACACAAAACTCTAGACCAATTATTGTCGATTCAGGATTTCAGGGACACCAAATTCACAACTTTTCCACAGAAACGCCCAACCGTCGTTCTACCAAGCAGCTTCAAAATGGTTCCAATTGAGACATTCGAACCCACAACTATCTTCCTCCGCTCCTTCTTCACTTTCCAAGACCTGCTTCTAAAAGACCCTTTCTTTGAGTGGGAGTCTGACTTCGAAACCTCCACACTTGCCACCTTTTCCTCAACACAGAGAAATTTTTTTGTAGACGCGGCTTCAGAACGAGAGATGGACAAATGACAACGATTAGGGTTGTTTTCCTTCCCTTTTGTTGCATGTGCCTGCTTGGAATGCAAGGCAATGCCTTGGTAATTGTGATCGAACCCTCTAGAACGTCTTAAGTTCCCACCACCATTAGAATGTGTAACCCCTAGATCGTTGCTTGAGGTTTGATTGGACAGACCCAAAGCCTCCTTGGGAAGCTCCCGTAATATTTGTTGATCTCGCACGAAGTCTTCATCTGTGTAGAAATTATCCTCTGCACACCCTAAGTCACCATCATAGTCCAACTCCTCATCCTCCATACAACGCATCATCTGTGGGATCTAGGTCAGAACCCACCCGTCTCCTTTTTACCACCCACCTATTGTCCTCTGCACCTAAAGACCTAGGGAATCATCCTAACCAACCGCCTACTTACTCCCCCATCTCTCTCTCTCTCTCTCTCTCTCTCTCTCTCTCTCTCTATATATATATATATATATATATATATATATATATAAAGGTCATAGTCAAGCCTACATCAAATTGGTGTTTGAGACCCCCTTATTCGTGGGACAAGGAACCTCTCCACGCAATGATTTGACTGCTAAAATCTATGAAGGTGTATGTATTCTACCCCTCTGGATTGGAATGTATAACCTTTTAGAAGAAAACACATATTCTTAACCATTATACCCACTCAAATTATAATAAAAAAATCACCAAACAAAAAAAACATGACATTTCAAATTTTATAATTCCAAAGTATATATCAAACTTAGGTCCACCGGTAGACCAGTCCAAGACAGCTCATGTGAATGTTGTCCAAGGGCAGGAACTTCAAACTAATTAGGGCAGGAACTTCAACCTAGTCTTACTTTTGGGGCGAACGGTCACTGTGTTACTTACAGGATTTTATCAACTTATTTTCCACAACAAACATATTCATCAACTTTTACCTTCACAATTACTGTATTTGTTAAAATCACGTGTTATAAACTAAAATTAAAAATATAATATAATATCAAACTTGGAATTTTAACAACGTGTACTGATTTTCGACAACTAACTTATACATCAATTGTCACGGTCATATTACACTAAAAATAAAAAATAAACAAAAACAGGGAAAGAAAAACTTTAATTAAAAAAAGCGAATGTACCAAAATACTACACGAACCTCCGCTAGATAGCGGACCAAGAGTCTAAACCGTTTGCTTGCATGCCCACTTCGACCGCGAACATCGAATTTGATAATAATTGTTAAATCGACATGTATGGAAAACGCATTGCCACGTGTCGACATAAATATTTGCCTTTATAGTCGATTAATACGACAATCCCTTAATTATGGTTAATTTAAAAAAAAAAATTAGCTGGCTTCTCCCGACCCTCCATTAGAGTTTTTTTGTTGTTTCTTATTCATTTGACAGTCAATCGGCTTCTCATAGTAGCAGAGCCGAGTTGAACTATATACACAGTAAAGCATTGCGGTTTTTTGCGCTATCTACTTGCAGATTCGAGCGCGAATTTATGGAGGTATGCTTAAAAATATCCCTCGTTTCATGCAAATACAGGCGCCTAAGATATACGCAATGTGTATCCGTTTTCTTAGGATGCCCTTGTGCTTGTACATGTAAGGATTTAGGGAAAATATTTTTAACGAAATTTGATAAAGATCCGGCCTTCTTCGCGTAGAAGCTTAAGGCGGTGAGCCGAGATCCGTAGGCGATCGAAGCCATTAATGTATTATTTTGTGGATTTTGGGGTTTTTCTTTTGATTTTTCGAATTGTGCTTAGCGCCTTTGTATTTTCGGCGACGAAGGAAGAAAGAATTTTAATGTTAGATGACTGAGAAACTTTGTATGAAGCATTCTTTATTTAAAGATCGAGTAGTCTGCGACATGGTGCTTTAAATGACGTATTTTAGAAATTCAATGCAATTTGACGATTCTGTCGAATAGTTTGTTATGCATTTATGCGGCAGGATTTGCTGCGCCGAATCGAGGATTGTTGATAAATTCCCACCTTTGTTATCTGAGGGTTAGAGCTGTAGAAAAAATACAACTGAATGTACTATCCATGTTTGATAAATAATTCAATCAATTTTACATGCTGGCGACTGATAGTAGCAATGAAGAGCTTCAAAGCGTGGCGCTCCAAGTCCAGTTGTGGCAACATCTTGCGGGGATGTGTAAGCTGACTGTTTGTTAGATGATAGAAAGAAAACTCACTTTTATTTATTTATCATTTTTTACTATTATTTATATATGACACTCCCAAAACTGAGAGTTACAGGTAAATCAGGGAGCTTACAGATCCCGGCCAAACTGCAAACATGGCTCCGCATTTCGCGCTGATCATAAAACCCAAAAACAGGGTTTATAGGATTGCCCGTAATTGCAAAATTACAGAACTTCTTGACACCAACATCACCAGAGTTTCATCTACTTGACAGTTCGTCTACTTTTCCAGCCTTATCGTAAAGGGGCTAACATAGTCCATAAGTCCATGGGTAGATCTCTATCTTATATCTTAAGGTATCTTAAGGGTCCATGGGTAGATCTCTATCTTAAGGGTCGTCTACTTTTCTAGCCTTATCACAAAGGGGCCAACATAGTCCCTCATTCCATAAGTCTATTTTAAGGGTCGTCTACTTTTCTAGCCTTATCACAAAAGGGCTAACATAGTCCCCAAGTCCATAAGTCCATGGGGTAGACCTCTATCTTAAGGGTAGTCTACTTTTCTAGCCTTATCACAAAGGGGTCAACATAGTCCCTAACTCCATAAGTCTATCTTAAGGGTCGTCTACTTTTCTAGCCTTATTACAAAGGGGCTAACATAGTCCCTAAGTCCATAAGTCCATGGGGTAGATCTCTATCTTAAGGGTCGTCTACTTTTCTAGCCTTATCACAAAGGGGGCAACATATACAGACTCTACCCTTTGAACCTAACATGTACAAACTCTACCACTTGGATCCCTTGGATTTGAACCAAACCAAACCTATAAACTCAAAAAAAGAACACATGTTCTTAACTAAAGTTTCCTCGACTAAACATACAACACTCTACCACCACTTGGATCTTTTGAATTTAAACCTATGACCTCAAAAAAGAACACATGTTCTTAACTAAAGTTTCTTCGACTAAACATACAACAATATTTCAATTCAACCAATAAATTTCAATTCAAATTAACACAAAACAAACATAAAAAAACAACCCATAGATTTCAATTCAAATTAACAAGACCAAACCCATAGATTTCAATTCAAATTAACACAAGACCATTCAACATAAAAAAAACAAAAAAACAGAGAGTGAGTGTACTATTTCAATTCAACCCATAGATTTCATTTCAAATTAACACAAGACAAGTGAACATAAAAAACAGAGAGTGAGAATACTATCCCACCAATCTCTGATGTGGGAAGGGGTTTTCAAAAGTGAGAGACTAATCTTCTGATTGTTTATTTTTTAAAATGTTGTGAATAGAGAAAATAATTTTCTAATTGTTTATTGTTAAATTGTTAAAAATGTTGTGAATAGAGAAAATAATCTTCTAAGGGTTGGAAATGTTGAAAATATTGTGAACAGAGAAATAATTCTTTGTTGGAGGCTTTTTTTCTTGGTATATATTGTCTTCTTTCAAAACTTTTGTCTATTTTTTTTTTTTCCTAATATCAAAATTAATCTGTTATTTTGCATAAATAATTATTTGTTGAAGATGTTTTTCTTATTTTGCATAAAATCTTATACTCTTATGCTTTGTGATCTTTTTTTACTTTATCATTTATGGAAGGTTGTTTTGGTTTGATAGGAAAGTCTTTAAAGAAAAGTAACAAACACCATATTGTTCTAATATAATTAACAAACACTAGATTGTTTTAATATAATTGGTTAAATCAGATTTAGATTAAGAATAAAATGAAAAAACACAACCAAATTTTATGAATAAATTTATTAGTGAAAGTATTGAAATTAACATAATAATATAAAGTAGTTAGAATGATAATAATTTATCGTTGAAAAAATATAATACAAAGTAGTTAGAATGATAGTAATTTATCTTTGAAAAAATATATGAACATTATAAAAATATATAAACATTATGAATATTAACCAAAAATGCATAACAAAAATTCAAACTATATTTTATAATGATGTGAAATATGTTGAAATAAGCAAAAACTAGATATACAATAACATTATCCTTAACATGATTAGAATTGAATGGGAACAATCACTCGAATTTTGTTTGTTTAAATTATAAATTTTTGTTTCGTTCTCTCTATTTTGGTATTTTGGATCTTCTTTAAATCATTAAAAAACTATTATAGTGGAATTCCTAATCATTAAATATAATTATCTAAAAAAAACTTATTAAAAGATCTTAAAAATATATATATATTGAAACGTCATGACTCAAAACTGGAAGTATATGAACATTTTTTATATTTACTACTGGAAGTATATGAACATATTTTTTATATTTACCTTAAATGTATAAGGATCATTTTTTTTATATTTTTTAAATAGCCACTAAGTTATTTCACTTTTTTTTTTCAAACAGAATTTTTTTTATTATATTATGTATAATTGTGTGCACATGGTCTAAAACCTTGTCAGGTATTTACAAAAAGTTTAAAATTGTTTTTGTATGAAAAAACATTCAGGCTCTGAGGGTAATAAACATCCCAATCATAAAAACTAATCAGTTTCTTTTCCTTCTCAAAACATTCAAAACTATATAAACCAAAATATTGCTATCTTCTTTCTCTATGGAATATTCAGAAAGATTTTACAAAATTTGGACATCAACAAGCTAAAATAGATTTAGAAATTGAGAAGGACCCTCGTTTCCTTCTATCCATTTGTTATATATCATTTTCCCTTCTAGTGAAGGATTTGATGAGTTCTCTATTTCTGTCCTTCCAACCCACTAAGGAGTTGACCTGAAAATTTCCTTTATAATTCAACCAATCAATTACTTTTTTTGAGTCTCCATAGACCTACAGAACTTCAATATCCAATCGAGTTGCCAAGATAAGGGTTGCCCATACACCTAGTAATTCAGCCCTTGTGTCGGTACCTGGGCCACAATTGATAGTCCATTTGTAAACAGCTTTGTCAGTGAGTCTTAGCAATCCCCCTGCCCCGCTCTGTAATCCATTAGAGTGTGTTACACCGTCAAACCAACCAACTGTAGACAGTTAAGAGTGGGTATTTGGATATTTCTGGATATGGACACTTTTTGTGAGTTTAAGTGTCTATCTGATTTCCCCAGTGATTTAAAAACAACTGAACAGATAGAAAGGTTCCCATTTTCGAAAATTTTCTTATTATGTTCCAACCATACAAACCAACTAACCAGGGAAGGGGGAGTGATGTATTTTCGCTCCTTTTTTACCCAATTGTCAAAACATTCAGTTAAAGTATTACCTACCCAGGTAGTTTTTATATTAAGTCATCTTTTTATCCTATACCAGAGTTGTTGTGTGAAGTTACAATTGATCAACAGATGTAAAACTGTCTCTGATTCCCTTGAACATAATTGACAAATATTTGGACCTTCCCAACCTTTTTTTTGAAGGTTATCCCAAGTTAAGATTTTATTTTCCATAGCTAACCAAGTAAAAAGTTTGTTTTTTAAAGCAATTTCCCAGGACCACATGTTCCTCCTCCAGCCACCGATCGACTGCTGCCAAAGTTTTTTTGCTACAACACAATAAACATTTTTTACTGATAGTATACCTGAGTTGTCTCCACCAATCCAAATTAATTCATCATTTTTGTTCTGTCGTTGTACCCCTAATCCAATTAAATCCCTACAATAGTAGTCACATTCCTTTGCCAATTCTCCCGTAAGGCCTAACTCGACATTATCTTTCCACTGTGCAGTGATAATCCATGACCTATTTATACCGTTAACCTGATAAAAATATCTTATGTTTTTGCATTCTAAAACTGTTAAGAGTTCTTGGCAGAGCAAGGAGGAGTTCCCCAATCCCATAATCCAATCTTTTCCTATTATAACTGAATATCGAGACCTAGAGCTCCTAGAGCTCCAACTTAACCAGTGAGTAATTTCACCTACGTAATGAAGATTTCAAAACAAATATATTTAACAATAAGTGCAAAAAAGTTTATTTTACGCGCGAAAACAAATCGCAAAATCAATGTTTGTCCATGTTTATGTTTAGCCTCAAAAAGAGGCGGTGATTGGTGCACATTGCAAATGAGATCATAGTTTAAAGCCATTCTAATTCATATTTGAAGCATTTAGACATGGCGTCTTGTATTATTATTGTGGTTCATAACTACTTAATGATTAAAATCAATAATAATTGAAGGGACATTTGGAATGGAAAGTGAAATATTGAACAATTAAAATATTTGTATAGTAGAGTCATCCTTGTTTGTCGAGAGAGGATTGTTACTTTTTTAGTATTGACATTGATTTTTGTGCTTGCATAGATTATATGATGTAAATAATAGAGGAGCATTTGAAGCAGAAGAAATGGTAATGAGAAACATGATTAGGTTATGCATGGGTTGTGAAACCCATCATGATGATGGGTATGAGAATTATATATCTATTAGATATGGCATATCACATTATTCAAAGGATATTGAAAGGATATGTGACAATGACAATAACTTTTATTATTAAAATGTTTATTATATAATGGTTTTATTTTAAAATGTTTGGAAATCACATTGTGTATGTAATTGTATTGAGAAAAAAGAGAGTGTAATTTATAATTCAATATAGATGAGATGTGTAATATATCATAACAATGATATGATATAAGTCAATGAAAAAGATTAAATAAAATATTAAGAATAATAAATTAAAAAAACAAAAGGTGGCATGTACAAGGGATCTTTTCAATTTCAAAGGAAACATAGAAAGTGACTTTGCCTAGGGTTTAAGTATCACCACAAACAATGAGGTTGAGGCACTAGTAGTGTTCCAAGGATTGCTCAAATCAAAGGATGGTGGAGTTATGTATCACCACAAACAATGAGGTCGAGGCACTAGTAGTGTTCCAAGGATTGCTCAAATCAAAGGATGGTGGAGCTTGGCAAGCATCATTTGATGGTGACTCTTCCCTTATCATTAAATTCCTCGTCAAGCTCTCCCTTCTTCAATATATTGGTTTGAAGAGTTTGGTTCAAAGAATTTTGATTTTTTCTCATCAATTTGAGATCATCTCATACTTCCAAGCTCACAAAGGAGATGTTGATAATTTGGCTAATATTGAAATGCAACTTGACGAAGGATTCCTAAGGATAAAAGGGGGCATCAATTCCCATGCCCTTCACATGATTTCCTCATGCACTAATGTGATTATGAGTGCGGCAGCCAAGTGGCTTACATTGCATGAGCGAAAGGACATGGCATTGTGACCTTCTCCATTGCCCCATTCCCATACACTATATCGATGGAAAAGAGGATTGAATGGAAGGTGGTGTGAAGATTTATGTCTTGGTGTGGGCTTATTTTGGATATGTGGATTTATTTTCATCTCCCTATCCTTCATAGAGCTCTCTCATCCATGTTATATGTTGCATGCTACATGAGGGACTATGGGCTTGAAGGGAATCAATCTTATGCTCTTTAGCGAGGAGCGTCGGTCTGGTGGTGCAACATGCAAGTGGTGTGGGGCATTGGTTTGGTGGTGCAGTCTCTAATGACACAATGCAGAAACAAGCAATGTGTGATGCAATGCGTCGATAGATCTTAAGAACCAAGTGAAGGATTCTGAGGAATTGCAGAGGCTCGACATGAGGTGACCAAATCATCATTACAGTGGGGAAAATGACATGAATTGTGGGAGGAAGATCTTCTTGTGGAGGCTCATGAAAGGAATAGACATGTTGTTGAGGCTGCAGTTCAAATTTGAGCTATGAAGGAGATGGAAACAAGCATAAAAGAATAAGTGTAAGTTGAAGAGACTAGATTCTTGGCACTAGAAGCACAAATGGGTTTAGTTTCTTCTAGGGTTAACCATATTGTAAACTATTTGTACATGTCTTCATAGGGCTTCCATCATATCCCCTCTCTGTTTGTTTGTACTTTTGATGGGATGTTGAGGCTTGACCCTATGGTGGTTAAAGAGGAAACAAAGTTGTAGGAAGAAACAACAACAATGCGACCTATAGACCATCCAAATATGGAGAGGAGCAAGGTCAATTCAATTGATGAAAACCAAGTGCAAGAGAGGGTCCTCTATGGGTCAAATTTTACAGTATTTCTCTTGTTTTTTAAAGCATGTATTGCAAATTTTTATTAATCCCAGGAAAATATGTTTGGCAATACACTTGTGATGTCAACACCTTCAGAATTTGGTTAGATAGTCTAGAGGTCTTTTGGAGCCCAATTTTGGAATTTTGGATGCAGGTTGTGGCAGCCTTTTACGTTGCTTGTATTACAATAGTAATTGGTTAGGCCATGGCCCTTTTTCTAATATAAAATTATCCATTATTGTGAAAAAAAACACAACCTAAAAAATAATAATATTTAAGTTGGCTTAATATCTTAGTTACAAAGTCGGGTGCAATCTATAATAATCTACAATCTCAATATGGATGAAATAGAAAAATAACACAATCCTATAAACTAAAATCAAAGAAAAAAAATAAAAATAACACAATCCTATAAACTAAAATCAAAGAAAAGTTGACATTTATAATGTAAAAGTAAAAAAAAAAAATCACAATAAAAAAGAATATAAAAAGTCACAGAATGAAATAAACCATTATAGATCTTTTTTTACTCGAATATTTTAAATACATAAAAAAATATTATTAATTTTGCATCTTTCTTAATACTTAATATATCTCATGTTAAAATAAATCTATATTAATAGAATTCAAGCTATAAGATTATAAATTTCAAACTTATACAATAATCATTGAGTTCTTCCAAACTTACCATAATAATTGGTTGATTTTCATAATATACAATAATCATTCTATGGCATTCATTACTCATTACTTCTTAGAGATAAATTATTTTTAAGTATTTTGAAATTAATTTTATTTTATTATGGTTTGTTTAGTTAATAATCTATATATATAATAGAGAAATAAAAATATAGTTTTCCCCCTATATGGGTTGCTCTCCTGACATGATAGCTCCAAACAGGCATGCCGCCACTTGGCCACGCCATAAGCCATCTGGCGTACGACCTTTGTCACCTCCCCTCCCCTGTCACCTCGAGCCTTTACGTTACCTGTCGCCACCCTCCATTTCGCATTTGCATTCTGACGCTCACTCGCCCTGGAAGCTCTGCAACTCATGCGTCTTCATGGCGTCGTGCAGTAGATCCTTCACGTCGCTTCAGCTCCCACCTT
>ML792940.1:257820-269225 GCA_009831015.1 Picea engelmannii
AGTCTGAAACAGAGTCCCAAAATACAGTGATGACCAGGCTGCAGTTGCTGGACTGCCCCAGAGTGGGGAAACCAGTCCAACCAGCCTGTCTAGTTCCTTGAGCATACAAGTCTTGATATAAACCATCGACAAAAGAAAACATATTGATTGTCTTTTAGGACTAGAATCTAAGTAAACAGACATACACTAAGATTAAACACATGGCTGGTAGGTAGGCCATGTGGCTGAAAGATCGTCGGGCCAGGGCTCTTCTTCGATATACGTCACTCCATAGTCCCATTGCTCGTTGGCTGCTTCTTTGCATGCAGGTTCCTCGACGTCGTCCTCTCGCTTCTCTGGCTCCCGGTCTAAATCCATGGGATTCTGCATCTTGTCCTGTGCTTCCTCGTTATCGGCTTCGGGATTTTCCATTGGGTTGGTGTCTACAGGCTCCGCAAATAAGGCCTCGTGCATAGACGAGATAATTTGCAAGAAGCTTGCCATCTTGGCTTCTGTTGCTTGTATGCGGTACTATAGGTCCGCTACCTCGCTCCGAAGTTCAAAAACTAGATCATGTAATGCAGACAGACTCTCTGTGAATTGCATTTTATCAACAGTCTCATGAAGACCAGGACCTGCGCGATTGGGATGACTGTAAGGAGAAGGGCCACCATCCGAATTGCCCAAAGGGTCATGGGAAGGCGTAGAGGTGGACGGAAGCGCTGAGGGGACTTGAGACAGCTGCAAAATTGAAATTGGCATGCGAGGAATGATGGCCATGGAGCTGAGCTGCGGAGCGCATAACAGGACAGGGATGGAATGAGACTGCTGGCGAGGGGAGGAGTCGGTGGAAGTCGATTCAGAGGGTGAGGTCGAGGGTCTTCAAGGCTTCCAGGGGGAGCCTCGCCTCGGTCGGCCCCTGGGTCGAGTCATAGATAATCCTGTGCAGCCGGCCAAGAAGACTAAAGCCTCTCGGTGAAGTGTGATACCTGGGACCGCGTTATTCCAGCGAAGATCAACAGAGGGGGAGCTGCGCTGCAATGGGAGGGGTTCTGCAGCCAGCGGATAGAAATAGAACCGATACATAATGAGTGAAGCCATCCAAATCTGCGTCGAGGAGGAGAGGACTGGAGCGTTAATGCTCCCTCGCGCCACATTAAAACTCATTTAAATGTTGGGTGGGATGGTGGGTTGTGGCACAAGCCCATCACGTGGCTCAATGCCACGCTGCCCATTGCCATCGCCCAGATTTTGCCACGTCTCGCTCTCTGACACCCCATCCGGGGAAAATTAGAAAATTTTGAAAATAGATGAAAAATAAGAATTTGAAAAAATGTGGAAACATTGTGTATCGAAAACCACCTAAAAAGGGAGAGGGGGTGCTACCAGCACCATTTTTAAAAACGGGGTAAAAAATTGGACCCCCAAAAAACGAGAACTCTATAGAGTTCTCGTTAAATTGGTAACTATGTTTTATCATGGGTTTGCAAACAATTGTAAATTAGCGTACCTTTGGCTTTGGGATTAAAAAAAAAAAAACTCCTCTGTGAGACTTTTGTCACTCGGGTTATCTCATATGGATGTGAAGTTTGGGGATACAAATCCTGGAGAAAGATAGAGTAGATCCAAAAGAATTTTGTAACTTATAATCTCAAAATTAAAGGCAATGTGCCTTAATCTATCCTCCTCATAGAAGCGAGTCTTTCCCCCATTGAGAGCACATCTATGATTATGTTGACATCCTCCCTAGGGGTGTAATGAGGGGGGTAAAAGGGCCCATAATAGAGTAATAATAGTGGAGACCATTCAATATAAGATGGTAGAGGTCTACTATTAAATAAGGCCCACTATAGTAGTATCACATACATTTAATGAGGCCTCATTAGGGAAGGTCCACTAGGTAGTTACGAGGTATTTATGAGGTTGTTATGATTGAGGTTTTCTTAGCAACCTCCTAACTACCTAGTGGACCTTCCTTAATGAGACCCCATTACATTTATATTCAATACTACTATAGTGGGTCTTATTTAATAGTGATCCTAGTCCACCTTACATCAAATGGCCTCTACTATTATTACTCTAATAGGGGCCCTTCGGACCCCAATTACAACCCTAGAGAAGATTTCAACAGATTGGGTACCTAATGTACAAGAATAAGATAAACAACACGGATGACAATAGGCTCCCAAAACTGCTTCAAACTCTAGCCAAAACCACTAGTGGCTCAAGCAGGGATGGCATAAAGATGTCAAATCTTGGTTAAATCATTGGGGAATACAAGAAGAAGTCATCCTGCAGAATACCGATAATATTAAAAATATTTTTACATCTAAAGTTAAGGAGAATATGTGGTGTGAAAAAGAATCAGGGGATAAAAGAAAATTAAGATACTACAAGGAGGCGGTCAACCGTAATCTAGAAGATCACAAGTACCTCTCGGTTTTGACTAGTGCAAAGAAGAAAATCAACATTGCTAAGATAAGAACAAACTCTCACGAGCTGCATAGTGAAACTGGGCATTGAACAATTCTCAAAACATCATGGGACGAAAGAATGTGCCATCTTTGTGACACTAAGAGGGTTGAAGATGAAAATCACTTTCTATTAGAATGCTCTGCATATACTCAAATTAGATCCCAATTTTAAAATATTTTCCACAATATCGACCTTCTTAACCTTTTAAGTCATCAAAACTATGGCAATCTTGGAACGTTTCTCTCAATGCTTTTTAAGCACAAAATTACAATTTTAAAGAAATCCAAGTAATCTCTTATCTTTCGTAAGGTATGATAGACCAATTATGGTCTCAATGGACATTAATAATCATCATCATATTAACATTGAAACTTAATGCAAGCTATTTTGACCTAGTTGTGGCTTCCTCGCAGAGGTCGACCAGGGCCGACCATGGCTGCTCCCAGGGGCGGGGAGCCTAGTGCCCCTCCCTCTCACATCATTGCCTTTCGCAAGCTTCTAACCACTCACGGCAAGAAGTCTTCGCCCTCGACACCGCCCAATTTTGTAAAACGGTTAGAAACGATACCTGAAATCGACTTGCCTCCAGATCAACCAATGCGAGTTGCAGTCTCCCTAGCAGAACGTGGGCTGGTTGGACAGTTCATGGGGCTTTGGCCCTCCACCAAAACCACAGATAACTGGATACAAAGGAACTGGAGACCATTAATACAGAATAGTGTTACATGTTATGCGGTGGGCAGAGATTATTACATCTTTGAATTCATCTCAGAAGAAGATCGGGACCTAATCTTCAGAAACGGGCCCTATTTCATGGGTCCCCAAGGTCTCTACTTGAACTGATGGCACCCAAGATTTGATCCGAAATCAGAGGTCCCCAAGGAATTTTCGGTGTGGGTCAGACTCCCAAATCTACCAATCCACTGCTGGAACAGCTCCTCACTTCAAGCAATCTGGAATGGGCTTGGAAACTACATAGATAAGGTGGATCCAAAAGAGCAATACCCATGTGCTCACATCTGTGTGGAAGTGAATCTAGAGGTTGGGCTCCCAGAGGCAATCAAACTGAAGGTAGGAGAGTGGCAACACTTCCAAAAACTCGACTAGGAACAGTTGTCGTTCAAATGCAGGGGATGCCATGAGTACAGACATTTTCAGAGGAACTACCCCAAAGAACCTGGCATGGTTAAAGACACAAACGATGGATGGCAACAGGTGGGAAGAGCAAGATCCCACACAAAGAAAAAAGGCCCAAGATCGGAGAAGATGGCCCAGGCATATCAAGCGGAGCTTGAACCCAACAGAGATACAAGGAACAATGGTATGGAAACCGAATCAGAAAGGACAAACGAAGCAGCAGAAGTAGCGACACAACAAATCCTTGCAGAGGAGCCAGAACAGCGAAGAACAAACTCGGAACAAGTGGAAATCTCAACGCAAGAGAAGGAAAAGGACCGAGAACAAGACCCTAAAGAACCAGGAAAAGATCTAGTGATGGAGGAAGGCGAGATCTCCTCAGGCAGCAGCAGCGAGGAAGATAGCAGCACCGACCTCACCCCAAAAAAACCAAGAAGAGGAAGGAAAACCAAAAAAGCAGAGCGAGAAAAAGAGACTTACAAATACGTACTAAATGGATCCCAGCCAACCATCAAACAACTGATCAACGTCAGACAAACAAGGAAGAAGTCCAAGGCCTTCCAAGGAGGCCACAACTCCCCCTCAGGTAACCAATGAAATTTGTTTCTTGGAATTGCAGAGGTTTCAGAAGTAAGACCAAGGAAGAGGCACTAAAAGACATCATCAAAACCTCTAACACCGAGATCCCGCTGATTCAAGAAACCAAGATGGAAGGACAAGACTTCCTCAGAAAATCCAAAGCAAGATGGAACAACAGTAGCGGTATAGCAGAAAGTGCCATAGGTGCATCGGGAGGTCTGGGCATGCTCTAGAACTCAAAAAAGTATGACCTAATCATGCATGAAACACGCAAACACTGGATCTTCACTAGTCTGCTTCATTTGGGAACAAGGAGACAGGTAAGCCTCGTTAACCTCTATGTACCTGTCCTCCTAGAAGACAAAAAATCTTGTTGGGAGACCTTAAGGGATTTCCTGCAACAAAATGTTCCAGAAAACATCATCCTCGGGGGGGATATGAATCTAACCCTCACAGCGAATGAGAAAAAAGGAGGCTCAATCGTTCGAGACCAAGCAAGGGAATGGGTAGAGGACCTAATGTCTACCTGGGAATTGGAGGATATAAAGCCAGCGAAAGGGAAATACACCTGGTCAAATAAGAGGGTGGGGTCGGGGCATATCGCAGCTAGGTTGGACAGATTCCTAGTCCAAAGTTCCTTCCTAGTTATGGGACTTAATCTTGAGTCTACTATTCTCCCACACAGTGTGTCAGATCACAAACCAATTACCCTAAGCCTGACCACTGACAACAATCTGGGTCCAATCCCCTTCCGTTTCAATCCAAGGTGGATCTAGGAGGAAAGCTACTCCGCCTTGGTCGCCAGAATCTGGAATGGTACAGTGTGGGGAAAAAAGCTCAGAAGGTTTAAAAAAGATTTAAAATCCTAGGCCAAAACTCTTTCAAGTCCCATAGCTGACCGCCAAGAAGCACAAAGACAGTTAGAAGCTCATCAGCTCGAAATGGAAGGCACGGACCCTTCACAGGAAAGCATGCAGCAAGAGGCAAAGCTACAAAAAATTTGGCACCAAGCTTGTAGAGAGGAAGAAATATATTGGCAGCAAAAGTCGAGGTGCCTTTGGCTTGAAGCAGGGGATAAGAACACTAATTTCTTTCATAAGCAAGTGGAGGCTCGGAAGCAGTTCAAATTGATAACTGAAATTCACACTCAGGATCATATCATAACGGATTTCGAGGGCATCAAAGAGGCAGTGGTGCAAGCCTTTGAATCATTCTACACAGAGTCCCATCAAGCTGCAAGCGACCCAGCTTCCTATCCTATGGCCTTGATACAAGCATGTGTTCATGAAGATATCAATATCAAGTTAACCAAGGAAATAGATCAGCAAGAAATAAAAGAGGCTCTAGATCAACTGCACCCGGACAAAGCTCCAGGACCAGACAACTTTATAGCCAGATTTTATCAGAATAGCTGGAACATCATCAAGACAGATCTCGCCAAACTCATCAAGAAATCCCAATCCTACACTAGAATTGGAGGAGGAACAAACTCATCCTTCTTAGCACTGATCCCGAAGGAAAGAGGAGCATCCAGCTTTGATAGGTTCCGCCCTATCTCCCTCTGCAATACCAGCTATAAAATCCTTACCAAAATCATAGCGAACAAACTAAAAAACTTTCTTCCAACTATCATTCCGGAAAACCAAGGGGGTTTTATTAAAGGAAGGCACATAATGGATAATATCATCCTGGTCCAAGGGGCCCTCCACTCAAGTCTCCTTCAGAAATACAAAGGTATGATAGTCAAGCTCGATTTAGCAAATGCATTTGACAGGGTAAGGCATAATTTTCTATTTCAAGTGATGGAGAGATTTGGTTTCGCCCCCTCCTTCATTAACTAGATCAAAGCTTGTATCTCCGGGCCCTGGATTGCACCACTGGTAAACGGACGAGCCACAAAGTTCTTCCAAGCAACCAGAGGTCTCCGTCAAGGTTGCCCCCTTTCCCCTCTCCTCTACGCTCTCCAAGATTCTGTCCTCAGTCTCCAGATCGATCACGGGCAAAGGCATCTCAACCTCTCCGGCCTATGAATTACAAACGGGGTAAAGGACATCAACCATGCCCAATTCGCAGACGATACACTGCTTCTTGGAAGCTCTAGCCTAGCAACAACTAAGAAGTTCAAGAAGGAGCTAGACATCTATACAGACATCTCAGGTAGCATGATTAGCTCGACCAAGAGCAAAATCTATGGGTGGAACATCACTCCAAGAGAAATGCATGAAATCTCAAAAATCCTTGGAATAGAAGGCAACACCTGCTGGGAAGAGTTTAAATATCTGGGAGTCCCTATCATCAAAGCCAATCCAAAAGCTACACACTGGAATCATATGATAGAGAGGATCAAAAATATAATCCACTCCTGGGGAGCTAACTGGCTGAACATAGCAGGCAAAGTAGTTCTCATTAAAGCAGTGTTGGCAAGTATTCCAATTTATCAAAGCGCTCTCCTGTTGGCACCCAGATCTGTAATACAGAAAATAGAAGCGTTGATCARACATTTTCTTTGGGAAGGAGGAAAGCAAACAGGAAGGAAGGTGCATCTCACCAGTTGGGGGRRAATTTCAAAACCTTATCTAGAAGGGGGCCTCCAGCTCAAGGACCTCCAAAYGCAAAACTTGGCCCTGGGGGCAAAAATCTTATGGAATATAATCTCAGGGAAATCCAATTGGATCAAAAGAGCCCTCTGGAAAAAATATTTTCGAGGATCTAGGAAAAAATGTCTAGGGAATCCAACCAAATTGGGGAAGGGCTCTCCAATCTTTAGCCTTTTCCAGAAGGTGTTGCAGGCATTCCTTACGCAAATCACTTGGATTCCAGGAAATGGGAAAGATATCAGCATCTGGGAGGACTCAGTCCTAGGCGAACTAGCTCTCTCAATAAGGCAAGATCTAAGGCGTCTCAGAGATTGGATGCAGACCAACAGTCTACACAAGTTGTGGGACATCTCGGCCTGAAGAAATGATGAAAATATCTCTTGGTCCAGGTGGGAAATTGCAAATCTACCCCAAGAGTTGGAAGAAGAATGGACCAACTTAAAGAATTTACTACAAGGGAAAACCCCCCTATGTGAAAAAAGAAAAGACAAGATAGGTTGGGTCCTTCGTGCAGGGCCTTACACCACAGCTACAGGGTACTCCCAACTCGCCTCAACCCCCCATGTTCCCCTAGACTCTGTATTATGGAAGGCAATTTGGACAGTGAAATCCCTCCCGAAAATAGATATGTTTGTTTGGACAATGGCTCAGAAGGGTGTTCTCTCGGGAGAAAACCTTAGCAACAGAGGGTGGGAAGGGCCCTCTAGATGTCCTCTATGCTTTCATGAAGAGGAATCGATGAATCACTTGTTGTTGGTCTGCCCTTTTGCCAGTCAGGTCTGGTAGCTAGCCCTTGGGCTAGGGGCTTTGGCCCCTAACCTCCCACAGGAAATCCAACTTCTGCTCTCGAACTGGCAGGCTCTTTGTCTGTTCAGGACAGCCAATCAAGGTCACCTCTTAGCGATTTGGAGAACGATTCCAAAATTCATCCTTTGGAAGATCTGGCTTGAAAGGAATAACTGACTATTCAAAGAAGAAAAGAGAACCCCGACCCAGGTAGCCACAAGAATAAAAGCTCTTTTCAGTGAGAGTGCGCCTTACTTTATAAAGGCTTCAAACCTAAGGCCCCTGGGACAAGAAGAAGAGGGATGGCTTAGGCATCTTGGTCTCCAAAACACTGCAACAATTGGTCCTTCAAACTTCCCAACCTGTAGCTGGGAGCTCATAATGGATAAGATCAAACTGGAAGAGTGGAAAAACTCTATGAATTCCAACTTTCTTTCCTTTGATGGAGCTTCAAAAGGAAATGCGGGAGAGGCAGGGGGAGGAGGGATAATTTGTAATCCCATTGGAAATATCATCCTCAGATATGCTTGGGGAATAGGCATTGATTCCAATAACAAGGCAAAAGCCCTTGCCCTCTGGCAAGGACTCACTCAAGCTTTAATCCTAAATTTACAAGATTTGATAGTGCTGGGAGACTCAAGGATAATAATCCAAGCCTTAAACCAAAACACCAGAGTGGCCAATGGACAACTTCAGCACGTTATAGATAAAATCAATTTACTCTGGAGACAATTCCACTCTATCCAACTATTCCACGTCCTAAGAGGTAACAACGCTCAGGCGGATGAAGAAGCCAATGTGGGAGCCCGTTTGGAGAAAGGTTACATGCACCTCAACGGAGTTATAGTCAAAAGGAGAATCCCGTAAGTCTTCAAAATGGGTTGACAGCGCAAGTGGACATAGGACAAGATGGGGGAGTAGACAAGACAGTAATATCTCAGCCAGATCGCACGACTCTCAGAAATGAGGGAGGACACCATCATTAGGCTGGTGAATAAAAATCCTCAGCCCATACCACTGATCAGTGAATCACTCAGTGCAAGGAGCCCGAGGAGGCCTTATTTAACACAGGTAGAAGGAAGGGGGATCAACAGAGGTAGAGGGACATCGCGTAGTGAGGGCAAGACGAAGCAACAAAGGGAGAAGACCAGGGAGTTGTGGAGGGCCAGGAGATTAGCAAACAAGGGAACTCGATGGCGTCAAGCTCGGGCAACAAACCATCCATGGAGGAAAGAATTACAGCACTGGAAGAGGATGTGCAGAAGCTGTGCGGCCTGTTGATCAACCTGGAAGTGTAGAACCTAGATAGCGAGGCGGGAAGAAGAATGGAGGTACTTGAGAATGATATTCTCTACACAAGGTTAGGACTAAGCGAGGAGCTGTGGAAGGACATGGAGAATCCAAAGCATGAACACGAAGAGAGAGTGAGGAGCTTGGAGCAACAAATGGAGCAGTTGAACAAGGAATGGAAGGATGAAAGAGAGCAACCCAAGGGAAAAGGCACGGAGTAACCAGAAAGCACTTCCACATGCAGGATATACTTCTTATTGGCATTTTGTAAAAACCATCCAAGGCATCTAAGTGTTTGTTAATGTTTAGAATATGTAGTCTCTATAGTATTGTTACTCTCTGTTCCTCTAGTCTCTGGACTATGTAACTCTTATAATTTTGATCTCTATGTAACCGCACCAGTGGCTTGCTGTTGTCTTTTAATACAAAACCCATTAACTGTTTCTGTAAAAAAAATAAAAAAATCGTCATCATATTGTTATATGCTCACTCACAAACTTAAGTCTCTCTAAACACAAGATCTCTACATGTATAGATCACACCAACAAAACTTATATCTATATTGATTAGTCAATTTCTTTATTTATTTTTTACATAAAATCGAATTTATATTAACTTATGAAAAAATAAACAAGTTACAAAAATGAAACCTTAAATGGAAGTTTTAAAAAAAAATTAAAACCAACTATTACTAAATATAATCTTTGACCTTGAAGTATTATTTCTACATATAGAGCTAGTTAGCACTGTTATAATATAGAGAGTCGCTACATCAAAATCATGGATTTCCCATAAAATTATATAGAACATTGTGTTGGAGTACATTTAAAAAAAACAAGAACATATATATTTGTATTACAAAATCGTTGTAGTTGCATTGATCAACGTGATAATACATATAAAAGGTAACTATCCAACAAAACAATATGATAAATGTCTAAAATTTGTGAGACTATATAGAAAGACAAAAGAATCAGTCACATGGGATTTATGAAAACTATTACAATTATAGATTTTGACAAGTACTCTTAATATCAAGCAAAATTTAAAAAACATTATACATTATTATTGAATAAAATCATGATGACTGTAAGCTTCCTCCTAGTTCTCTGCACTGGTCATGAAGTTCTGGTCCACACTCAACATTTCCACATCCCCTTGATATTGTCTTATTGTCTCATCTTTTTTAACCTCCTCCACTGTAAACCCAATTGATACCCTAACATTTGAATTAGTTGAAGTATTGTTCCTTATCAGTCCCACAACCCAATGTTGGAGAGTAGCATACTCAACTTCAAAATTCTCAATTTGTCTCCTTTGATTGTGCAGGGTTTTCGATATGAATACAACTTCATAATTTCTAGCCTCTTCTTGGGAGTGTGTTCTATTAGTAATTGAGAAGATTGAGTTTCTATTATTAGTGATATAATCCTCTTGTCTTCTTAAAACTTTGTGAATTTCAATAGTTTCACAAAATGGGCATCTCCCATAATGCCTATGATCCATTTCGATATCTTGACATAACACCTAAGCAAACCCTTTATCTCCACTCGCAACACTCAAACTAGCATGACTAACTTCACAGATCAACATTCCCTTAGAAAACTAGAAGAAGGACAAAAAGCTAACCTTTTGCAAATTCGAGCTGAGAAGAGTAGGGGGCTTCTGAAGCAACAAACATTTCCAGACTAGAGAGACCACACAATACAACTCAAACTAGCCAAACCAAACTATTCAACACGAACTAAAAATTGAAGAGACAGAACCACACTAACTAATATGACCCAAACCGCACGAACCTGAGCAACAAAGCTAACAAAAATATGAGCCCCACAAATCAAATCTAGAGATAGAGCCACCAAATCCTCACTAACTAGGGTCAACATAGCACAAACCCAACAAATTACCACGACGAGGATCCCACAAAGATAATCCAAGAGAGTGTAAGTCCAATTCATAGCCTCAATTCGAACTAACTCAAGATAGAACCAAGAGCCACATACTGAGAAAACACCACAAATCCTTAAATAACAAACCTGCGCCAAGAGCCATTATCCCACCTGTAATAAAATTAACCCTCTGGAGCAATTGATGTGCATGATCTCGCATTAACCTTTGAGTGTGTGAAGGTGTCTCACACTGTATGCTCCTTGATCCCTGTGAATGGTAATTAGCCTTCCCATGTATATATATATTTTTTTAAGTAAAAAAGGCAGGTCATGTTATATTAAAGTTGCAGAATTACAGATTTGTATTGGAATGCCAATTGTCTCGCCTGGAGAGGAAACCGAGACAGTTGGCCATTCCATGCCACTTTTTCCAAACTCAAAATTTCAGGCTACCATCCTACGTGAAGGAAACCAGGACGCATGGCCACCATTAGATTAAGTCTGTTCTTTACTACGCTACCAACAACATTGCTATAAGCAAACTGAGCTAGAGCTCTGGTTTGCAACAAAAGAAAAAAGTTTCTAACTATGAGCATGCATAAAACCTTTTAACCGATGTTCTCATCATCATCTTCGTTCTTTCCTCGTCTGACTGGAATTGTGTAGATGTGTG
>ML792940.1:308178-322400 GCA_009831015.1 Picea engelmannii
AAAACGATACATACAACGGGCCATTTCCATGATTGCCCTATTCTTATGCTTAACCACTCCATTTTGTTGAGGAGAATAAAGAACAATATTTTGCCAAGAAATTCCCTAAGAAAGAAGAAACCCCTTGAAAGCATTACCAATGTATTCATCTCCCCCAGCCTTGAGACTTGATCTTTTAATTGCGTCGAGCTTTTGCAAGAGACTCGAAGTTTGGGAATTTGCCAAACACCTCATCCTTGGGTTTAATGGTGTATATCCAGAGAACATAGAATAGTCATCAATAAGGGTGAGGAAGTTACAAATGTCACTATGAATCAATTAAGGGGCTTGAAAGCATGCCTTGATTGGTCCTTCAAAAATGACTCTCTATAATGTTTTCCCATCACACATCCCACAAAGATTCCACTGGGAAGGTTGATTTGTGGAAGACCATAATCAAGGCAAAGATAACTCATGTATCTCAAGGATGCATAATTGGGATGACTCATACGATGATGTCATAGTATATTGTTGTCATCATCTGCATTGGCGACCATTTGGATGAATTTGTATACGATGATGCCATAGCATATTGTCATCATCTGCCTTGGCGACTATTTTGATGAATTTGTATTACGCTGGAGGTAAAGAACTCTTTCCCAACTTATACATACATTCACATTTATTAGAATATCCAGAGGCAACCACTTTGAATCTATCATTAATATCCTTGACAACACATTTTTTTTGGCCAAAATTCCACCTTTTTATTGGTAAGTGATGCAATAGTAGATAGAAGATTTGGTTCAACCCTAGAAACATGGAGAACATCCCTAAACTTAGCATTGTCAACCACAACAATGCCACAATGAGAGACTCAAAGAGAGTCATCATCGATAGTTACCTTCTCTTCTTTATGCTTATCACCGTGGTTAGAGAGAAGATGCTTGTGTTTTTTCCTATGCCTAGTAACCCTAGAATCTAGGATCCATTCTTGTGAAGAAGTTGAAGACCACAAAGTAGAGTGCATAACTAGATGTATACAGTTAGAAGTATTGACCTTTTCTTCAAAGAGGTCATTATGGCTAGCTATTTGCCTAGCAATATCCTTGATCTTTTGAATATGGAGGAGACAAGTTTTGAAGGAATGCCCCTCCTTATGGCAATAAGAGCACACCGTCCTCTTTTACTTGGAGGATTGTCGAGTTTCCCATGTAGACTCGTGCTTGATTGAGGATGAAGTAGCCTTAGAATGGGCTTTATCACGAGAGGGTGGTTCTCTGAAATTCCTCAAGGTGAGTTGATGTTGGATAAGGCCTGAAACCACATCCTCCAAAGAGAGACAAATAGGTGCTTTGATAAGGAGAGGAATGTTGTAGAAAATGATAGCAAAATTTTTGAATGCAGGAAAAGGATTGTTTAGAATAATACTTACATATTTTGAATCTGATCTAGTCTTGCCAGTGGATGTAAGAATGTCGACTTTCAGGTTCCTACTCCTCAATGCTAGCAAAGTTTTCCATTTTGAGGTTGGAGAGCTCAGTTCCAAGTCGATTGACTTAAATAGTGTTCACTGCGCCAAAAACCATCCCAACTCTGTTTTGTACCTTTGTTATCCTTGGTGTGATGAACAAGATTCGTCTCCACAAGAACCCAAGTGCTTCATCCTTTTCAAGCAAACAACATCATAATTGTCATCATTGGGGGTAGGAAGAGGTTTCTCTAAATACGTCCATAAATCTTTTCTATGGGCCTCGTCAAGATGTAGAAAATCCCTTTTGATCCTTGGATCACAAGAGTACCAACACTATCTTGAAAAAACAATAGTGATTTTGGTTGGAAAAGAAGGGAAAAAGAGTTCATTGCCCTAGAAATGACACAAATCTATAAAGAATTTCCTTAGTTTCGCTGAAAAACATTTAAAACTGTCAAGAAAGGAGGGTGTTGGTGATAGAGATAGTAAAAACCTTAGAAATCTGCTGTTATCCCAAAATCCCAAAACAATTCTGAAAACCCTAGGTTGTAGCCTTGAAACAATGCTAGATAGAGAAGGAAGAGTTCACACTAGCTCCGATACCATGTTGTGATCACTAGGAGATAGAAGATATATGGTGAACACTTCAGACAATTGTCATCCAGAATAAGATGAGATAAGATAATAGGATAATTTTATTAATGTACAACAAGTGACCATAATGGGTCAAAGGGACATTTAGGTACATTAGAAACAATACACAGTGGGGGAGCAAGTGTAGGGCCTATAATAAGATATCTAACCTTTATGGTCAAAGTTCTAGAATCTAAAGCCTCTTGTCTATGAAACAAAAAAATATAGAGCTGCGACTCTCATAAAAGAGAGGAACCCTCTCAAGAACTCTAGAATTGAGGGAAAGGTATTGACTAGAGGTGTCTGGAGAATTGCTCAAGGTTTGGAGGAGCCATTTCGTATTGATGATGATGAGGAGGAGAAGTTGCTATCCTTCGAATTTGTACTGGTAGTAGGCAGATCTATCCTACCATCTAAGGTCGAAGTGAAGAAACCCATGATGGAGGACTATCTTGATGAACTAGAAGATTTGGAAATACTGGAAGCTCTGGGTACAACATGTTGCCTTGAAGATGTCGCTCTTTGTTGAGATCTAGATGAGTGGCTAGGGGGTGTTTGTTGTGAATGGATATCATAGTAGATTTATAACAAAATTCGATGTTGATTAAGAGAAATAAACCTAAGTTACTAGGATACGGATCCAGATCCGCCAAATTTTTGAAAAGCCAGGATTCAGATACGACAAGGATACGTCAAGTACAAAAATTTATAATAATATTTTAAAAAGTTTAAAAAACATATTCCAAATTCAAAATCAAAACCAATCATGAATCACAACCTTAAAATTGAAATCATTAGATAATTTATAAATTTGAACACTGAAATGATGCATCTTGTCTCATACAACCTGAGTGGGCCTAATGGTTAAGAGCATGTGTTTTCTCCTTGGAGGTCACAGGTTCAAATCTAGAGGGCGGTAGGGTATGTATACCTTCGTAGACTTTATCAATCAATTCGCTGTGTGGAGGGGGTCCCTTGTCTCACAAACAAGGGGGTCTCATATATCAATTTGGTGTTTGGCTTGGCCGTGACCTTAAAATAGATTATTATTATTATTAACAAAAAAAATAATAGTAATATGTAATAGTATTAATATTATTTTATTAATTTTTAATTAATACTTACGACTTATTTTCTTAATTGTTAATTATTAATTAATAATTAATATTATTAAGACTTGTCTTACGCCATGCTATTTATGATTTTATTAAGAATAGTTACATGGTCGTTCTAACTTTTAAATAAAATTTAAATTAATAATGTTCTAACTAGCACTATGTTTAAATTAACTAGCACTAATAGTAATAGTAGTTCGAACTAGCACTATATTTAAATTAATTTAATAAAATAAAATAAAAATACTAGCCCAAACTCTTCGTTGATTCTCGAATAGTTGTCGACTCGAACTCTGTTGATTCCTGAACACTCACCGACCTGAACTCTACTCTCTTGAAATGGTCGCTTGACGGTCGCTTTGCTACACAGTCAACGCTCTGAATAGTCCATCAACATTCGTTGGCTCAGACTCTCTTGAAACGGTCTCCCGACGGTCACTCTGCTGTAGTCAGTAGGAATAGTTATTGTGTTTTGGAAGTGGGGTAGGGTCTTATTATAATGAGGGCACATTGTTTAGGGATTATGAAAGTGTCAAAATCCTAATAGAAAATGCCAAAAAGGCAAAAATCTCGCCCTAAAATAAAGCGCCAAAAGCCAAAACACTAGGTATCCACGTGCGGTGGGGTTAACTGTTGTCGGATCCACCTCTAAAACCGTGGGATTCGCTTTTGAATTGAGCGAAACGGCTCCAACACGCTGGATGTGTTTCCCAATAATCCGAAATAGTTCTACTGGCGGATCCGAATCCGGATCCGTGGATCTTTGGATCCTGTGCCCACCCCCCGCGGATCCGGTAAGTTAGAAATAAACCCATACAATAGTGCTCAAGAATCATAAGTGCACTTGGTGAAGAGATCAAACATAGTCAAGAAGATCACACCATAACTAAACACATAAACTTCGCGAGAGGTACACTATAGAAGAGATTCCCTTAGGTCTTTAACAAATAATAAAACTTGAATGATTAATACAAATGAGAGGAGTGTGTTGTATCTATACACTCCTTTAGGGTTGGGGTGCTAGCTCCAAGAGGTTGGCTAGGTTCGCCTTAGCCAAAATAACCAAGCAATGTACAATAAATGGGTTAGTTACCTGTGTAGGCCTAATAAAGCCATCAATACATCACTACAGTAGGTCAGCATGTGGCCTCAAGTGAAGATTAACCACATAATCTCTACAATGTGAACATCGATATAATTAAGCGTCTTCTAGTGATATTTGAAAATTTTAACTGTACTATATAAGCACTTAGATATTTTTTAGGTGCCCCATCCTTTCTGATGCAAGCCAATCAGACATTTTGGGAGTGTAAACACATGACTGATATGGATTTATAAGGCTTATTTTCCATGTGCTTTGGAGTTTATTTTGGATTTTTGAGACTTGGGTCATTTGAACTTGACTTGAATATTATTACTGGATTTTTAGTCCTTGTAAGTACTATATTGGGTTTTTTTTCTCTCTCAGTAGTGTCACAAGATATTATCATTTTTTAGAAGTATATTGCTCCATTGTTGTGCCAACAATTTTGGTATTTAGTATTTTATTTCTCATGTACAAAAGCAAAATATTCTTTTGAGTTTCTCCATTGATCTGTTCATATGTCTGTGCTTACACACACATTTGTAAATGTATGTCCCTGTGCATTGTTAAATAGAAGATGTGCAAGTGAGGATATGTTGACAAAGATGAAATTTTGTTTAAATTGGCATATTATCTTGATCATATGTTTTGTAAATTTTGTCCATATCTACATTATTTGATTATTCTCTGACTTGATTCATTCTATCTAGGTGGGTGGAAGGAATGGCCCCTGTTTTTACTCGTGCAGCATGGCAGTGTGCATGGCACCTTATCCAGGTAAAATTGCATTGTGAAGGGTTGTTGCTTGTCTGGTTATAACAACTTTGTAGACAATTACAAACATACAAATCTTTTTTCAATTTATATAATTGAAAGAAAGATACATAAAATGGAGAGTTGTGCTAGGTTCAATAGTTTCCATGATCTCTTTCCCATTAGAAAAATGTGTGATTTTTTGCCTTTTTTTTGCGATTTCTGCTCTCTTCTATCTCAATGACGAAAGTAACTCGTTATTAGCAAATATAAGATATTCTTAACAAACATTTTTTCTCTATTAAAATAGAGATCACATGAGTTCTTATTTTATGATTCTAGCATTATAGGAATATGTTATTTTTAATGTTGCCCTTTGTTTGTCTAAATATTTTAATTTTATTAAATGTAGTCAAATTTCGTGATAATGAATTCTCATAAGATACCATGATATCAATCTTCATAATACAAGTAGATGTTGGAGGAGGGAACAACAAGCTCGAACTTAGTATTAATGGGGTCTGTTTTGACAACCCTCGAGTCTTTCAAAGATGTTATGTTTGTTTTGTTACTTGTGCCACTTGTACATTGTCTTCCTATGGAGAAATTTAATTCATTCATTTTGTTCAATATTAATGAGGGAAGTTCCTTTTTGGAATTCGTTATCCTTTTCTTTGTCCACATTTTTAGTACATTGATTGCAGAGGAAATTGCTTCATAAATAAGTGGTAGGAAGCATAAAGAGGTGGTAGCTTTGTCCCCATGTATCAAAAAATTGGAAATGAGAAATGACAAGAAATGTGTTTGCAGAAGTGTTTATCACGAGGGTCCAAAATCTATTGGAAACTTGGGGTAGACTTCTTAGGAAGCCACAGGAAATGAGGTGACTGCCTATAAATGGTTTCTAGAAATGGGAGCAAAGTTTTAATTAAAACCTATCATATACTTATCAATTTCATTATATTTCATTCAGATATAAAAATTACAAAACACAATTTCTAACTTGAATCTCAATGCATAGATAAATATTTTTCATTGCAAATTAAATTTTATAAGAAGCATAAATAGATGGTAGGTTGTCTCCCCAATTATTGAAAATTGAAAACAAGAAATGGTAGAAATGGGTTTTCAAATGAAATTATCACAAGGGTCCAAACAATATCGGAAACTTTGGGTAGACTTCTTAGGAAACTACAAGTGGGTGGAATGCCAAGAAATGGTTTCTAGAAATGGGGACAAATTAATAACTAAAATCTATTGTCTAATTATCAAGTTAATTGTTCCATTTACGAATAGAAAAATAAAATTCTAAAATTCAATGCATAGACATAAAGACTTTTAATTACAAAATTAATTTATTTTAACACTTCATTTTTCATTGTCCGTGATACATATATGCAAGAATTCATGAAAGCATAAATGTCAAAATGCCTATTCGCAACATTATGGCTCACTATAAGTTGCACAACTATTCTTAGCTAGTGCTTCAAGATCTAGGTCATTGCCATCTAGTGGTGGTGACATATGTGCTTCCTCCTCTATTGGTGGGTGAATAATGTTAGACAATCCATCTCTGTTTCACCCATTCTCATCCTCAAGCTGTCGTGCATCTTCTACATCAATGTCGCAATGAATCGTTGAACCTGGCAATTAAGTTAGTTTCTTCTCTAGTAGTCACAGGCTGCTATATATATAAACCATTTTTTTTGCCTTGTTTGCTACAAGCATAGTCCTCATCATTGAGTGAATAAAGGAATATGTGGTCCTATTCGTCTTGCATATGGAGGCATTGGCAACTTGGGACACCAATCTAATAACTAGATACTGAATCTTTGGAGTATGATTGGGTCATTGTTGCTCTATCCTCTTGTGCCAAATTTGACTTTAAGTCATTCTTCCACAAACCGAAGCAAATAAGTCGTTCTAATCCAATTGGCCTCTTTTTGCCTATTTTGTTTGTGTGCTCAAAAAGCATTAAGAGAAGCTTTCCAAGATCACCATAGTTTTTGCTGAGTTAAAAGGTTAGGAAGGCTGGTAGTGTGGCAAATAATTTGAAATTAAGATTTAATCTGGGTATAGGCTGGACAATCTAAGAGAAAGTGCTTTTTATCTTCAACCCTCTTAATGTCACAAAGGTGTCACACTCTTTCATCTCAGGGCGTTTTAGGAATTGACCTACGCCCCGTTTCACTATGAAGCTCATGATAATTTGTTCTTATTTTAGCAATGCTTTTTTTTTTTCTTTACACTTGTCAAAACATAGAGATAGTTTTGATCTTCTAGATTAGGGTTGATTACCTCCTTATAATACCTTAATTTTCTTTTTTCCAACTCTTTATCACACCAGATTTTCTCCTTAAATTTTGATTTAATAATATTTTTAATAGTATCCTTATTCTGCAAAATGGTCTATTCCATGATTCCCCAATGACTTAACCAAGACTGGGCATCTTTATGCCATCCACGCTTGAGCCGAAGGTGGTTATCGTTGGAGTTTGAAGCAATTTTAGGAAGCCTCTTGTCGTCCATATTGTTTAACTTGTTCTTATACATTAGGTATCTAGTCATAGCCGTGCTCTAAATGGGGGAAAGGCGTGCTTCTAAGAGGAGGATAGGATAGGGCATATTTCCTTTAATCTTGAGATTATAGGTTATAAAATTCTTTTGGATTTGATCTATCTTCCTTCATGATTCTCGAGAGATACTGCGTTCCCAAACTTCACATCCATATAGAATAACATGAGTGACAAGAGTCTCAAAGAGGAGTTTTTTTTATCCCATATCCAAAGAGTTTTCAAGCCCATAATAAGCTTTCCATCCATTTATCCTTTTCTCAATGCTATAATTCCAGTTGGTGGTGAAAATTGATTCCAAGATATTTGTATGAAGTCACTTCTTCCAAGTTGCAAGTTGTTGTTGTCATATATGAAAGTATCATATGTGATCTTATTGGTTTTAATGATCATGACTTTTGTTTTGTCAGTATTAATAGTCATACCCATATTGGAGCAAAAATCCTTGAGGATTTTTTTCATGCTACAATCAACACCAGCATGCCCAAAATTGGCATACATCTCTGAATATGTCTGGGGTATGGTGGGGTACGCGAAGGTTTTGTAGGGTATGGCAGGTACAGGGATGGGTATGAAGAATCTGACCCCTGGGTATGCATACCCATGCTGCTATGACCCAAGCTTAATTTAGCCCTTCCATTTGTTGGTCCTATCTAGTTAAAAGCCCTTCCAATCAAGGTGGTTTATAGTTTGTTATGTCAAAGTGGCTTGAAGCCTTGTGGATGATTCATGATTGGTTTTACAATTTTATTATAATAGGGTGACCATGCAACATTAAAAGGAATGGCATTTGTATAAAAGAAGTCAGCAGTAGCACCTTCAACTTGTTCAAACTTTGGGCTGTTCTTACCAGTGTTTGCTAATGCAACTGTTGCAGCCTAGATTCCTTCTACATAGGGTTCCACATTCCCCAAATCATCATCTTTTTCATCTTTATACTGTGGAGCAAAAGAAAAGCTTTCATTGTGCGGCCTCTATTTTCTGGTGCTTGTCCTTAGAAATATTCAGACAATCCTTTACATCAAAGCCTTTTCAGGTAGCAAATGTCATATCACTCAGGTATCCCTTTGAAGTTACTGCTCAGAGAAATTGCACATATACAAGTGGCTGTTTCCTGTATTCTTGGCTCGTCTGCTCACCATGGTCACAAATCTCATCAATGGTGGTTTTTGGTCCTCACATTTTCATGGCGGGTGAATTCGTCACTGAAGTTGTTGCATATGATCCTCCAACACTTCATTGAGATGATTGCTATTCTTCCTCATCCCACTGTGAAAAGTCTGCCCAAAAAAGGCTGCTAGGTGTTTCTTTGCTTGTCTGCTGCTCTTTTTTGTAAAATAAGAAGTCTCTCTTCTATGAGAGATTTTTCACTTTCAAGATTTTTTTGATATGTTAGCTAAAGTGGTAACTTTTAGGTTTAGAATAGGTGTAGCTTTTTGGTTTTTAAGTTGAAAACAGCACACAAATGCTGTAAACTGCTAGTGGCTTGGCTGCTATGCAAACTGCCAAAAATCTGCTTGAGTGGTTCTGGAATTGGTGGGAAACCGTGGAGCCATTTCTGGCATCCTGGAAACATTTCCAGGGCCTGTTTCCAGGGTATGGAAAGTTTTTAATACCGCAAATGCATTATGGGTCTTCTGGAAATCATTTCTGGGATACATAGTTGGTAGATAACTATAAAATCTTTGTGCTTGCTGATGTTGACTTTTTGGGGATTTGGCACTCTTTATTTTGAACGGTATTTCTTTGCCTGCTCATTGTGAGTTCAATTGTGCAATTTCTCCCTTCAGAGATTCGTGAAGTTCTTTGGTTAAGATTTTTACATTATGTAGACATCTCTTTTTGAAAGCAACAATAGCATACCCCTCCATAGAGTCTCAATGTTCTATGACAAGATATGTGATTAGCTCTTTGTTCTTGCATATTTAACAACTTCCCAACTTTGTCAAAGTTGCCCAAGTTGTATTATATCTCTATGAAGTGCATGAAGAAGTATTGCTCATGGATTAGCATCAATTAATATTGTTAGAGATTATAGAGTAATGTTCAAGTTAACTGAACTACCAGTTTTTTGCAAGTACAGTTTATGACCATCCTAGAACCAGCCGAAGTGTGGCTTTGAAATCTAATTTCTGTTTGCTTTGAACACTTTTTTGTCTTTCTCAATATTAGTGATATTAAAGGACGTGTGTACGCACCATTTTACTAAAGTAGGGAAATGAACTTTCATTCTTGGCAGTAGAAATTTTATTTATTATTGTCAAGGAAATGACTAGTCTATTAAATCTGTGCAGAATGATCTCATTCATGGATGGGGTATGGATATGAAGCTTGGATATTGTGCACAGGTCAGATTCCTACATTTTGCAGCTTGTTTCTTTTTGGTTACTTTACCAAATACAAAGACAGTTCAATTGTGGTGGTGTAGTTTTCCGTTGGTTGTAATGTTCTTAGGTATTCTGAATTTGTGCATTGTCATGGATTGCTGCATTGTGTATTCATACCAATGTCTCGGCTGAATGGCTGGGCCCACATATGCATTAGTGGAGAGTTTCAGCTAGCTTTTATCTTTTTCCTATTTTATTTATTTTTCTGTGGCAAGAATGCTTCTGGTCAACACAAGCAAACGGCACTTTCCCTAGCCTGAGAATTTATTGCAATGAAGTGAGTACATCTCACACGCTTATGGCAGCTATCCTTTGGCTAAACAGCTGCGACGAGGGGTATCTCCTCTACCAAAATCACCAGGACTTGCACCTGGCTACAAGCACAATAAATAGACGGCTTATATGGGCATGCCGGCCCACTAGAAGTGAACATGTCTTTGTGGGTATTTTTGAACCTTGGTGGGGAGAATAGCAACACCCCCTGTTTACAGACCAGCCGAGCCCCTGTTTTTTGATGGCAGAAAACTTTTGAACAAACAAAATAAGACTGTGGTCCTCTTTCAATTTCAAAGAAATGTAAATTTGTTGCAATAGGCCTGTGGAGTAATCTGATTGGATTATACAGTGAATTCTCAGTTGTGACAGCCAAGCTCCTTCCTAAAACTCTTGCATTGTATGCTTTAAAGCTCTTGCAAAGTATGTTTTAAAAGCTGGCCAACAAATGATTGCAAAATAAGTGGAGAATATTGAAATTTCAAAGGTGGATCACATTCAATTCAAAACATAAAAAAAATACATTGACCATCTTTTGCCACAAGATTTTTCTGGGAAAAAGGCAGGCTTAATGTTAGAATTTAAAGGGCAAAACCAGTAGCTAGCTAAAAACAGAAAATTTTATTTAACTTTAACTACTGTAATTAATGATCAGCAAAACATTAAAATTTCTGATAGCATAAAATAGTAAGTAACAGAACATTTACTTAATTATTACCTTAACAGAACAAAGAACAAATTTACCTAAGGTGCTTGATGTTATCCTCTTTTCTGTATGCTCAGAAAAAGCTTGAAGGGTCATGGATCAAACCCTCAGGGGTAGATCTCATCATGATCTTGTGAACAGTTTTGCCAAGAATAACTTTAGGGAAATATCAAAAAACTAGCCAGCATACCAATCATTAAGTAAAGGGCTGAAGCAAGGACACCACTGTTCAATTTAGAGGCTGAAAAGAAGGCCACTAACAGCCTTAACAAAATCTGTCCAAGAATATAGTACTGCTACAGCAGTAGGTAGAAATAACATAGCAGTTTTAGGGCTGCTTTATCAAACCCTGATTAAGGTACTAGGTAGCATACACGGGTCACAAAAAGGAAGACAGTGGCAGCAACAGGTGGCACCGGAAAAGAGACAGCGGCAGCAAGCAGGTGGCACCAGCAAAAAGATAGCGGCAGCAAGCAGGAAGAGAGAAGAGGAACTGTCCTAAAGGGGGCCGCAGCCTATACCCAGCAAGATAACTGATCCAAGGAGGGCCGCACCCTATATCCAGCAAGAAAACCTGTTCCAAGGAGGGCCGCACCACTTCACAGCAAGAGAAACAGTCCCAAGGAGGGCCGCACCACTTCACAACAAGAGAACAAAGGGAGCCGCAGCAAAAACTCAGACTAAGACTTGGCTTGGAGGAAGAAGAATGAGTGAGTGAGATGAGAGGTCTCTCCCTTTTATTGTTTAGTAGGTAGGTTAGGGTTAGCCAAATTAACCCTAACTTTAGGGTTAGATTAAACCCTAATAAATTAAACAAATTAAATAATTAATATTTTAATCATAAAATATTAATTAGAATAGTCAACAAGTCAAGGCGGCTAGCAAAGAACCAAACCACATAAACATTAAGGAGGACGTGGCTCAAGCAAGGGGTTCCAAAGACAAAGGCAAGGGGGGATTCTTCTTTAATGGCAGAATGTCCACATGAGTCTCATGATATAACTTATAAGCTTTTATCATCCCAACATAAGAGAAGGTCGATGATGTGATCATGTCCTTCTTAACTGCTCCTAGGTCTCATGGACCATCCTGGGAGAGATGAAGATCACACATCATCTCGGCTTGGTACTTAACTAAGAAATTGCCTGGTCCCAGACCAGGATACCCCAGAACGCATCTTGGGGCCCTAGATCGCAACTAGGGTCTTATCCACCAAGGTACACAACCAAGGATCAATCCATGCACCGAGCAAGGATTCCTTGGAACACATCCAGGGGCCCTAGAACACATCTAGGGACTTATATCATCAATCTGCTTGGTCTATGACCAAGAACCCCAACAATACACTAGGGGCCCTCACTAGGGTCTTTTGCCATGGCTCTAATTGCTTGGTCCCAGACCAAGAACCCCAGGGGTGTACTGGGGGCCCTAGATCTCAGCTAGGGTCTTTGCCATCCTCCCGGAGAATGGCTCTTGCAGCTGCTTAATTATAACACTTAAAAGGTGCACTCCCAAAAAATCGTTTTTTGTTTCTTAGAAAATCTGCAGCTACAAAGATGTTCACATGGTTGAGAATCCATGCATGATAAGATAACTATAACTTCAAAATAAGGATAAGCTTTACTTTTATCTAAAGCATTTGCTTTTCCTAAAGAGAAATCTTTGAGTTAGTTTGCTCTCTCTCTCTCTTTAGTTTTATTAATCTGGAACTTCGATTTATTTATGATTATAAGAAAGTATACATTCTTTGCTAGTCTAGCCTTATGAAAATGGGGACTTCTACTTGGGGTTTTGACTTTGAACTTGACACTGACCATAAAACCTAGTTTTCCTCCACTTTTCACATATAGGAGTTGGAACTTCTGGGTACAAATCACTGTTCCCCTGCTTTCCAAGAAGCTAGTCTTCTACCTGTTCCTTCCCTTCCCTTCCTGGAAGGTTGTTTCCCCTTGAAAACAAAATAATTGGAGATGGATGTTGTTGAAATTCCACCTCAGAACAAAGCTACTTCGAGCTATTCTTTGGGGACATAGCCTGTGGCACATACTTAAAGAAGGGTAATTATAACAGGCTGCAAGCTTTTGATCCAGAGCCTTTCCACAACTTATATCTAAAGCAATTGCTTTTTCTAAAGAGAGAATTTTGGGTAAGTCTACTTTCTGTCTCTCTTAGTTTTTTTCAAAATTTGAACTTTGATTTATTTATCATTTCAAGAGAGTATATATGCTTGCTACTCCTGTCACTATGCAAAAGGAGACTTCTGCTATTCTGAGCTTTGACTTTGAACGTGGCACTAATAATAAAAATAAACGGAACTTTGTTTGCAAACCAAAATTTCCCCGACCTAGAAACAAAAAGAGCTTGTCATATCTTGATTCTCAGGCAGTTGCAAAATGAGATTGGAGGGTGTTCCTCTGAAATACAATAGCACTAGTGATGCTTGGTGGTTTCTTTGATGGACACCAGTGACCTATACACCTATCTATTTTTCCTACGGATAAAATCTGTTGCACTACCTGACTCTGCAGGCCTTGGATTATCCTTGGCAACACCATCGAAAAACAGGGTATGTTTGTTCTATGCCTCTATCCACCTGAAAATATTTATATCAGGGACACTGAGGTGAGGTGTCTAGCCAAGTTATTTCTGTCTTCTCTTCTGAAAAATTTGCACTAATACTTTTGTTTATGAGGTGTATAGCTGACTGTTTAATCTTTTAGTGGGGACTTTTCCGCTTTGCAGAACATGAGTTCATTTCTTGCAATCCAGGCTCTTTGAAAAACTGTTCTTGGCGATAGATTTGAAATTAGTTTGAGGGGGGGTTTCCTTTGAAGAGAACCAAGATATTCTTAAGACCAGTTGCTGAAAACCTGATTCTAGGAGGTGGGTCTATGGATGTTGGGATTGCCTATAAGGGTCAGCAGAGGCCAACTAGATAGAGAAGACATGTAGTAATGGTGGTGAAAGGATGGGATTGTATTGCATGCACAAGCTTATTAAAGCCTAGCTCATTTGGCTGATGGAAGATTTGTGTTTGTTGGCAATGATTTTTGAGCACATCTTATAGTTAAATGAGACATTGCAAAGGGAAATGGGTTGAAATCTCAAAGGTTTTGGTTTGAGTGAAGGGGACATTTTTAATAAGGCCACGACAAAGGAGTTCAACAATCAACACCACCAACATTGGGGTACATGAAGGGCTTGGTGCACTTGATTAGATGCCAATCACATACCCTCATACGTGA
>ML792940.1:342331-357318 GCA_009831015.1 Picea engelmannii
ATTAGAGATCGACTACTGTAACACCCGCTCTGGCGCACTGAGCGAATTTATTCTTTGAGGACACTTGCTCACAAGTGATCCAAATTATTATGCTATTAAAACTTTTGACTTGATTATGATGCGTTATGGGTAGATGACATGTTGTTTTACTGCATTGACATAGACCGGTGCTATTGATTCGGTTTTACTGAGTGTGCAGGGTTTTGGATCTTGAGGATGCAGAGGCATCGATGGAACCCCTTGGACTCCGGATCGAGTCAGGGATTGTGCCCTTAGGGGTTTGATTGTTTTACTGTGATATTAGTGCATATGACTGGATGATACGATATGGATATGTTCTGACATGATTTGTTGATGATGCAGGTTGACGATAGCTTGTCGACCAGACTCACATATGGAGTAAAAGGGTCACGCACGACTACCAGAGATGTTGAGGGAGAGGTGTGGACAACAACCTTGCCACAACCTACTAACACTCCCGCCGTGGCTCGAACTGTAGGTTAATGATTACCTAGTTTGAGAGGATCCATGATGTCGTGAGGGCAGACTGCGACAATCGCTCACGATGATTCTGAGGGGCGCACAATAAGGCGGGGGCCTTATTCCTTAGAATCCCTTAGTCTCCCACAAGTTCACCTGGTGGAGTGTTGACTCCAGGGGTTATTGATGTCTACCAATCAGTAAAGAGGCGAGTGGCACCCTTGGACCACGTAGTGCGTCTTGAAGGGCACGTCGCGCAAGGGAACAAATGAGGCGAGTGGCACCCTTGGAGCACCTAGTGCGTCCTGAAGGGCACGTCGCACAAGGGAACAGATGAGGCGAGTGGCACCCTTGGAGCACCTAGTGCGTCCTGAAGGGCACGTCGCGTTGTTGATGATAGAGGGATAAACCTAGAAGGCCTTAGGACAATTAACGTGTTAAGTATTTTTAAAACAATTTCCCTAATTGATTGTCGCCCAGTACAAAATCTAAGGTCTAAGTCTAAATTACGCTAGTGGTAAAGTTTAGTCTACCTTTAAAAAAAATAATAATTAAATAAATAAATAATAATATTTAAAAAAAAACAACTTAGATGATGATTATGATCTTCATAAAATCTGTAACATGAAGGGAGTAAGAAATTAATCTATTCATAAAAATGAAATCTGTGGTTATAAAATGTAATGAGGGAATTGAATGTTTTATCTTTTTGATCATATAAATTTTACTAATTTAATGATAAAAGAGAAACGGCGTTAAATTCCACTCCTGCCTTTTTAGTTCTAAGTAAAAAGGGGAAAGAGGGAAAATAAAAATAAATTAGGAAACTAGGGAAAAGAGGTAACATAAAAAAAGGGGGAACTTAAGGGAAAAAGCGGGAAGTCAACTTAGTAAAGAATCTACATTTAAGAGCTTTCTAATTTTAAACTGAATTAACAATTTAATAAAAGGGAAAGCTATTAAAACCTGTAGGAGAATTTGGGAACACCTAGGAGTGATTCTAGGAGTAACTCTAGGTGGGTGAGGGAAATAAAGATAATTACTTAATTAAAGAAATTAATTTATGGAGGAATGTAGGGGATGGGCGACACTTGTACGGAAAATAATTTTTAGGAATTTATTTTAAAAACTTTAATTAAATGAGATTTTAGGAAAGAGAGGAAGTGGGAAATTCTATATAATGAATGAAGGAGAAGGAGAAATGATCATTTTCTGTTTGCGTAACGTTACGCTGCAGAAATATCGATTTGAATGATTTACTTGTGGGGAGTTGGGATACCCAGCTCGAAGAGGAGTAGTAGCTCGGCCTTGCGAGGCGAGCTGGGAGCTAGACGAGATCTCTGGTTAGTGTACGTGGCCCCTTTGTGGCTCGGGGGGCTAAGGGGGAAGAAGAGTACCCCTAGCATTGGCTGGGAGGTACCGGTGAGGTCTCGACGGTTGGCAAGAGGGAGTTGCACGGAGCGCGGGACGTCATTCGAAGCGGGTGAACAAGCAATGGTACGTTTTCTTGTTGAATGGTAGGTTGTTGCGGGATTTATGATTTGGTTCTGCATGTTTACTTTGGGTTGGTACACTGGTTGTCTAGATTCATGACTAAATTTTTATGGCCTAGCTGATTGATTGATTGATTTCCCATGACCTTCGTTTCCCCGCACATCTTGACCACCTTTCTGCGTTGATTGTAACCTTCGTGATTGTTTATCCTTTGTCCCTAGCTCACCAGTCCTCACCTGAGAAGTCGGCCAAGAGCCTGATCTACGGTCGTCGCCTTAGCGTTAAAAGACCTATCGATCTCAACGCCCTGCTTTTCTGTGCGAGGATGATGAGTGAGGGATGTTCTTGCCCGCCGTCTACCCCTTCTGATTGTTCTTGGTTGACTGATGGTCTTGCGCCTTTTGGTGATGGATTTTTTTGCGTTGGTTGATTCATGGCCGAGTGATTGGCCTTATGCTTCTTGTGACTGATTTTCCTACCTGGATTGATCCTCTTCTATATGGTTACCCTCCGCGTTTTCCCGTGTGAATGTTTATCATTGCAAAAACACTTATCTATGCGTTTTCAGTTCTTGGTATTCTCGGCATCCTACCCAGAAATTCCACTCAACGAATCCCCTTAAATTTTATTGTAGACCACGCTTTTATTCCAGGGTGTTTTTCTGGCATGCTACACATAAATTCCTGTATTGATGAGCATCATAACATTGTTAGAAATAGAATTAAAAAGATAGTGAAATGGTATGAGAGTGATTATATTATTCATTGACAATGATTTTATTCTCTCTTGTGGCTGCGATTCTATCAGTAATAGATGACTGCAACTTTTTAAGTAGGTCAACGATTTGTCACTATGCTGGATAGCGTTACTAAGCACGACGTTGATAGCGATTCATACAACTATTAATCATTGACAACTTTTATATTTGGTGAGCAAAGATATAACTAGCGATTTAACATTGCGGACAATAAACACTGTTGACAACGATCTTTGGTTATACGATGTATGACAATTTCCTTTACAAGATAGCCTCCATGTCTTGAGCGATCCAATAGGACTCCATGGGCGGGCTTCGACACTTGGATAGTTGACCTGATGATGAAACTCAGGTGCGGCTTGATTAGAGTTAGAAATGGGGTTACAGACCCAATATTTTTATTTTCTTGTAAAAAAAAAGGGGCAACTATGGTGGACTGGGGAGTGCTGTGGACGTGCGTGAAGTCTCTTGCATTGGTGAATGATGGGGAGTTGGGACGGGGACTGATAATAAAACAGTTAAACCCTGATATCGAATATTTTTTTATCCCTTTGCATTTTCACTTTTTCACCGAAATTCCGTAACCTGGAGGCAACTCTTAACCACTGGATGAACGCGCTTCCTTATGGAACACTCAACGCCAATTTTATTTGGAGGTGGCAGCGAATTAGCCTCTGCGCCTTCGCATCCTTTGTCACCGTGAACATTAAATGCATGTGAAGGTAAGTTACCTTGGATACAAATTGTTTTATTTTAATGGACAACAACTGAATCGCTTGAGGTCGCATATGACGGCTAGCTCTCCTGGCTATTTTAGGAAAGTTTAGCGACCTTTACCTTCGTTTTCTCCATTTTACACAGTGAACCCATAGTGCTCTACCCACAACATTTGGGTAGCGATCATTCAGGACTGCAATACTTCTAACAACATCGTATCCCAGCCATATAGTAACTACAGACAATAACTTTAATCAGACTGCGTTACCCCAATTAATGTGCCTGTAACTGTTTAATTAAACCACAATCGTGGTGGAAGACTGCTTTAATAGTAAACATGTGTTTATTCTCATTGCAATCTTAATATATGTTGCTTACTTAGTATAAGACACCTGCAACGTTTCTAGTTTAAAGGATTGCGTCTAGTATCTACTAATTATAGCTTCTTCAACCGTTTGCCTTTGAATTTGCCCAGTCTCTTTTAGAACCTGTTAAATCTATTTCTATCCCTTGAGTTTTCTTCTTTTTGATTTACCTTATAAATCAACCAGAGTGAAAAACTGGAAGAGTGCATAAAACTGATCTTTTTCTTGAAAGAAAGATTAAACCTTTCATAGTTTTGTAATGGAGACTTTCTGATCATTTTAACAATTATGTACAATGTGGAATTTCTCTTTCCCTCTAATAAAATACTCTGCAAAATCGCAGTACAATATTGTGGAAGTATATCAGAAGCATCAAATCTGCATCCCACCAGTTAAAAGCTTCAACTTAATCGAGGACCTTTATCAATTTTATCAAGGTGTTAGTTAGAAGTCCACTTTTCGCACATGGGTCACACTTTAAAATTTCAGAGGGTTACCCTGTTCGTCACAGAACAATTCCACTGTTGTGCACTTAGGAGCTACGCTTTAGCTTTTAGTAGGTCCTAGTGGATCTACTGTGTTGTTGTGAAGACTCCCTTCCCATATTACTATGGGCCATTAGAGAAGCCGGGTAAAAATCCCTTGGGATTTTGTCTTTTGCCGTTCTCTGATAATTAGAGTGGCAAAATATGGAGAGCAAGGATGACTGGCTTATAGGCATCCTTGTTTTTATTTGTTCTAAGCAAGGTTTAGGTTTAGGACTCCCTTGGGAAGATATGAGATAGTGGGAAGATGGGTGAGATTCCCTACATGAAGTGAGGTTCCGTCGTTGCTTTGACATGGGAATTACTTGTTGACATGACCCACTTTGTTAATTTGTCTTTTGAAACACTGTTCAGTAGATTTGGCTGGTTGAGAGAGAGACCTTAAGGATTTACCAGTCGTCCCACCTCAACCCTAACTGTCCATGGTTCATAGTTTTCCCTCATCTGAAGTACAACAATTTTTGCAGTGAATTTGTAAGTTGAGGTCGGTTGGAGAACAACCTTTAAGCATTTTTTTTTGTCTCAGTAACAACTCAATTTTCTCCAGGCGGATGTTGAGTCTCACTACTGTGGAATTGCCTTTATGTTTATTTCGTTCATATGTTAAATTCATCATTTTGTTCCCAGTGTTATGTGTGCCTAAACTTGCTCTTTGCTTTGTTCGATCATCAGTTGCGTGGTTCAAATGTTGTCATCGTTACCTTCCTCCTAAAAACAAAAAAACTTTGCACTGTCTGCTTCGCTTATAGCCGTAACGATGGGGTACGTTACATGTGGTATCAGAGCGGGGTTCAACTCTACGACTGTGGATCGCCATGTTTCCACTGTAGTAAACCTTGGAGTTGACTTAGCGCTACTAAAAAATTTAATGTGTTCTTGTGGTGATGTCTACTAGAGGACGTCACAAGGGGTTGTGGTGGGTGCCGTGGACGGAGGTGCGACGTCTCCAGAAGTGTCGCGCCGTTAGAGTCTAACCCCAAGGGGAGGAACAAGTCCTTGGGCTGGGTCCGATTTTATAATGCGTGATGATGGTTGACAAGGTGCTTTAAGGGAATGTCAGAGGCCTTGATTAACCATCTGTACTGAGATAAGGCCAGGGTGCCTGCACCTCGGAGGGTTCGCAACACGCCCAACCAGTACCGTTAGTTTTCGCTTCGAACTCGAGATGGTCAATTTCTGATTTCTTTGGTACCCCAAACGACAAACCCACCAAGGCATGGTGGGAGAGTATGGCAAGGTGCTTGCACTTCACAATTATCTTCCAACACGAAGGTTCGCATGGTGGTCCTCCACTGAAGGGGAGCGCCCTTCCATGGCAGAAGACGCTCCTATCGTTTTTATTATGATTGTTGAAGACGTATCTTGGGAACGGTTCAAGGAGAGGTATCTTTCTGAGGAATTTGTTGAGCGTCAGCTCAACAATTTTGACGCCTTGCGACGAGGAAGCCGCATGGTGCCCGAGTATGAGGCCCATTTTGGAGCGGCTTCGGTGTGCTTTGCACCAAATTACCCAGAAACTTAAGGTCAAGAAGTTCAAGTTGGGTCTTATTGTTAGAATTCAGCTTCTACTTCGGGTACCAGGATTACTGGACCGATGAAAGTGTGTTGGACTTTGGGGAGACACCGTACCAGCGCGACTGCCTAGAGGAAGGGGCCAGAGCATCTGGATCAACTGAACCCACTACCATGGGAGTTTTGGGCAAGGCCCATCGGATTCATGCAACGGTGAATAACCACCAGGCAGAGCACCAGTCGACTGTGCTCGAGACGACAGGTACCGTCGCTGACCAGACCCTTAGTATTTTGATAGATTCCAGTGCTACCGAGAGTTCATTTCTGGTGCAGCGCTAAAAATGATTAAGTTAAGGGCGGTCAAATATGATAAGTTTAGCTTCGTAGAGATGGCTTCGGGAGCCAAAAAAAAGGTTGGAGGAAAGGTTGGGCTGTGTCCTTACCCTGGGAGAGTTCGTCACGAGGGCCAACCTGTACATCACGATCCTAGGATCTTATGCCGTCGTGATTGGTATGGACTGGTTGGAATCGCAAGAGGCGATACTCAGCTGTAAGTCAAAGCGGTTGAGCTTTATCGATGATGAGGGACAGAGACGTGTGATTATAGGACGAAACCAGGGAGTTTCCCTGAGGTTCATCTCCTCCTTACAACTATGGAAGAGCATGAGCAAGGGGTGCAAGCTTTATGCGATCCTTGCGTTAAACAAGAAGGGAGTAGCGAAAGGTCTAGAACACCTTTCGGTGGTGAAGGAGTTTGTGGACGTATTTCCAGAGGAGTTACCTGGGATGTCGCCGGAGAGGGAGTTGGAGTTTACCATAGACCTGAAATCGGGCACTGAACCGATAGCAAGGATGCCTTATTGGATGTCGACCCTGGAGTTACAAGAGTTGAAAATGCAACTGAAGGAGTTGCTGGACCTGGGACTGATATGTCCTAGTGTGTCACCGTGGGGTGCACCTGTTATTTTCATACGAAAGAAGGACGGATCGTGGAGGCTTTGCATTGACTACTGTCAACTGAACAAGGCTACGATCAAGAATTAGTATCCATTGCCGAGAATTGATGATCTGTTCGATCAAATGAAGGGTGCGATGGTGTTATCCAAGATCGATTTGCGATCAAGGTATCACCGGTTACAGATCAAGGAGGATAACATCCCTAAAACCGCCTTTAAGACGAGACTTGGGCATTACAAGTTTACGGTTTTACCGTTTGGACTGACAAACGCCCCAGGGGTATTTATGAGTTTGATGAACGGGGTGTTCCACGAATACGTGGACAAGTTTGTCCGAGTATTCATTGACAATATTTTGATTTACTCTCGGACGACGGAGGAGCAAGACGAGCACTTGTGCTTGGTACTACAGTGTCTGCGAGAGCACAAATTGTATGAGAAGTTATTCAAATGCTCATTTTATCAATCGAAGATTCACTACTTAGGCCATGTCATCTCCGACGAAGGCATCGTCGTGGATCCAACCAAGGTCATGGCTATTATGGAATGTCCCCGAAGTGCGTAGCTTCATGGGTTTAGCAGGATACTATCGACGGTTCGTCGAGGAGTTTTTGAAGATAGCTAATCCGATCTCGAAATTGCAGAAGAAAACAAGAAGTTTAATTGGACCGAGAAATGCGCGGAAGCATTTCGAAGGCTCAAAAAGTTGTTGACCACAACACCGATACTAAAGGTCCCTGACATGGACACAAAATTCTTAGTATGCACTGACGCATCCAAGGAAGGCTTAGGCAGAGTCTTGATGCAAGATGAACGAGTAATCACTTACATTTCGAGAAAACTGAGAAGGCATGAGGAGAACTACGCGACGCACGATTTGGAGTTGTTAGCCATCGTATATGCCTTGAAGGTTTGGAGACACTACCTTGTCAGATGGAAATTTGAACTAAGGACTAACCATTGTGGACTACAACACATCTTTACGCAAAGTGACCTGAACGCGCGACAACGATGTTGGTCGGAATTGCTTAGCGAGTACGACTTCGAGATTACTTACATAAAAAGAACAGTGAACCAAGTGGCAGATGCATTGAGTCGGAGACCATGCATCTTTTCAGTGCTGCCTCTTCAGACAAATCTACGTGAAAGGATTCTAACTTTATAGCGTGACAATGACTGGTACAAAGAGGTCGAGGGTTTTTATCGGACAAAACACAATGATGGTACCACGATTTGAAGGATTTTCGTTTGATAGCGACGGATTATTAAGGTTTAAAAGTCGGATCTACGTACCGTCAAACGATGAGTTGAGGATGTTGATCCTAAGTGAGGCTCATAGAGAAGTGTACATGGCTCATCCGGGAGTCACGAAGATGAGGGAAGACCTTAAACCCTTATTCTTCTGGAAGGGAATGAAGGCTGGCATAGTCAACTATGTGGCCAGATGTGTAGAATGTCAGCAGGTAAAGGCTGAACATAGACACCCAATAGGATTACTACAACCACATGCCATTCCGGAATCGAAATTGGAGGTTATTTCGATGGATTTTATTGTTGGATTGCCACTGATGGTAAGGATACATGACTCGATTTTCGTAGTAGTAGACACTCTAACGAAGAGTGCTCACTTTATTCCTGTGCGTATGACGTATCAGGCACCTGACGTAGCTAGAGTTTTCATCAGTGAGATTGTGAGGCTGCATGGCGTGCCTAAGAGGATTATATCCGATCGAGGATCGATGTTTACCGGATGAATTTGGGACGAGCTTCCAAGAGGCCTTGGGAACCCAACTTAACTTTAGTACTGTGTGTCATCTAGAGACTGACGAACAGACCGAACGAACGAACCAAACCTTAGAGGATATGTTGCGCATGTACGCGATGGACCAACAAAAGCGTTGGGAGGAATTCTTGCCACTAGTGGAGTTCGCCTACAACAACAATTACCAGAGCACCATCAAGATGACGCCTTTCGAGTTTCTTTATGGGCGACCATGTCAGACGCCTTGAGTTGGGATCGGCTTGAGGATAGGGTCCTAGTGGGACCAGAAGCGATCCAAGAAAGGGAAGAGCAAATGCAAACAATAAGACAAAGGATTAAAGAAGTGCATGATCGACATAAGAGTTATGTTGATGCGTGCCATGTCGACCGTAGTTACGAGGTCGACGATCGAGTCTTCTTGCGGGTTAAGCCTCATAATAGTTTGATCAAGTTTGGGAGGGGAGCTAAACTCTCTCCAAGGTTCGTGGGACCCTTCGAGATTGTGGAGAAAAAGGGGCCCGTGGCCTATCGACTAGCCTTGCCTGATTCCTTGAGGCGTATGCACGATGTTTTTCATGTATATGTTTTGAGACATTATATTAGTAATCCTACACATATTATTGACATGAGTTCCTTCCAAGTATCGGATGAGGGGACGCTCACGGCTGAGCCGGTCCGCATCTTAGATCATCGCGTTCTACAGTTACGATGTCGAACGGTAGATCAGGTCAAGGTCCAGTGGGACAATTATTGTCCGCACTCGACGACCTGGGAGGACGCATATGATATTCGCCAACAGTTTCCATATTTGTTTGATAGATAGACATATGATATTGTGATACACTTTATTTCAACATATATTCTGTGAAACTTCGGGACGAAGTTTAGACCAAGAGCGGGTGTATGTAACATCTCGCTCTGGCGCACTGAGCGAATTTATTCTTTGAGGACACTTGCTCACAAGTGATCCGGATTATTATGCTATTAAAACTTTTGACTTGATTATGATGCGTTATGGGTAGATGACATGTTGTTTTACTACATTGACATAGACTTGTGCTATTGATTCGGTTTTACTGAGTGTGTAGGGTTTTGGACCTTGAGGATGCAGAGGCATCGATGGAACCCCTTGGACTCCGGATCGAGTCGGGGATTGTGCCCTTGGGGGTTTGATTGTTTTACTGTGATATTAGTGCATCTGACTGGATGATATGATATGGATATGTTCTGACATGATTTGTTGATGATACAGGCTGACGATAGCTTACCGACTAGACTCACATATGGAGTAAAGGGGTCACGCACGACTACCAGAGATGTTGAGGGAGAGGCATGGACAACAACCCTGCCACAACCTACTAGCACTCCCGCCGTGGCTCGAACTGTAGGTTAACAATTACCTAGTTCGAGAGGACCCACGATGCCGTGAGGGCAGACTGCGATAGTCGCTCACGATGATTCTGAGGGGTGCACAATAAGGCAGGGGCCTTATTCCTTAGAAGCCCTTAGTCTCCCACAAGTTCACCTGGCGGAGTGTTGACTCCAAGGGTTATTGATGTCTACCAATCAGTCAAGAGGTGAGTGGCACCCTTGGACCACGTAGTGCATCCTGAAGGGCACGTCGCGCAAGGGAACAGATGAGGCAAGTGGCACCCTTGGAGCACTTAGTGCGTCCTGAAGGGCACGTCGCGCAAGGGAACAGATGAGGCTAGTGGCACCCTTGGAGCACCTAGTGCGTTCTGAAGGGCACGTCGCGTTGTTGATGATAGAGGGATGAACCTAGAAGGCCTTAGGACAATTAACGTGTTAAGTATTTTTAAAACAATTTCCCTAATTGATTGTTGCCCAGTACAAAATCTAAGGTCTAAGTCTAAATTATGCTAGTGGTAAAATTTAGTCTACCTTTAAAAAAAATAACAATTAAATAAATAAATAATAATATTTAAAATAAAAACAACTTAGATGATGATTATTATCTTCATAAAATCTGTAACATGAAGGGAGTAAGAAATTAATTTATTCATAAAAAAGAAATCTGTGGTTATAAAATGTAATGAGGGAATTAAATGTTTTATCTTTTTGATAATATAAATTTTACTAATTTAATGATAAAAGGGAAAAGGGGTTAAATTCCACTCCTGCCTTTTTAGTTCTAAGTAAAAAGGGGAAAGAGGGAAAATAAAAATAAAGTAAAAATAAAATAGGAAACTAGGGAAAAGAGGTAACATAAAAAAAAGGGGGAACTTAAGGGAAAAAGTGGGAAGTCAACTTAGTAAAGAATCTACATTTAAGAACTTTCTAATTTTAAATTGAATTAGCAATTTAATAAAACAGAAAGATATTAAAACCTGTAGGAGAATTTGGGAACACCTAGGAGTGATTCTAGGAGTAACTCTAGGTGGGTGAGGGAAATAAAGATAATTACTTAATTAAAGAAATTAATTTATGGAGGAATGTAGGGGATGGGTGACACTTGTACAGAGAAGAATTTTTAGGAATTTATTTTAAAAAATTTAATTAAATGAACCTTAGGAAAGAGAGGAAGTGGGAAATTCTATATAATGAATGAAGGAGAAGGAGAAATGATCATCTTCTGTTTGCGTAACGTTATGCTGTAGAAATATCGACTTGACTGATTCACTTGTGGGGAGTTGGAATACCCAGCTCGGAGAGGAGTGGTAGCTCAGCCTTGTGAGGCAAGCTGGGAGCTAAACAAGATATCTGGTTAGTGTGCGTGGCCCCTTTGCAGCTCGGGGGGCTAAGGGGGAAGAAGAGTACCCCTAGAATTGGCTGGGAGGTACCGGTGAGGTCTCGACGGTCAGAAAACGGGAGTTGCACGGAGCGCGGGACGTCATTCGAAGCGGGCGAACAGGCAACGATACATTTTCTTGTTGAATGGTAGGTTGTTGTGGGATTTATGATTTGGTTCTGCATGTTTACTTTGGGTAGGTAAACTGGTTGTCTAGATTCATGACTAAATTTTTATGGCCTAGATGATTGATTGATTGGTTTCCCATGACCTTCGTTTCCCCGCACGTCTTGACTACCTTTCTGCGTTGATTGTAACCTTCGTGGTTGTTTAGCCTTCGTCCCTAGCTCACGAGTTCTCACCTAAGCAGTCAGCCAGGAGCCTGATCTACGGTCGTCGCCTTAGCATTAAAATACCTATGGATCTCAACGCCCTGCTTTTCTGTGCGAGGATGATGAGCGAGGGATGTTCCTGCCTGCCGTCTACCCCTTCTGATTGTTCTTGGTTGACTGATGGTCTTGCGCCTTCTGGTGATGGATTTTTCTGTGTTGGTTGATTCATGGCCGAGTGATTGGCCTTATGCTTCTTGTGACTCATTTTCCTGCCTAGATTGATCCTCTTCTATACGGTTACCCTCCACGTTTTCCCGTGTGAATGTTTATCATTGCAAAAACACTTATCTATGCGTTTTCAGTTCTTGGTATTCTCATCATCCTACCTAGAAATTCCACTCAACGAATCCCCTTAAATTTTATTGTAGAGCACGCTTTTATTCCGGGGTGTTTTTCTGGCATGCTACACAGAAATTCCTGTATTGATGAGCATCATAACATTGTTAGAAATAGAATTAAAAAGAGACAACGAATTGATATGAGAGTGATTATATTGTTCATTGACAACGGTTTTATTCTCTCTTCTGGCTGCGATTCTATCAGTAATAATTGACTGCAACTTTTTAAGTAGGTGAACTATTTGTCACTATGATGGATAACGTTACTAAGCATGGCGTTGATAGCGATTCATACAACTATTAATCATTGACAACTTTTATATTCGGTGAGAAGAGATATAACAAGCGATATAACATTGCAAACAGTAAACACTGTTGACAACGATCTTTGGTTATACGGTGTATGACGATTTCCTTTACACTATTAATTTATCACTTATTATTAATTTATAGAATTAAAATCTGATCGAAGATAGCTTCCCTGTCTTGAGCGATCCAAGAGGACTCCATGGGAGGGCTTCGGCACTTGGATAGTTGACCTGATGATGAAAATTAGGTGTGACATGATTAGAGTTAGAAATGGGGTTACAGACCCAATATTTTTATTTTCTTGTAAAAAAAAAAGGCGACTATGGTGGACTGGGGAGTGTTGTGGACGTGCGTGAAATCTTTTTCATTGGTGAATGATGGGGAGTTGGGACGGGGATTGATAATAAAACGGTTAAACCCTGATATCGAATATTTTTTTAACCCTCTGCATTTTCACCTTTTCACTGAAATTCCGTAACCTGGAGGCAACTCTTAACCTCTAGATGAATGCGCTTCCTTATGGAACACTCAGTGCCAATTTTATCTAGAGGTGGCAACGAATTAGCCTCTGCACCTTCACATCTTTTGCCGGCTTGAACATTAAATGCCTGTGAAGGTAAGTTACCTTGGATACAAATTGTTTTATTTTAATGGACATTAACTGAATCACTTGAGGTTGTATATGACGACTAGCTCTCCTGGCGATTTTAGGAAATTTTAGCGACCTTTACCTTTGTTTTCTCCATTTTACACAATGAACCCATAGTTCTCTACCCACAACGTTTGGGTAGCGATCATTCAGGATTGCAATACTTCTAACAATAGAGTATCCCAACCATACAATACCTACAAGAAATAACTTTAATCAGACTGCGTTACCCCAATTAATGTGCCTGTAATTGTTTAATTAAACCACGACAGTGGTGGAAGATTGCTTTAATAGTAAACATGTGTTTATTCTCATTGCAATATTAATCTATGTTGCTTACTTAGTATAAGACACCTGCAAGGTTTCTAGTTTAAAGGATTTTCGAAATTCTGAATACACCAGCATACTCGCCTCAGCTCAGCGCATCTATCCCCTGGATCAGGTTTTCAAAATTTGAAGTTTGAAAAATTAGGGTTTTCTCATAAAACCCTAAGTTGCAGTTGCAGTTGCAGTCTCAGAACTAGTTGCAGTTGCAGTACCTGTTGCAGTTGCAGCCGTAGAACCAGTTTCAATCACTCTTGAAGTTTTTGGTAATGATTACCATTGCTACCATATGGAGCCACTACCTGCAAATGCTATCTGAGGTATGTACTCACATATGGTTAATGGTTAAACCCTAAAGAGTATTTGTAGGAGAAGGGATCTTTCACCATAGATCCAGAAGGATCTCAAGATCCAACACATTCATAGGAATGATGCAACCCAGGTGTGATTATTCTAATATGCATCTATTTGTTATGAAATTATCTTGATCAGTGTTGCATGTTGAAGCTATGATCAAATCATTAAAAGGATTAAAAAGATGATCATAAATCTTATACTCTAACCTAACCTTCTGTCAAGTTAGCATATTGTCTTAGTACAAAAGATAGGTTGAAGAAAGCACTCATCACTTGAGTGAAGGAGACCTGGAAGAAAAGCAAGAACTCGCACTTGAGGACAAGACTCCAGGTTTGATTAATTAAGATTCAAAGGTACACATGACAAGCTAATGACTTTAGTTGAGATAACAATCGTCATAAAGTATTATACTTAATAACATGTGAGAATACTTTGTTTGATATGATTAACATCTCCTATAGGAGAAACCTCGTGTGTTAGTTTCAGATTGCCATTGAAGAATGCTTGGTCACAACACTAAGAGAGTGTTGACCCCATTTCGTATTGTATTCCTTACCCTTAAACTTTGCTAAATTATAAGTAATAAGCTCTAAAGGAACTATTGTGATGATTGTTCGTGCTATTGCTTTATACTATCAATAAGGATATTATTCTTGCTTGTTGTTTTGTTGACCTTGCTCCAGGTCACATGAGGAAGCTATAGCGAAGGTTGCAGAAGGCAACATGCTAAAGAAGAAATCATAAATGAAGCAGTCATCGGTGGAAAAGAAGGAGGGTCACTCAGAAGCTGCCATGACCCATGCTATTGAAGAATACATGTGAACTCTAGAAGATTAGCTCACATCAACTACAAGGCGCTACCATACATATGCAAAGCTGTCACAAGTTTACCAGAACTGAAAGATGATCATGAAGGCGTATGCGATGGATGTGCGCAAGGGAAGAACATCAAGAACCCTTTACCAAAGAGGGACATCAAGCAGAAGAAGCATTGGAACTCATCCATTCAGATGTTTGTGGCTGAATGCCATCATCCTCCATTGATGGGTATGTATACTATGTATCACTCATTAATGATTATTCTCATAAAAGCCTTGGATATACTTGAAGTATTCAACAAGATCAAGGAATTCAAATTCTTGATAAAGAATATTTCCGAAAGAAAGATTAAGATACTCAGGTCAGATAATGGAGGAGAATATACCTCGAAGGAGTTCGTAAGCTTCTGCAGAGATGTCGGGATCAAGAGGGAACTAACTACTCCCTACAATCCCCAACAAA
>ML792940.1:377182-410085 GCA_009831015.1 Picea engelmannii
GTTAAGATCTACTTGGTCTAATATGTCGTTAGGTAAAAGTGTGTTTCTTTAGTATGCATTAGTATGCATTTGTAGTTAGACAATCTGACGGTCACGATATGTTCCCGACATAGAGTGATCCGACGGTTCATACTCTCATCGATATTAACGGCCATTGATCCATGGCTTAACACCCGATTGGTCCATGATCTCTATTTAAAGAGCATGGAGGGTCATTTGCTGATGATCGATTGTGAGAAACTCTCTTGTAAAATCTCTCTGTAATCTTTTTCTTTGCATTAATAAACTACTCTAAGTGGCCGCGTTGGATGGGGCTGTGGATGTTTCCCCGTAGGGGTTTTACAACGTGAAAACATCAGTGTGTTGATCTTTGATCTGGTTATGTGAGTGGTTACTGAAGGTGTTCGTCCTCTGTTGGAATACCTGTGTTGTCGAACAGATAGTTGACCTGCTGATGAAACTCAGGTGCGGCTTGATTAGAGTTAGAAATGGGGTTACAGACCCAATATTTTTATTTTCTTGTAAAAACAAAAGGGGCAACTATGGTGGAATGGGGAGTGCTGTGGACGTGTGTGAAGTCTCTTGCATTGGTGAATGATGGGGAGTTGGGACGGGGACTGATAATAAAACGGTTAAACCCTGATATCGAATATTTTTTTATCCCTCTGCATTTTCACTTTTTCACCGAAATTCCGTAACCTGGAGGCAACTCTTAACCACTGGATGAACGCGCTTCCTTATGGAACACTCAACGCCAATTTTATTTGGAGGTGGCAGCGAATTAGCCTCTGTGCCTTCGCATCCTTTGTCGCCGTGAACATTAAATGCCTGTGAAGGTAAGTTACCTTGGATACGAATTGTTTTATTTTAATGGACAACAACTGAATCGCTTGAGGTCGTATATGACGGCTAGCTCTCCTGGCTATTTTAGGAAAGTTTAGCGACCTTTACCTTTGTTTTCTCCATTTTACACAGTGAACCCATAGTGCTCTACCCACAACATTTGGGTAGCGATCATTCAGGACTGCAATACTTCTGACAACAGCGTATCCCAGCCATACAGTAACTATAGGCAATAACTTTAATCAGACTGCGTTACCCCAATTAATGTGCCTGTAACTGTTTAATTAAACCAGGATCGTGGTGGAAGATTACTTTAATAGTAAACGTGTGTTTATTCTCATTGCAATCTTAATCTATGTTGCTTACTTAGTATAAGACACCTGCAACGTTTCTAGTTTAAAGGATTGCGTCTAGTATTTACTAATTATAGCTTCTTCAACCGTTTGCCTTTGAATTTGCCCAGTCTCTTTTAGAACCTGTTAAATCTATTTCTATCCCTTGAGTTTTCTTCTTTTTGATTTACCTTATAAATCAACCAGAGTGAGAAACTGGAAGAGTGCATAAAACTGATCTTTTTCTTGAAAGAAAGATTAAACCTCTCATAGTTTTGTAATGGCGACTTTCTGATCATTTTAACAATTATGTACAATGTGGAATTTCTCTTTCCCTCTAATAAAATACTCTGCAAAATCGCAGTACAATATTTTGGACATATATCAGAAGCATCAAATATGCATCCCACCAGTTAAAAGCTTCAGCTTAATCGAGGACCTTTATCAATTTTATCAATGTGTCAATTAGAAGTCCACTTCTCGCACACGGGTCACACTTTAAAATTTCAGAGGGTTACCCTGTTCGTCACAGAACAGTTCCACTGTTGTGCACTTAGGAGCTACACTTTAGCTTTTAGTAGGCCCTAGTGGATCTACTGTGTTGTTGTGAAGACTCCCTTCCCATATTACTATGGGCCATTAGAGAAGCCGGGTAAAAAGCCCTTGGGATTTTGTCTTTTACTGTTCTCTGATAATTAGAGTGGCAAAATATGGAGAACAAGGATGACTGGCTTATAGGCATCCTTGTTTTTATTTTTTCTAAGCAAGGTTTAGGTTTGGGACTCCCTTGGGAAGATATGAGATAGTGGGAAGATGGGTGAGATGCCCTACATGAAGTGAGGTTCCGTCGTTGCTTTGACATGGAAATTACTTGTTGACATGAACCGCTTTGTTAATTTGTCTTTTGAAACACTGTTCAGTAGATTTGGCTAGTTGAGAGAGAGACCTTAAGGATTTACCAGTCGTCCCACCTCAACCCTAACTGTCCATGGTTCATAGTTTTCCCTCATCTGAAGTACAACACTTTTTGTAGTGAATTTGTAAGTTGAGGTCGGTTGGAGAACAACCTTTAAGCATTTTTTTTGTCTTAGTAACAACTCAATTTTCTCTAGGTGGATGTTGAGTCTCACTACTGTGGAATTGCCTTTATGTTTATTTCGTTCATATGTTAACTTCATCATTTTGTTCCCAGTGTTATGTGTGCCTAAACTCGCTCTTTTCTTTGTTCCATCATCAGTTGTGTGGTTCAAATGTTGTCATCGTTACCTTCCTCCTAAAAACAAAAAAACTTTGCACTGTCTGCTTCGCTTGTAGCCGTAACGATGGGGTATGTTACATGTGGTATCAGAGTGGGGTTCAACTCTACGACTGTGGATCGCCATGTTTCCACTGCAGTAAACCTTGGAGTTGACTTAGCGCTACTAAAAACTTTAACGTGTTCTTGTGGTGATGTCTACTAGAGGACGTCACAAGGGGTTGCGACGGGTGCCGTGGACAGAGGTGCGACGCCTCCAGAAGTGTCGTGCCCTCAGAGTCTAACCCCAAGGGGAGGAACAAGTCATTGGGCTGAGTCCGATTTTATAATGCGTGATGATGGTTGAGAAGGTGCTTTAAGGGAATGTCAGAGGCCTTGATTCACCATCTGTACTGAGATAAGGCCAGGGCGCCTGCACCTCGGAGGGTTCGCAACACGCCCAACCAGTACCGTTAGTTTTCGCTTCGAACTCGAGATGGTCAATTTCTGATTTCTTTGGTAGCCCAGACGACAAACCCACCAAGGCATGGTGGGAGAGTATGGAAAGGTGCTTGCGCTTCACAATTATCTTCCAACACGAAGGTCCGCATGGTGGTCCTCCACTGAAGGGGAGCGCTCTTCCATGGAAGAAGACGCTCCTATTGTTTTTATTATGACTGTCGAAGACGTGTCTTGGGAACTGTTCGAGGAACGGTTCAAGGAGAGGTATCTTTCTGAGGAATTCGTTGAGCGCCAGCTCAACAATTTTGACGCCTTGCGACGAGGAAGCCGCACGGTGCCCGAGTACGAGGCCCATTTTGGAGCGGCTTCGGTGTGCTTTGCACAAAATTACCCAGAAACTTAAGGTCAAGAAGTTCAAGTTGGGTCTTATTGTTAGAATTCAGCTTCTACTTCGGGTACCAGGATTACTGGACCGATGAAAGTGTGTTGGACTTTGGGGAGACACCGTACCAGCGCAACTGCCTAGAGGAAGGGGCCAGAGCATCTGGACCAACCGAACCCACTACCATGGGAGTTTTGGGCAAGGCCCATCGGATTCATGCAGCGGTGAATAACCACCAGGCAGAGCACCAGTTGACTGTGCTCGAGACGACAGGTACCGTCGCTGACTAGACCCTTAGTATTTTGATAGATTCCAGTGCTACTGAGAGTTCATTTCTGGTGCAGCGCTAAAAAGGATTAAGGTAAGGGCGGTCGAATATGATAAGTTTAGCTTCGTAGAGATGGCTTCGGGAGCCAAACAAAAGGTTGGAGGAAAGGTTGGGCTGTGTCCTTAACCTGGGAGAGTTCGTCACGAGGGACAACCTGTACGTCACGATCCTAGGATCTTATGATGTCGTGATTGGTATGGACTGGTTGGAATCGCATGAGGCGATACTCAGCTGTAAGTCAAAGTGGTTGAGCTTTGTCGATGATGAGGGACAAAGACGTGTGATTATAGGACGAAACCAGGGAGTTTCTCTGAGGTTCATCTCCTCCTTACAACTATGGAAGAGCATGCGCAAGGGGTGCAAGCTTTATGCGATCCTTGCGTTAAACAAGAAGGGAGTAGCGAAAGGTCTAGAACACCTTCCGGTGGTGAAGGAGTTTGTGGACGTATTTCCAGAGGAGTTACCTGGGATGTCGCCGGAGAGGGAGTTGGAGTTTACCATAGACCTGAAATCGGGCACTGAACCGATAGCAAGGATGCCTTATTGGATGTCGACCCTGGAGTTACAAGAGTTGAAAATGCAACTGAAGGAGTTGCTGGACCTGGGACTGATACGTCCTAGTGTGTCACCATGGGGTGCACCTGTTATTTTCATACGAAAGAAGGACGGATCGTGGAGGCTTTGCATTGACTACTGTCAACTGAACAAGGCTACGATCAAGAATCAGTATCCATTGTCGAGAATTGATGATCTGTTTGATCAAATGAAGGGTGCGATGGTGTTCTCCAAGATCGATTTGTGATTAGGGTATCACCGGTTACGGATCAAGGAGGATAACGTCCCTAAAACTGCCTTTAAGATGAGACTTGGGCATTACAAGTTTACGGTTTTACCGTTTGGACTGACAAACGCCCCAGGGGTATTTATGAGTTTGATGAATGGGGTGTTCCACGAATACGTGGAAAAGTTTGTTCGAGTATTCATTGACAATATTTTGATTTACTCTCGGACGACGGAGGAGCAAGACGAGCACTTGTGCTTGGTACTACAGTGTTTGCGAGAGCACAAATTGTATGAGAAGTTATCCAAATGCTCATTTTATCAATCGAAGATTCACTACTTAGGCCATGTCATCTCTGGCGAAGGCATCGTCGTGGATCTAGCCAAGGTCATGGCTATTATGGAATGGCCTGCGTCGACGAATGTCCCGGAAGTGCGTAGCTTCATGGGTTTGGCAGGATACTATCGACGGTTCATCGAGGAGTTTTCGAAGATAGCTAATCCGATCTCGAAATTGCAGAAGAAAACAAGAAGTTTGATTGGACCGAGAAATGCGCGAAAGCATTTCGGAGGCTCAAAAAGTTGTTGACCACAACACCGATATTAAAGGTCCCTGACATGGACATAGACTTCTTGGTATGCACTGACGCATCCAAGGAAGGCTTAAGCGGAGTCTTGCTGCAAGACGGACAAGTAATCGCTTACATTTCGAGAAAACTAAGAAGGCACGAGGAGAACTATGTGACGCATGATTTGGAGTTGTTAGCCATCATATATGCCTTGAAGGTTTGGAGACACTACCTTGTTGGACAAAAAATTGAACTAAGGACTGACCATTGTGGACTACAACACATCTTTACGCAAAGTGACCTAAACGCGCGACAACGCCATGGGTTGGAATTGCTTAGCGAGTACGACTTCGAGATTACTTACATAAAAGGAACAGTGAACCGAGTGGCAGATGTATTGAGTCGGAGACCACGCATCTTTTTGGTGCTTCCTCTTCAGACGAATCTACGTGAAAGGATTCTAACTTTACAGCATGACGATGACTAATACAAAGAGGTCAAGGGTTTTTATTGGACAAAACACAATGATGGTACCACGATTTGAAGGATTTTCGTTTGATAGCGACAGATTATTGAGGTTTAAAAGTTAGATCTACGTATCGCCAAACGATGAGTTGAGGATGTTGATCCTAAGTGAGACTCATAGAGAAGTGTACATGGCTCATCTGGTAGTCACGAAGATGAGGGAAGACCTTAAACCCTTATTCTTCTGGAAGGGAATGAAGGTCGACATAGTCAACTATGTGGCCAGATGTGTAGAATGTTAGCAGGTAAAGGCTGAACATAGACACCCAACAATATTACTACAACCACATGCCATTCTGGAATCGAAATGGGAGGTTATTTCGATGGATTTTATTGTTGGATTGCCACTGACGGCAAGGAGACATGAATCGATTTTCATAGTAGTAGACACACTGACGAAGAGTGCTCACTTTATTCCTGTGCGTATGACGTATCAGGCACCTGACATAGCTAGAGTTTTCATCAGTGATATTGTGAGGCTGCATGGCGTGCCTAAGAGGATTATATCCGATCGAGGATCTATGTTTACCCGATGAATTTGGGACGAGCTTCCAAGAGGCCTTGGGAACCCAACTTAAATTTAGTACTGTGTGTCATCCAGAGACTGACGGACAGACCGAACGAACAAACCAAACCTTAGAGGATATGTTGCGCATGTACGCGATGGACCAACAAAAGCGTCGGGAGGAATTATTGCCACTAGTGGAGTTCGCCTACAACAACAGTTACCAGAGCACCATCAAGATGGCTCCTTTCGAGTTTCTTTACGGGCGACCATGTCAGACGCCTTGAGTTGGGATCGGTTTGAGGATAGGGTCCTGGTGGGACCAGAAGCGATCCAAGAAAGGGAAGAGAAAATGAAAACAATAAGACAAAGGATTAAAGAAGTGCATGATCGACAAAAGAGTTATGTTGATGCATGCCATGTCGATCGTAGTTACGAGGTCGACGATCGAGTCTTCTTGCGGGTTAAGCCGCATAATAGTTCGATCAAGTTTGGGAGGGGAGATAAACTCTCTCCTAGGTTTGTGGGACCCTTCGAGATTGTGGAGAAAAAGGGGCCCATGGCCTATCGACTAGCCTTGCCTGATTCCTTGAGGCGTATGCACGATGTTTTTCATGTATCTGTTTTGAGACATTATATTAGTAATCCTACACATGTTATTGACATGAGTTCCTTCCAAGTATCAGACGAGGGGACGCTCACGGCTGAGCCGGTCCGCATCTTAGATCATCGCGTTCTACAGTTACGATGTCGAACGGTAGATCAGGTCAAGGTCTAGTGGGACAATTATTGTCCGCACTCGACGACCTGGGAGGACGCATATGATATGCACTAACAGTTTCCATATTTGTTTGATAGATAGACATATGATATTGTGATACACTTTATTTCAACATATATTCTGTGAAACTTCGGGACGAAGTTTAGACCAAGAGCGGGTGTATGTAACATCTCGCTCTGGCGCACTGAGCGACTTTATTCTTTGAGGACACTTGCTCGCAAGTGATCTGGATTATTATGCTATTAAAACTTTTTACTTGATTATGATGCATTATGGGTAGATGACATGTTGTTTTACTACATTGACATAGACTGGTGCTATTGATTCGGTTTTACTGAGTGTGTAGGGTTTTGGACCTTGAGGATGCAGAGGCATCGATGGAACCCCTTGGACTCCGGATCGAGTCAGGGATTGTGCCCTTGGGGGTTTGATTGTTTTACTGTGATATTAGTGCATCTAACTGGATGATATGATATGGATATGTTCTGACATGATTTGTTGATGATGCAGGCTGACGATAGCTTACCGACCAGACTCACATATGGAGTAAAGGGGTCATGCACGACTACCAGAGATGTTGAGGGAGAGGTGTGGACAACAGCCCTGCCACATCCTACTAGCACTCCCGCCGTGGCTCGAACTGTAGGTTAACAATTACCTAGTTCGAGAGGACCCACGATGCCGTGAGGGCAGACTGCGATAGTCACTCACGATGATTCTGAGGGGTGCGCAATAAGGCGGGGGCCTTATTCCTTAGAAGCCCTTAGTCTCCCACAAGTTCACCTAGCGGAGTGTTGACTCCAAGGGTTATTGATGTCTACCAATCAGTCAAGAGGTGAGTGGCACCCTTGGACCACATAGTGCATCCTGAAGGGCACGTCGCGCAAGGGAACAGATGAGGCAAGTGGCACCCTTGGAGCACCTAGTGCGTCCTGAAGGGCACGTCGCGCAAGGGAACATATGAGGCTAGTGGCACCCTTGGAGCATCTAGTGCGTTCTGAAGGGCACGTCACGTTGTTAATGATAGAGGGATGAACCTAGAAGTCCTTAGGACAATTAACGTGTTAAGTATTTTTAAAACAATTTCCCTAATTGATTGTTGCCGAGTACAAAATCTAAGGTCTAAGTCTAAATTATGCTAGTGGTAAAATTTAGTCTACCTTTAAAAAAAATAATAATTAAATAAATAAATAATAATATTTAAAATAAAAACAACTTAGATGATGATTATTATCTTCATAAAATCTGTAACATGAAGGGAGTAAGAAATTAATTTATTCATAAAAAATAAATCTGTGGTTATAAAATGTAATGAGGGAATTAAATGTTTTATCTTTTTGATAATATAAATTTTACTAATTTAATGATAAAAGGGAAAAGGGGTTAAATTCCACTCCTGCCTTTTTATTTCTAAGTAAAAAGGGGAAAGAGGGAAAATAAAAATAAAGTAAAAATAAAATAGGAAACTAGGGGAAAGAGGTAACATAAAAAAAAGGGGGAACTTAAGGGAAAAAGCGGGAAGTCAACTTAGTAAAGAATCTACATTTAAGAGCTTTCTAATTTTAAATTGAATTAGCAATTTAATAAAAGAGAAAGCTATTAAAACCTGTAGGAGAATTTGGGAACACCTAGGAGTGATTCTAGGAGTAACTCTAGTTGGGTGAGGGAAATAAAGATAATTACTTAATTAAAGAAATTAATTTATGGAGGAATGTAGGGGATGGGTGACACTTGTACATAGAAGAATTTTTAGGAATTTATTTTAAAAACTTTAATTAAATGAGACTTTAGGAAAGAGAGGAAGTGGGAAATTCTATATAATGAATGAAGGAGAAGGAGAAATGATCATCTTCTGTTTGCGTAACGTTACGCTGTAGAAATATCGACTTGATTGATTTACTTGTGGGGAGTTGGGATACCCAGCTCGGAGAGGAGTGGTAGCTCGGCCTTGCGAGGCGAGCTGGGAGCTAAACAAGATCTCTGGTTAGTGTGCGTGGCCCTTTTGCGGCTCGGGGGGCTAAGGGGGAATAAGAGTACCCCTAGAATTGGCTGGGAGGTACCGGTGAGGTCTCGACGGTCAGCAAGCGAGAGTTGCACGGAGCACGGGACGTCATTCGAAGCGGGCGAACAGGCAACGATACATTTTCTTGTTGAATGGTAGGTTGTTGTGGGATTTATGATTTGGTTCTGCATGTTTACTTTGGGTAGGTAAACTGGTTGTCTAGATTCATGACTAAATTTTTATGGCCTAGCTGATTGATTGATTGGTTTCCCATGACCTTCGTTTCCCCGCACGTCTTGACTACCTTTCTGCGTTGATTGTAACCTTCGTGGTTGTTTAGCCTTCGTCCCTAGCTCACGAGTTCTCGCCTGAGTAGTCATCCAGGAGCCTGATCTACGGTCGTCGCCTTAGCATTAAAATACCTATGGATATCAACGCCCTGCTTTTCTGTGCGAGGATGATGAGCGAGGGATGTTCCTGCCTGCCGTCTACCCCTTCTGATTGTTCTTGGTTGACTGATGGTCTTGCGCCTTCTGGTGATGGATTTTTCTGCGTTGGTTGATTCATGGCCGAGTGATTGGCCTTATGCTTCTTATGACTCATTTTCCTGCCTAGATTGATCCTCTTCTATACGGTTACCCTCCGCGTTTTCCCGTGTGAATGTTTATCATTTCAAAAACACTTATCTATGCGTTTTCAGTTCTTGGTATTCTCGACATCCTACCTAGAAATTCCACTCAACAAATCCCCTTAAATTTTATTGTAGACCACGCTTTTATTCCAGGGTGTTTTTCTGGCATGCTACACAGAAATTCCTGTATTGATGAGCATCATAACATTGTTAGAAATATAATTAAAAAGAGACAACGAATTTCTATGAGAGTGATTATATTATTCATTGAAAACGATTTTATTCTCTCTTCTGGTTGCGATTCTATCAGTAATAATTGACTGCAACTTTTTAAGTAGGTGAACTATTTGTCACTATGATGAATAGCGTTACTAAGCATGGCGTTGATAGCGATTCATACAACTATTAATCATTGACAACTTTTATATTCGGTGAGCAGAGATATAACTAGCGATTTAACATTGCAAACAGTAAACACTGTTGACAACGATCTTTGGTTATACGGTGTATGACGATTTCCTTTACACTATTAATTTATCACTTATTCTTAATTTATAGAATTAAAATCTGATCGAAGGTAGCTTCCCTGTCTTGAGCGATCCAATAGGACTCCATGGGCGGGCTTCGACACTTGGATAGTTGACCTGATGATGAAACTTAGGTGTGACATGATTAGAGTTAGAAATGGGGTTACAGACCCAATATTTTTATTTTCTTGTAAAAAAAAAAAAAGGCGACTATGGTGGACTGGGGAGTGTTGTGGACGTGCGTGAAATCTTTTTCATTGGTGAATGATGGGTAGTTGGGACGGGGATTGATAATAAAACGGTTAAACCCTGATATCAAATATTTTTTTAACCCTCTGCATTTTCACCTTTTCACTGAAATTCCGTAACCTGGAGGCAACTCTTAACCACTGGATGAATGCGCTTCCTTATGGAACACTCAGTGCCAATTTTATCTAGAGGTGGCAGCGAATTAGCCTCTGCACCTTCACATCCTTTGCCGGCCTGAACATTAAATGCCTATGAAGGTAAGTTACCTTGGCTACAAATTGTTTTATTTTAATGGACATTAACTGAATCACTTGAGGTCGTATATGACGACTAGCTCTCCTGGCGATTTTAGGAAATTTTAGCGACCTTTACCTTTGTTTTCTCCATTTTACACAAAAAACCCATAGTGATCTACCCACAACATTTGGGTAGCGATCATTCAGGTCTGCAATACTTCTAACAGCAGAGTATCCCAGCCATACAGTAACTACAAGAAATAACTTTAATCAGACTGCGTTACCCCAATTAATGTGCCTGTAACTGTTTAATTAAACCACGACAGTGGTGGAAGATTGCTTTAATAGTAAACGTGTGTTTATTCTCATTGCAATCTTAATCTATGTTGCTTACTTAGTATAAGACACCTGCAAGGTTTCTAGTTTAAAGGATTGCGTCTAGTATTTACTAATTATAGCTTCTTCAACCGTTTGCCTTTTGAATTTGCCCAGTCTCTTTTAGAGCCTGTTAAATCTATTTCTATTCCTTGAGTTTTCTTCTTTTTGATTTACCTTATAAATCAACCAGAAAGAGAAACTGGAAGACTGCATAAAACTGATCTTTTTCTTGAAATAAAGATTAAACCTCTCATAGTTTTGTAATGGAGACTTTTTGATCATTTTAACAATTTTGTACAATGTGAAATTTCTCTTTCCCTCTAATAAAATACTCTGCAAAATCGCAGTACAATATTGTGGAAGTATATCGGAAGCATCAAATCTGTATCCCACCAGTTAAAAGCTTCAGCTTAATCGAGGACCTTTATCAATTTTATCAAGGTGTTAGTTAGAAGTCCACTTCTCGCACACGGGTCACACTTTAAAATTTCAGAGGGTTACCCTGTTCGTCACAGAACAATTCCACTGTTGTGCACTTAGGAGCTACGCTTTAGCTTTTAGTAGGCCCTAGTGGATCTACTGTGTTGTTGTGAAGACTCCCTTCCCATGTTACTATGGGCCATTAGAGAAGCAGGGTAAAAAGCCCTTGGTATTTTGTCTTTTGTTGTTCTCTGATAATTAGAGTGGCGAAATATGGAGAACAAGGATGACTGGTTTATAGGCATCCTTGTTTTTATTTGTTTTGAGCAAGGTTTAGGTTTGGGACTCCCTTGGGAAGATATGAGATAGTGGGAAGATGGGTGAGATGCCCTACATGAAGTGAGGTTCCATCGTTGCTTTGACATGGAAATTACTTGTTGACATGACCCGCTTTGTTAATTTGTCTTTTGAAACACTGTTCAGTAGATTTGGCTGGTTGAGAGAGAGACCTTAAGGATTTACCAATCGTCCCACCTCAACCCTAACTGTCCATGGTTCATAGTTTTCCCTCATCTGAAGTACAACACTTTTTGCAGTGAATTTGTAAGTTGAGGTCGGTTGGAGAACAACCTTTAAGAATTTCTTTTGTCTCAGTAACAACTCAATTTTCTCCAGGTGGATGTTGAGTCTCACTATTGTGGAATTGCCTTTATGTTTATTTCATTCATATGTTAACTTCATCATTTTGTTCCCAGTGTTATGTTTGCCTAAACTCGCTTTTTGCTTGGTTCCATCATCAGTTGCATGGTTCAAATGTTGTCATTGTTACCTTCCTCCTAAAAACAAAAAAAACTTTGCACTGTCTGCTTCGCTTGTAGCCGTAACGATGGGGTACGTTACATGTGTTATCAGAGTGGGGTTCAACTATGCGACTGTGGATCGCCATGTTTCCACTACAATAAAACTTGGAGTTGACTTAGCGCTACTAAAAACTTTAACGTGTTCTTGTGGTGATGTCTATTAGGGGACGTCACAAGGGATTGCGGCGGGTGTCATGGATGGAGGTGCGACGCTTCTTGAAGTGTCGCACCCTCAGAGTCTAACCCCAAGGGGAGGAACAAGTCCTTGGGCTGGGTCTTATTTTGTAATGGATGATGATGATTGACAAGGTGCTTTAAGGGAATGTCAGAGGCCTTGATTCACCATCTGTACTGAGATAAGGTCAGGGCGCCTGTACCTTGGAGGGTTCGCAACACGCCCAACCAGTACCATTAGTTTTCGCTTCGAACTCAAGATGGTCAATTTCTGAGTTCTTTGGTGCCCCGAATGACACACCCGCCAAGGCATGGTGGGAGAGTATGTCAATGTGCTTGCACTTCGCAATTATCTTCCAACATGAAGGTCCGCATGGTGGTCCTCCACTGAAGGGGAGTGCCCTTCCATGGTGAAAGATGCTCCTATCATTTTTATTATGACCGTCGATGAGGTGTCTTGGGAACTGTTCAAGGAATGGTTCCAGGAGAGGTATCTTTCCGAGGAATTCGTTGAGCGTCAGCTCAACGATTTCAACACCTTGCAATGAGGAAGCCACACGGTGCCCAAGTACGAGGCCCATTTTGGAGCGGCTTCGGTGTGCTTCGCACCAAATTACCCAGAAACTTAAGGTCAAGAAGTTCGAGTTGGGTCTTATTGTTAGAATTTAGCTTCTACTTCAAGTACCAAGATTACTGTACCGATGAAAGTGTGTTGGACTTTGGGGAGACACCGTACCAGTTCGACTACCCAGAGGAAGGGGACAGAGCATCTGGATCAGCCGAACCCACTACCATGGGAGTTTTGGGCAAGTCCCATCAGATTCATGCAGTGGTGAATAACCGACAGGCAGAGCACTAGTCGACTATAATTGAGACGACAGGTACCGTCGCTGACCAGAACCTTAGTATTTTGATAGATCCCGGTGCTACCGAGAGTTCATTTCTGGTGCAACGCTAAAAAGGATTAAGGTAAGGGCGGTCGAATAGGATAAGTTTAGCTTCGTAGAGATGGCTTCAGGAGCCGAAAAAAAGGTTGGAGGAAAGGTTATGGGCTGTGTCCTTAACCTGGGAGAGTTTGTCACGAGGGCCAACCTGTACGTCACGATCCTAGGATCTTATGATGTCGTGATTGGTATGGACTGGTTGGAATCGCATGAGGCGATACTCAGCTGTAAGACAAAGCGGTTGAGCTTGGTCGATGACGAGGGACAGAGACGTGTGATTGTAGGATGGAACCAGGGAGTTTCCCTGAGGTTCATCTCCTCCTTACAACTATGGAAGAGCATGCGCAAGGGGTGCAAGATTTATGTGATCCTTGCGTTAAACAAGAAGGGAGTAACGTAATGTCTAGAACACCTTCTGGTGGTGAAGGAGTTTGCGGACGTATTTCCAGAGGAGTTACCCGGGATGCCGTCGGAGAGGGAGTTGGAGTTTACCATAGACCTGAAACCGGGGACTGAACCGATAGCAAGGACACCTTATCGGATGTCGACCCCGGAGTTACAAGAGTTGAAAATGCAACTGAAGGAGTTGTTGGACTTGGGACTGATACGTCCTAGTGTGTCACTGTGAGGTGCACCTGTTATTTTCATACGAAAGAAGGATGGATCGTGGAGGATTTTCATTGACTACCGTCAACTGAACAAGGCTACGATCAAGAATTAGTATCCATTGTCGAGAATTGATGATCTGTTCGATCAAATGAAGGGTGCGACGGTGTTCTCCAAGATCAATTTGTGATCAGGGTATCACCCGTTATGGATCAAGGAGGATGACGTCCCTAAGACCGCCTTTAAGACGAGACTTGGGCATTAAGAGTTTACAGTTTTATCATTTGGACTGACAAACGCCCCATGGGTATTTATGAGTTTGATGAATAGGGTGTTCCACGAATACGTGGACAAGTTCGTCCGAGTATTCATTGATGATATTTTGATTTACTCTTAGACGACGGAGGAGCAAGACGAGCACTTGCGCTTGGTACTACAGTGTTTGTGAGAGCACAAATTGTATGAGAAGTTATCCAATTTATCATTTTATCAATCGAAGATTCACTACTTAGGCCATGTCATCTCCGACGAAGGCATCGTCGTGGATCCAACCAAGGTCGCAGATATTATGGAATGGACTACGTCGACGAATGTCCCGGAAGTGAGTAGCTTCATGGGTTTAGTAGGATACTATTGACGGTTCATCGAGGGGTTTTCTAAGATAGCTAATCCGATCTCGAAATTGCAGAAGAAAACAAGAAGTTTAATTGGACCGAGAAATGCGCGGAAGCATTTAGGAGACTCAAAAAGTTGTTGACCACAACACCGATACTAAAGGTCCCTGACATGGACACAAACTTCTTAGTAGGCACTGACGCATCCAAGGAAGGCTTAGGCAGAGTCTTGATGCAAGATGAACGAGTAATCACTTACATTTCGAGAAAACTGAGAAGGCATGAGGAGAACTATGCGACGCACGATTTGGAGTTGTTAGCCATCGTATATGCCTTGAAGGTTTGGAGGCACTACCTTGTCGGACGAAAATTTGAACTAAGGACTAACCATTATGGACTACAACACATCTTTACGCAAAGTGACCTGAACGCGTGACAACGATGTTGGTCGGAATTACTTAGCGAGTACGACTTCGAGATTACTTACATAAAAGGAACAGTGAACCAAGTGGCAGATGCATTGAGTCAGAGACCATGCATCTTTTCAGTGATGCCTCTTCAGACGAATCTACGTGAAAGGATTCTAACTTTACAGCATGACAATGACTGGTACAAAGAGGTCGAGGGTTTTTATCGGACAAAACACAATGATGGTACCATGATTTGAAGGATTTTCGTTTGATAGCGACGGATTATTGAGGTTTAAAAGTCGGATCTACGTACCGCCAAACGATGAGTTGAGGATGTTGATCCTAAGTGAGGCTCATAGAGAAGTGTACATGGCTCATCCGGGAGTCACGAAGATGAGGGAAGACCTTAAACCCTTATTCTTCTGGAAGGGAATGAAGGCTGACATAGTCAACTATGTGGCCAGATGTGTAGAATGTCAGCAGGTAAAGGCTGAACATAGACACCCAATAGGATTACTACAACCACATGCCATTCCAGAATCGAAATGAGAGGTTATTTCAATGGATTTTATTGTTGGATTGCCACTGACGGTAAGGAGAGATGACTTGATTTTCGTAGTAGTAGACACTCTAACGAAGAGTGCTCACTTTATTCCTGTGCGTATGACGTATCAGGCACTTGACATAGATAGAGTTTTCATCAGTGAGATTGTGAGGCTGCATGGTGTGCCTAAGAGGATTATATCCGATCGAGGATCGATGTTTATTGGACGAAATTGGGAGGAGATTCCAAGAGGCCTTGGGAACCCAACTTAACTTTAGTACTGCGTGTCATACAGAGACCGACGGACCGAACAAACCAAAACTTATAGGACATGTTGTGCATGTACGTGATGGACCAACAAAAGCGTTGGGAGGAATTCTTTCCTCTAGTGGAGTTCGCTTACAACAACAGTTACCAGAGCACCATCAAGATGGCGCCTTTCGAGTTTGTTTATGGGCGACTGTGTCAGACGCCTTGAGTTGGGATCGGCTTGAGGATAGGGTCCTGGTGGGACCAGAAGTGATCCAAGAAATGGAAGAGCAAATGCAAACAATAAGACAAAGGATTAAAGAAGCGCAGGATCGACAGAAGAGTTATGTCGATGCGCGCCGTGTTGACCGTAGTTACGAGGTCAGCGATCGAGTCTTCTTGTAGGTTAAGCCGCATAATAGTTCGATCAAGTTTGAGAGGGGAGATAAACTCTCTCCTAGGTTCGTGGGACCCTTTGAGATTGTGGAGAGAAAGGGGCTCGTGGCCTATTGACTAGCCTTGCCTGATTCCTTGAGGCATATGCACGATGTTTTTCATGTATCTGTTTTGAGACATTATATTAGTAATCCTACACATGTTATTGACATGAGTTCCTTCCAGGTATCGGATGAGGGGGCGCTCACGGCTGAGCCGATCCGTATCTTAGATCATCGCGTTCGACAGTTACGATGTCGAACGGTAGATCAGGTCAAGGTCCAGTGGGACAATTATTGTCCGCACTCGGTGACCTGGGAGGACGCATATGATATGCGCTAGCAATTTCCATTTTTGTTTGATAGATAGACATATGATATTGTGATACACTTTATTTTAACATATATACTGTGAAACTTCGGGATGAAGTTTAGACCAAGAGGGGGTGTATGCAACATCCCGCTTTGACGCACTGAGTGAATTTATTCTTTGAGGACACTTGCTCACAAGTGATCCAGATTATTATGCTATTAAAACGTTTGACTTGATTATGATGCGTTATGGGTAGATGACATGTTGTTTTACTACATTGACATAGACCGGTGCTATTGATTCGGTTTTACTAAGTGTGCAGGGTTTTGGACCTTGAGGATGCAGAGGCATCGGTGGAACCCCTTGGACTCTGGATCGAGTCAGGGATTGTGCCCTTGGGGGTTTGATTGTTTTACTGTGATATTAGTGCATCTGACTGGATGATACGATATGGATATGTTCTGACATGATTTGTTGATGATGCAGGCTGATGATAGCTTGCCGAACAGACTCACATATGGAGTAAACGGGTCACGCATGACTACCAGAGATGTTGAGGGAGAGGTGTGGACAACAACCCTGCCATAGCCTACTAACACTCCCGCCGTGGACTGAAATGTAGGTTAACGATTACCTAGTTCGAGAGGACCCACGATGTCGTGAGGGCAGACTGCGATAGTCGTTCACGATGATTCTAAGGGTCGCATAATAAGGCGGGGGATTTATTCCTTACAAGCCCTTAGTCTCCCACAACTTCACCTGGCGGAGTGTTGACTCCCGGGGTTATTGATGTCTACCAATCAGTCAAGAGGCGAGTGGCACCCTTGGACCACGTAGTGCGTCCTGAAGGGCACGTCGCGCAAGGGAACAGATGAGGCGAGTGGCACCCTTGGAGCACCTAGTGCGTCCTGAAGGGCATGTCGCGTTGTTGATGATAGATGGATGAACCTAGAAGGCCTTAGGACAATTAATGTGTTAAGTATTTTTAAAATAATTTCCCTAATTGATTGTCGCCTAGTACAAAATCTAAGGTCTAAGTCTAAATTACGCTAGTGGTAAAATTTAGTCTACCTTTAAAAAAAAAAAAGTAAATAAATAAATAATAATATTTAAAATAAAAACAACTTAGATGATGATTATGATCTTCATAAAATCTGTAACATGAAGGGAGTAAGAAATTAATTTATTCATAAAAATGAAATCTGTGGTTATAAAATGTAATGAGGGAATTAAATGTTTTATCTTTTTGATAATATAAATTTTACTAATTTAATGATAAAAGGGAAAATGGGTTAAATTCCACTCCTGCCTTTTTAGTTCTAAGTAAAAAGGGGAAAGAGGGAAAATAAAAATAAAATAAAAATAAAATAAAAATAAAATAGGAAACTAGGGAAAAGAGGTAACATAAAAAAAAAGGGGGAACTTAAGGGAAAAAGCGGGAAGTCAACTTAGTAAAGAATCTACATTTAAGAGCTTTCTAATTTTAAACTGAATTAGCAATTTAATAAAAGGGAAAGCTATTAAAACCTGTAGGAGAATTTGGGAACACCTAGGAGTGATTCTAGGAGTAACTCTAGGTGGGTGAGGGAAATAAAGATAATTACTTAATTAAAGAAATTAATTTATGGAGGAATGTAGGGGATGGGTGACACTTGTACAAAGAAGAATTTTTAGGAATTTATTTAAAAAACTTTAATTAATGAGATTTTAGGAAAGAGAGGAAGTGGGAAATTCTATATAATGAATGGAGGAGAAGGAGAAATGATCATCTTCTGTTCGCGTAATGTTACGCTGCAGAAATATCGACTTGACTGATTTACTTGTGGGGAGTTGGGATACCCAGCTCGGAGAGGAGTGGTAGCTCGACCTTGCGAGGCGATATGGGAGCTAGACGAGATCTCTGGTTAGTGTGCGTGGCCCCTTTGCGGCTCGGGGGGCTAAGGGGGAAGAGGAGTACCCCTAGCATTAGCTGGGAGGTACTGGTGAGGTATCGATGGTCGGCAAGCGGGAGTTGCACAGAGCGCGAGATGTCATTCGATGTGGGCGAACTGACAACTGTACGTTTTCTTGTTGAATGGTAGCTTGTTGTGGGATTTATGATTTGGTTTTGCATGTTTACTTTGGGTAGGTAAACTGGTTGTCTAGATTCATGACTAAATTTTTATGGCCTAGCTGATTGATTGATTGGTTTCCCATGACCTTCGTTTCCCTGCACGTCTTGACCACCTTTCTGCATTGATTGTAACCTTCGTGGTTGTTTAGCCTTTGTCCCTAGCTCACCAGTCCTCGCCTGAGCAGTCGACCAAGAGCCTGATCTACGGTCGTCACCTTAGCGTTAAAATACCTATGGATCTCAACGCCCTGCTTTTCTGTGCGAGGATGATGAGCGAGGGATGTTCCTACCCGCCGTCTACCCCTTCTGATTGTTCTTGGTTGATTGACGGTCTTGTGCCTTCTGGTGATGGATTTTTCTACGTTGGTTGATTCATGGCCGAGTGATTGGCCTTATGCTTCTTGTTACTGGTTTTCCTGCCTGGATTGATCCTCTTCTATACGGTTACCCTCCATGTTTTCCCGTGTGAATGTTTATCATTGAAAAAACACTTATCTATGCGTTTTCAATTCTTGGTATTCTCGACATCCTACCTAGAAATTCCACCCAACAAATCCCCTTAAATTTTATTGTAGACCACACTTTTATTTCGGGGTGTTTTTCTTGCATGCTACACAGAAATTTTTGTATTGATGAGCATCATAACATTGTTAGAAATAGAATTAAAAAGAGACAACGAATTGGTATGAGAGTGATTATATTATTCATTAACAACGGTTTTATTCTCTCTTGTGGCTGTGATTCTATCAATAATAATTGACTGCAACTTTTTAAGTAGGTCAATGATTTGTCACTATGCTGGATAGCATTACTAAGCACGACGTTGATAGCGATTCATACAACTATTAATCATTGACAACTTTTATATTCGGTGAGCAGAGATATAACTAGCGATTTAACATTATGGACAGTAAACACTGTTGACAACGATGTTTGGTTATACGGTGTATGACGATTTCCTTTACACTGTTAATTTATCACTTATTCTTAATTTATAGAATTAAAATCTGATCGAAAATAGCCTCCCTGTCTTGAGAGATCCAATAGGACTCCATGGGCGGGCTTCGACACTTGGATAGTTGACCTGATGATGAAACTTAGGTGCGGCTTGATTAGAGTTAGAAATGGGGTTACAGAGCCAATATTTTTATTTTCTTGTAAAAAAAAAAAGGGGCGACTATGGTGGACTGGGGAGTGCTGTGAACATGCGTGAAGTCTTTTGCATTGGTGAATGATGGGGAGTTGGGACAGGGACTGATAATAAAACGGTTAAACCCTGATATCGAATATTTTTTTATCCCTCTGCGTTTTCACTTTTTCACCGAAATTCTGTAACCTGGAGGCAACTCTTAACCATTGGATGGATGTGCTTCGTTATGGAACACTTAGCACCAATTTTATCTGGAGGTGGTAGAAAATTAGCCTCTGCGCCTTCGCATCCTTTTCCAGCCTGAACATTAAATGTCTGTGAAGGTAAGTTACCTTGGATACAAATTGTTTTATTTTAATGGAAAACAACTGAATTGCTTGAGGTCGTATATGACGGCTAGCTCTCCTGGCGATTTTAAGAAAGTTTAGTGACCTTTATCTGTGTTTTCTCCATTTTACACAAAAAAGCCATAGTGCTCTAGCCACAACGTTTGGGTAGCGATCATTTAGGACTGCAATACTTCTAACAACAGCGTATCTCAACCATATAGTAACTACAGACAATAACTTTAATCAGACTACGTTACCCCAATTAATGTGCTTGCAACTGTTTAATTAAACCACGACAGTGGTGGAAGACTGCTTTAATAGTAAATGTGTGTTTATTCTCATTGCAATCTTAATCTATGTTGCTTACTTAGTATAAGACACCTGCAACGTTTCTAGTTTAAAGGATTGCGTCTAATATTTACTAATTATAGCTTCTTCAACCATTTGCCTTTTGAATTTGCCCAGTCTCTTTTAGAGCCTGTTAAATCTATTTCTATTCCTTGAGTTTTCTTCTTTTTGATTTAACTTATAAATCAACCAGAGTGAGAAACTGGAAGAGTGCATAAAACTAATCTTTTTCTTGAAAGAAAGATTAAACCTCTCATAGTTTTGTAATGGAGACTTTCTGATCATTTTAACAATTTTGTACAATGTGGAATTTCTCTTTCCCTCTAATAAAATACTCTGCAAAATCGCAGTACAATATTGTGGAAGTATATCAGAAGCATAAAATATGCATCCCACCAGTTAAAAGCTCCATCTTAATCGAGGACCTTTATCAATTTTATCAAGGTGTTAGTTAGAAGTCCACTTCTCGCACACGGGTCACACTTTAAAATTTCAGAGGGTTACCCTGTTCGTCACAGAACAGTTCCACTGTTGTGTACTTAGGAGCTACGCTTTAGCTTTTAGTAGGTCCTAGTGGATCTACTGTGTTTTTGTGAAGACTCCCTTCCCATGTTACTATGGGCCGTTAGAAAAGCCAGGTGAAAAGCCCTTGGGATTTTGTCTTTTGCTGTTCTCTGATAATTAGAGTGGCGAAATATGGAGAACAAGGATGACTGGATTATAGGCATCCTTTTTTTTATTTGTTCTAAGCAAGGTTTAGGTTTGGGACTCCCTTGGGAAGATATGATATAGTGGGAAGATGGGTGAGATGCCCTACATGAAGTGAGGTTCTGTTGTTGTTTTGACATGGAAGTTACTTGTTGACATGACCCTCTTTGTTAATTTGTCTTTTGAAACACTGTTCAGTAGATTTGGCTGGTTGAGAGAGAGACCTTAAGGATTTACTAGTCGTCCTACCTCAACCCTAACTGTCCATGGTTTATAGTTTTCCCTCATCTGAAGTACAACAGTTTTTGCAGTGAATTTGTAAGTTGAGGTCGGTTGGAGAACAACCTTTAAGCATTTTTTTTGTCTCAGTAACAACTCAATTTTCTCCAGGTGGATGTTGAGTCTCACTACTGTGGAATTGCCTTTATGTTTATTTCATTCATATGTTAACTTCATCATTTTGTTCACAGTGTTATGTGTTCCTAAACTCGCTCTTTGCTTGGTTCCATCATCAGTTGCGTGGTTCAAATGTTGTCTTCGTTACCTTCCTCCTAAAAACAAAAAAACTTTGCACTGTCTGCTTCGCTTGTAGCCGTAACGATGGGGTACGTTACAACTACTACAATTTATTAAATGTTAATTTTATAATTATTGTTTTAAACTTCTAAGAGTTTCATTTATAATTACATAGGAAAATGATAAGATATAACCTTCTTGCTAGTTTGGATTAGTTGGGGTAAACACAATAAATCAACAGTCAAAATTATTACATGATACACATTGGTGATCACACCATTCTAACATTCAATTTCACCACAACCAACAACATTAAGTGCATAATTCTCTACCACAAATATTTCTTCTTTTGTAGCCTTCCTTGTGTCCAACATTTATTTTGGTTTCATATACGATGTAATCCTTAAGATAGTTTCTCTCCCAAAACCCAACCCCTATAATAGGGTGCACAACTTCCTACATTTTAAGACATGTTTTAAGATTTAAGTGTTTAATTAGAGATCGACTACTACAATTTATTAAATGTTAATTTTATAATTATTGTTTTAAACTTCTAAGAGGTTCATTTATAATTACATAGGAAAATGATAATATAGAACTTACTTGCTAGTTTCGGTTAGTTGGGGTAAATACAACAAATCAACACTCAAAATTGGTACATGATACACATTAGTGATCACACTATTCCGACATTCAATTTTACCACAACCAATAACATTAAGTGCATAATTCTCTACCACAAAGATTTCTTCTTTTGTATCCTTCCTTGATGAAGAAAGATAGAAGCATCCTTAGCCATGTAATGGGTATGGGTACAACCAAAGTCGACTATCCATTCACTTTTAGAAGCATGAGCATGCAAGCCTAAGAAGCACTGACAGAGAAAATATAGTTATTTTCCTTACCTTTTGAAAGTTGGTGCCACAAGTTGGTCCAACGTCTAGTCAACACGTCTCTTTCAAGCTTCTTGACTTATCCGCAAGGTCTTTGGTCTTTTTCTAGCAAGCTTTCTCCACATGTCCTAATTTTTGACAATACAACATGTATTCTTCTTCTTACCTTTCTTAGTTAATGTATAATTGTCATGCTTCTCCTTAAAATTCTGGTTGACACAATCTCGATATTTTTCTTGATTGCATGCTTGAAATCATTCTCTAGATTTTGCCGACCTTTTCCGTTAAGAAAATGAGCCTGTTGTTTAACTTCAAGTTTCCCTTCATTAAGAAATTTTTTATGTGCCCTAATTAACAAACCACAAAAGAATTGAATGACTAATCCTTACCATCTTTTCTGGAAGCCTAACTAGCATGGAATTTTGAACATAATACATCATAGCGTGTCTTCGGATTCATCAAGATCAGTTCTATGTGCTAACCATCCTTCTTTGAAAAACCCTTTTTGCATTCACCCAATTTCAATTATAGCTCCTTCACATGAATCGGATAATCTTCAATGTTGTTAAAGGAGAGAGTATCAATAGAGATCAAGTCTTTCTCAGTTTGCATAAGTCGACTTTCATCGATCTTATCAAATAGAGTTTCCATCTTCTTCCATACTTTATTAGGAAAATCAACACTGCATGTATGAATGTGGTTCTCCTTGGAGATGTAGGTCGTCATAACTCTTGCAGTCTCGTCCTTCTTCCTCTAAATGATAAACTTATGCTAATTATCCATTGGAACTGGAAACATAGTTTTTGTAAATTTCCAAAGTGTTTTATTCTTCAATACCATTTCCATATCTTGTGCCCACATACGATATTGTGGCCATTCAGAACCACATGATCTATAAATCTAAACTCAGATTCAATTTTCAAGTCGAAACCCCGAGTCAATTTACCAACGAGATTTGACTCAACAAGAGCATGTGTAAGGAAATAACCTCCAAAATACTTGTAGACAATAGACTACGCCTCAATCCAATAACTTTGATACCATGTTGGAGAACCACATAATTAGTATATCTAAGAGATATGCATTCCAAGAGAAGGTGGTGTATAAAAACAATGTTACAACATAAGCACACATTAACATAGCTCAAAATATATGGAAACACATAAAATACTTAAAAAAAATTCTATTATAAATCGATCCATAAGACCATTTATATATAGACCTAAAATGTAATGAACTCCCTTGAAGTGAGGAAGTCATAGTCAACTTTGATTCGTTAGGGTGCACACCAAAATCCATGATTTCTACCTCTACTTGTGCACTAGTCCATTGCCATGGTTGACTCAACTAACAAGTGGAATGCTCAACATAAACTATTTTTTAGAACAATAGGTTCATCACACCTCTAGGTCTTCTGGAGGCAATCAATCAATAATCGATATTCGACTAGGAAAGTTAAATTCTTAGTTGACTGCTCAATCGACCTCTCATTCAACTATTGTAATTGACTATTCATTGTCGACTGATTGCCTCTAGAAGATCTAGAGGCGTGATGAACTTGTTGTTCTAACAAATGGTTTATGGCAACCCTCTTCATTTACATGTAAAGGAAATTACTATATCTAGCATTAGAGGTTTGGTCATTCTAATTATGGATGCAAAGCTCTTCATTTCAAACAAGAGTATAAGAGTCTCCTTATAGGACAATAACTGAAACATCATTGATATCCTCATAGAGAAACAACATTATTTTTTTATGAGGAAATAGACTCGCGGAAAACCCTCTAAGTACTTACCCATGTTCCATGGATGGTAAACTAGGTAAACTGTAAGCTCTGATTACATAGCCTCTCCCTAGGGGAATCAAGAGAGTCAAACCTGTGACCACAACAAGCATGAAAACTTATGTTTGGCACTAGACCAATTGATCTAACCCTCAGGGCTACATAGAGAAACAACTCGAAGGTCTAGAGATTACAATTGATAATCCAATTAGTACAAATACATAACTTATTCTAATGAATAAGAACTATGCATCCAATCCAAAGGAAACACTCTTCACATAGAATTTCTAGGGAAAATATCACTTTCTTTCTCTCATCATTGATAATCGTAGTTAGAAGAGCCTAGTATCCCAAAAGTTAGTTTCAAATTTACAACTTCTTACTATAGCTACTAATAAATGTGTTGATATGTTCAGTAGGCCTCCTTCCAAGATTCTGTATATCAAAAATACCACATTTTCTACCTACGAGGAATGTAAGTCATTTTATTATGTAGACCCACACTTTAGACCAACTCTCACTTCTTTACAACAATGCATATTTGGAAATCAAACTCATTTTGTTGATTATAAATTAAGATATGGTCTGATGTACAAATTAAATCAACTTTGTTTTCCTTTGACTTAATAGACCACACACTCATATGGAAGACACACTTTTCTTCCCATTGTGATTATTTTACCACTTTCAAGATTTTGCAACATTTACATACATATTTTATATGAAGAAACATGTGAAATTTTTTACTAGATATCCCTTATGCAATCAAACTTATGCAATCAAACTAGACATTTTCTAGACATTCTAATAGAAAGCTTAGCTTATACCAACCCTTGATAGTGGCATGCCAACTACTCATAGAAAACATGATTATATATTTTTTACATGATTACATATTTGTTACATGATTACATATTTGTTATTGTATATAGTATTCTAAAGTTTCAATGAGACATGTATCTTCAAGTGTTGCGAACTAATTATAATAGATATCTCCATGTCTCTACACAACATTCTCTACTAAAAGCTTGCCATGGGTATTGACACCTTTCTCTTTAAGATTCCCATAGATTCTTGTTCTCATCAACAAAAGGAACAAGCTAAGGCTTTTTATTTTGTCTACCGTTTGGATAGATTCCATGCACATGTTCAGATTCAAGCCAAATATAAGGCTTTTTATTTTGTCTACCGTTTGGATAGATTCCATGCACATGTTCAGATTCAAGCCAAATACAAAATTTGATGATGACTATCACATCCAACAAATACAAAATTTGATGATGACTATATCACATCCAACACATTTTTTATGTTGATGATAAAGCTCAACTTTACTTGAGCAAACAAATGTTTAAGTCTCAAAAACATCACACCCACATCATAAACTCTAAACCTTTTTGATATGGGAATTGTGTAATAACTAATTCACAAAATTTTAAACTAGTTATGAGTTTTATTAATCATATTGCCAAATTCAAATTCAACTAAATCATTAAGCTAATTGGTTCCTTTGACGTTAGGTTTGGTCAAATTTAATAACATCCATTTCTTTGCATTTTAAACTAATTTTTAGACGAAACAAATCATATTTCTTGCACCTAACTAATCATTTAGTTAATATAAATCAAGTCAATTCAATCATATTCGTACAACTTGAGGTTACTTTACTCATAGTTCGGGATCAATTTTCCATGAATTTTCATGTCGCTTACGAAATATTGAGAATATTTAATAAATATATTTTAAAGAAATATTGAAATAGCAAATAATAATTACTAAATTAATTCTAAGTTATATGTTAAATTTTGAATTCTCGGCTATATAATTTTTGATTTTATATCAATAAATAAATTTAAAAATTGTGATGAATAATTATATATTTTTATCTTCAAAATATTTCATTGAATTGATATTACAATTAATTTTAATTAATTAAGAAAAATAAACATATACTGTTTTTTTTAAAATATATGAAAGACCATGGAATGTGACACTAATATATATGACCAAATTTGCCACGGTTTTTCGTTGCTATTGCCACACATATCCGTCGCACTTTCCATGAAAGCAAAGACTATTTTTCGTCGCTATATCCACGAACCAGGTATTCGTGGAAACAATGACGAAATTAGCCCTCCACGTGTCATCACCATCAAGATAGGTTTACCTTATAAAGCGTGGCAATTGCGACGAAATTTCGTCGCAATAGGGACGAACAACCATGCCAAAGTAAAAAAACTTACCAACAGATTACGACGCAGATGCCATACGTGCGACAGAAAAGTGTGGAAAGTTGTGATGAAAATTCGTGGCAATAGCGACGAAAAGGTTTGGCAGAGAAAAAAGTTACGACACAGATGCTATATGTGCAATGCAAAATCATGACAACGTGTGACGAACTTTCGTCGATATTGCCACGCTTAATAAAACACATTCATTTCCTTATGATGAACTATCGTCGATATTGCCACGCTTCCTTTAGGTTTAAAAAAAAATCTACATGAGAAGTTGGATGTTGGGATTCGTGATTGACCCATACTCAATATTTTCATGTGTGATTAACCCTTCAAAGGGATTCTTATGTGAGAAGGGTTTATCAGAGGGGGTTTTGCGACTTATTAGGTGTCTTTCTTAGAGGACGAAAAGGGAAACCCAAGGCACCTTGGGATGAAGGGGAAGATAAAATACATTCCCTTGAATGAATGGTTTTAATTGAGATATTGGGGCTCTAAACTAGAGGTCAAAAACAATTTGGTAGGGGTATTCCAAGGGGACAATATGGGAGATGTGTTTTTTTTAAATCTATCACTATGCTTGTGAGAGTGGGCCAACCCTTTACTTATCCACTTCAATGCACTCACAATCATTAATCAATATTAATATAGACTGGTCACAATAATTACCTTGAATATCAAATTTAACCTATTAATGTGAAGGGATAATCACAGCATGAGGTTAAAGGCATTCACACCCTTTCAACAACTATGTTTGTAGATTTTTGGATGAGGAACTTGTAGCCTTGTGGTTGAGTTATTCCCTTACCAAAAAAATGAAGGTTACTCACACTCATATGAATGAAATAAATCAAAGTAAACAGTCTACTTAAACATAAATGTGCACTTAAATAAATCAAAGTAATGTCTAATTAAACTTAAACGGTCTACTGTGCATTATATGTGCAAACTGTGCTTCTTTCAATATTGATAATGTAAGTAAACAATCATTGCAGTAAAATAAATAATATAAACTAGATTACTAGTGCTTAAACATAAATAACTGTAACATTCAAATGAAGCAGGATAACACACAGATCTAACATATTCCACACAAAACCACAACAAAACTATATCATAAGCTGACAACACCTGACTAGAAGAGTTGGCCCAACTCCCCGATCAGGGCTGCGGTGAACTAACTACCACGAAAACTTAGAAACTCAGAAGAAACTCGATTTTCATTAAATAAAACGAGATTACATAAGTTGCAGTCTTGATACAGGACAACTCCTAGCTAGCTGACTGACTGGCTAATCCCTTCTCTATCTCTGTTCGGCCTTTTATACAATTCATGGAGCATAGAGCGTCCCAAGATTAGGGTAACAACTCTTCCTAAAAAATCACAAAGGCTGAACCGATTAACATAACCTAATGTTGGACCATGGAACAAGTCCTCTTTTGCAACTTCAACCCGCGGACTGCGCTGCATCCTTGATCGCATCATCTTGCCAGACTGCGTTTGCTCCGTTCCTGCGAGATTTCAGAGATTAGTGATTCGCTTTGGTAAACCCCCAACCAATCTCTAACGCTTTTGAACTAATACACACAATGACATAATAGAGGTGCATTCTTACCCTTGTGGTTACACACATCTCCCCCAAACTTTATTCACGTTATCGTCCTCGTGCAGGCCTTCACTTTCACAGATCTGGGTTCAAACGTTGATATTGGGCATGAAGTTATGCTATGTCATATGCCTCAGCCATATCTATCCCTAGAAACTTATATCCCCCAGTCAATATTATATCCTTTCACCATTCTCTCTAGACCTCGTAATCAGGTTGATATTGATCAAGTGGCATCCAAATGATGGGGAATGAAAATCTCAAACCTAGCCATCGAACCCCACAAAAACTCATACATGGTATATACCTGGATATTCTTTCCATGGCTCTACGAAAATTTGGAGCCCCAAATGCTTCCCGTTCCCTGACAGTAGGTGGTGATAAGGCCCATATCTGGTCATAGTTTTCAGGTGCCTCTTCCTTGCAATAGGTCAACTTTTTTATGCAAAGATCAACACACCATTGCTGTGTAGTTTCCATATTCTGTGGCTAATCGGGAATATGTATGAAATAGTTATGTTTGCTGATGATTTGTTCAACTTGAAAGTTCTCCATTCTAACCTGAAGGGGTCTGTGTACCTGATTTTCCTCGAAAGAATCAAGTTTCTTCTTCCACTTCACCTGGTTAATGGTGTAGGAAAGAAAGGCCCTCAATTGGACATCTCCCACATAAGGAACTGGATTGAATTTTTGATCATCTCTTAGCAGGTAGTTGTGCATGTACAATTCACACATGAGATGTTGTGTGAGGATTTCATAACTTTTCAAGGTCCTATGAAACTCCATGGGGTCTTTAATATTATAAACCATCTCCTAGTGAATACATTCCAGGCAGAAAAATAAATATTGTTCATGAAGGAACAATGCATAGCTGAGAGAAGGGGAGCGACACGTTACTACCTACTGGGTGATATCATACATCTCCCATTTGTCATCTCTTAACCTCTGTATCTGTGCCTCCAACTCTGTAATCTTTTCCTTCTGTTTCTCACCCTTTTTCTTCTCTTCTTCCAACTTTTCCTCATAGTCAACAACAACTCTAGTAGCCTTCTCCCTTATGTATTTCAATGTCGTTAGGTGCAATGAAGAAGGGACAACTCCTATCCGAAACTGGGCTACAATTTTCTTCCACTTATGTATCTCGTCTTTCAACAGAACTACCTGAGCTTCAGTTGTATCTGTGATTGGCTCAACTTGAGTAGATGCTGTTACTATGGAAGTGTGCAAAATAGGATCAGTCTGAGTGGCTGTTGGTACTGTAGAGGTGTGCAAGATAGGCTTGGTCTGAGTAGCTACTATATGCAACACCAAATTAGTTTGAGTAGATTCCGATACTATGGGAGTATCAAAAGTTTGGGTAGCTGCCGAAATAGTCTCCTTGACATTTCTCCTCACTGCTTCCTTGGCAATTCTTTTGTATCTTCGTGCTCATTTCTTCAGGTGAAGCACTTGCTTCTTTAGCTTGGAATTCTCAATCCTGAATTGCAGACTTTCTCTAAAGGCTATCTTATAACGGTCCTGAATAGGGGTTCTTCTCCTTGCACAAAATTCGACAAATTCCTGTTTGACAGGAATTTCTTCAGTCCATCCCCTAGGAGGAATCTCATTCTGAGCTTCATTGCCTGTAGCCTCTATGCCTGGCTCTTGTTTAACTCGCACTTCTCCTAGAGTAGCAACACCCAACTTTGGTTCAGGGTTTTCGGGAGCAACATGCTCTAACGCTGGTTCTTGTGTAACAACATCAGTCATTTCTTGCTCACAAAATGGAGTAGCTGCTGTGTCTTCAAAAATAGGGTTTTCAGGAACAACTTGTTCTGATGCTGGTTCTTGTGTTACAACGTCAATCATTACCTGCTCACCGATGGGAGGAGTAGCTGCACCATCTTCACAGTTAGGAAATTCAAAAATTTTTGGCGCTGGTTCTTATGTAACAACATCAGTTACTTCTTGTTCATAGATTGGAGGAGTAGCAACATTCCTCTCCTTATCATCAGACGAAGGGGTATCAACATCCATCTCATGATCATCTATGGGCAGAATAACGTCTCTTTCTTGTTCATATGCTAAGGGATTAGCAACATCTCTTTCTTGTTCATCTATTGAGGGAGTAGCAACATCTCTTTCTTTTTCAGGAAAAGGGTTTGGAGGAATATAACCCTCTACTTCCTCTTCTTTTGAATCTAGGTTAATGACCTGCCTCATTCCCCCAACTTCTCTAGCTTCCACTGATGGTTTCCCTATTTCCTCATCTTCGTCCAAGGAATATTCTTGTGTATCAACACCCGTTCTCTACCCTTATGAAATAGTTTCAGCAACCTCTGCTAACTTTCTCAACCCATCTCTCTCTGCTAGGGTTTCTGGTACTTCTAGGATAAGTTCTGCCAATTCCTATTCCGAGAGTCTTATGAACTGTGACCAACTCACAGGGGTTTTCTCTAGCGCATGCACAACTAGTATCTTAACAAGGCCATGAATTGTGAGGGTTTTGAGTGGTTGGCACGAGCGCTGAGTTTCTTGTGCTATCCGCTGAACGTTATTACACAGAAAATAAGGCATGTTTATGTGTTGTTGGAAACAAAGAGATGTGAGCAATTTGAGATGATATTTGTAAATGGTAGAGGGGAGACATTCACATGTCACATACCTTATGATGAATAGTTCTACCTTGGCCCATGGAGGCGACAGAGAAGTCCGTTCATATCCTTTCCATTTCTTCTTTACTTCTTCGCCTTCACGCAGAAACAACTCTGGAAATTCTGGGAGTGGTGTTTTCCAGACAAACCATTGCTGACCGGATACTGGAAACCCATTAGCTACTGCAATGGTTTCCTCCGTGAATCTGATTTTTAATCCGCGGACCGTGGAGGAGTGTCCGTCCAAATTTTGGGCGAATTCTGCTGTAATGTTTGCATCGAATCCCTGTAACCTCTCGAAATACACGTCCCAACCTGCATTCTGGAAAATTTTCCAGACTTCCATATTTCGACGGACTTGTGTAGTATTTGCTGGCTCATACCTTACTGCTCCACCACCCATTCTATTCCATCGACTGTGCCTGCTCAAGGAGTACTGACAACCAGTTCAGGAGAAACGACATGCAAAATAGTTTTGCGGAAAATGTGTTGTGGAAAGAGTCCTGGATTTTTTATTTTATTTAAAAAAATTAAATGATGTGGCAGGTAAGTAATGATGATGATATGACAACGAATTTAATAGCTTGGCGGATGATTAATGGTTTGGCGGGTGTGTCCAATCCCTATGCGTACAATGACGTCGAAAAGTTTTAAGTAATGATTGTGAAATCATGTGATTAAAGAGGGTAATGATGACTCTTTGGGAAAAGACGTAAAATATCCCCCAAACTTAAAGTTAAGACCATCCTCGAGCGCAAATGCCTATGCCATGTGTAATATTACCCAAATCCATTAAATTTTGTTGAGGATGTACCTGGTGACTCACCTGTTATGGAGGAGCATCATTGCAGGAATAATGTCATTTGCAGTCGCAGAATATGACAACGTCGATTCGAGCAGTGGCATCGGAAGTGGTGGCAGCTGAAATATCGGTATCCATGTTGGCAAGAGTGTAGATGAGTAACTGCAACCACAGTAACAACGGTAGGAGTAGCGGAAACAAGAGAGTAGTGGCGACTGGAGTAGCGGCAACCAAAGAGTAGCGGTGATTGGAGTGGCAACACCTCGGAGTAACGACATCTGGTACAACAACAATTTTAAAGTAATGACACCCGGAGTAGAAATGATTGGAGTAGCGAAAACTGGAATAGCGGAAGCAACAATAAAGACATCTCGTACAACGACGATTTTGAAGTAGCGGCACCCGGAGTAGCGACAGTTGTAGTAACATCATCTCGTACATCGACAATTTTGAAGTAATGACACCCGGAGTAGAGACAACCGGAGTAGCGGCAACAGGAGTAGCGACAACTGCACTAACATCATCTTGTACACCAACGATTTTGAAGTAACGACACCTGGAGTAGCGACAACTACAATAACGACACCCGGAGTAGCGACAACTACAATAACGACACTCAGAGTAGTGACAGTTGTAGTAATGACATCTCGTACGACGACGATTTTGAAGTAAAGACACCGGAGTACCAAATTGGGTCCACTTGTCAATCTAGTGGTACTTGGTGAACCAATCACACATTTTTCCCATTGTCAAATTGGCGAGATGGAATTTTATCTCGATTGTGTGAATATTTATGCTTACTTTGAGTTCATTGACATAGTAGATGACAAATATGCATACCTAGTATTGTAATGGATTGATTGGGAATTTGATAATGATGTCATTTGTTAAGAAGGGTTATTGGATGGTATATCCATTGGATCTAATGTAGGGAAATGCATTTGTTAAATAGATAGAAGAAGTATTGGATGACTAGGAGAGTTGGAAGACTACATTAATCTCACCATAGGATAGTTGGAAGACTACATTAATCCAACTGCTAGTGGAAAGTTGAGTTGGAGAATAGTATTCTCCTATGTCATTTATTCCAAAGTGTCCATTACTTTCCCCCCCCTAAGGAGTATGATAATTAATTGACACAAATATGCACACTACCAAATTCCATTAAGTGGATTCATCTAGAGATTAAAGATCCACCAGTGTTTAATGGCACATCTAATGTTTAGTGTTCAAGTATTATATTCTGGACCAATCCTTCAAGTTGTCCATTTTAGAAGTTTGATTTTGAAGTGGTGGTTAAACTAGGTAAATAAAATGTGGGACCTAATAACCTCTCAAAAATCCACAATTGGAACAATGTTGGGATAGCTCATAAAGTGTTGAATGTAGATATCTTTTGCATGGAAGCAGTTCTTGAATTCTTCACTAATATTTCCAACTTTAAATATAAATCT
>ML792940.1:435350-459656 GCA_009831015.1 Picea engelmannii
ATAATTAGATTAGTGTATTAGTTAGTTTGTTTTTATTTAATTTGTTTTATTAGTTTTAGTTAGTTTAGTTAGTTTTATTTGTTTTAGTTAAATTAGTTAGTTTAGATTAGTTTTCTCTTTGGTTTTCTTAGAACCTTAGAACGGCCAACGAAGCCGTTAAACCCATCAGGGTGGTCCATTCCAAATGGCTTGGGTTATTTAGACAACCCCGGATCGGTTCCACTCTCTCAGTTGACGGACGGTCAATTTCGCCCATCAACAGGCGTGTGTTTGAATCTCAATCTTGCATACCTTTTTAGCCTACTCCAAACACACAACAATATAAGGGAATAGAGGTACTCACCATTCAGTGTGCCCTTGACTCAGTGCCCTCTGTGTGCCCTCGCAGTGTATCTCCTCCATGTGCCCTCGACTCAGTGCCCTCCATGTTCCCTATCCTCCCTGCACAGTGTGCTCTTCGTGTGCCCTACACAATGTTCCCTCCATGTGACCTGCACAATGTGCCCTCCGTGTGCCCTCCTCCTTGCATAGTGATCTCCTTGGTCGCGTACTCCCCTTGGTCGCATGCACAGTGATATCCAAATTGATGAAAACAATGGGCGGGCTCCTCCTAACACACTATGACTCCCAACTATGGTTGCGTGTAACAATGGGTGGACTCCCAACTATGGTCGTGTGCAACAATGGGCAGGCTCCCAACTATGGTCGTGTGCAACAATGGGAGGGCTCCCAACTTTACTCTCAAAAAGTTTGTTTTTGCAGGAATAATGAGCAATGCACATAGATTTTCATTTCAAGTTTAATAAAGACATGGTACATAAATCGTTGACTTAGATTCCTGGCAAACATTCTTGCCATTTTTTGGTAATCCTTGGGTTCATGTTGCCTTGTAAATATTTACAAATGTCGTTAAAAAACATAGGGATCTATTAAGAGAGGTTTGAGTTCACTAAATAATCCATCAAACATTTGTTTCTTTCATAAGTAAGATGGGTGAGAAAGGGTTTTTTGTTTTTTTATAAGGTCTATTTAGTGTTGAATGATATAATGTTTAATGAAATCCCATTTTGTGTAGATAATGGTGAAAGGAGGTGATGCATTGCATCTATATCAAATCTTCACTAAAGATAATATCATTCTACTACTCTAAGTTTCAACATTGGATCCATTAAGGATTCATTAATGGCGATTGGCATAATGATAAAGATAAAATTGAAGGAAACAATGAATCTAATTATAATGGGGAATATGTTGATGGAAAGGGTGATGATGGTAGCAATGAAGAAAAATAATCTATTTTGGTAAAAAAAATAAAAATCACAAATAATGTTTCCATTTAAAAAACTTCTTCCATATATTTTAACATTAGTTTCCGTTATATGCTCAAATTATTGTAATTGTTATGTAAAAAAAATTTAAATGCACATTATGCACCACATCACTCAGAATGTCAATATTATTTTTATCAATGAAATCATCCTAATCATCCTTCTACTAATGATGGAGATGATTCTAACTTTAGGGGTAACTTCACATTGAAGGGTGATGACTAAGACTAGGGGAAACTTTCAATTCAAGGCTAGGAATGACCAGGCCCACATCAAGTGAAGAAAGAAAATTAATAATTTGAACATGTGTTGTCCCATTCCATGTCAACAACAACGCATCCATTCACTAGGAACACTAAAACCCAACAAATCGATGACTCCACTGAATTAGGGTTTATGGTTTACATGATGAATTGATGATGGTAGAAAGTGGGTGTGTGAGTCAAATTTGAGTGTAGAAACCCTCCCATATCGTTAAGGCAGGCAAATACTCTATCCATGTCAAATTTCAATGCATACAGAAAATTTTTGAAAAAATTTCAACGTTGGCCCCATTCATAGGTCACTGTTGCCCGTGTCTAGTCATAGTACAATTTCCTTGTAAAATTTGTATAAGATATTTGGAGAATGATAGTTTTGAAGGTGCTAGGACTCTTCCTACACAACACAACTAGATCACCACTCATTGACAATCTGTGTATTGATCCCTTTTAGTTTTGGGTTATTAGTATTTTTAATTGCACGGACCTTTCAATCTAGTCAAAGTTCAATTAATGTCTCTTCTTACTGTAGGGTTATAAAGCCTCATGATCCCAATGCCCATATGCCTCCAACCTTGTGATATAATGATCATTGGGTGACAAGTGTCATAATGGGTGATGACTAAGACTAGGGGCAACTTTCAATTCAAGGCTAGGAATGACCAGGCCCACATCAAGTGAAGGAACAAAATTAAGAAGGTACTTGTGTTGTCCCATTCTATGTCAACAACAACACATACATTCATTGGGAACAAATCGATGACTCCAATAAATTTGGGTTTATGGTTTATACGATGAATTGATGATGGACATACCTACATCGTTGGTATGATTAGCACTAGTCGCGCAGAGCTCCTCTTGGTTTTGAGAATAGTTCATTCTCTACTAAACAGGGGAAGCCACGTGAAGGTGGAAGCTCTAATTATGNCCCCCCTCACATCACTCTCAATTTCTCCATATTACCTAATTTGAAATTCTAAAGAACATGTATCATATACTATATTATACAAAATAAAAACATATAAAGATCATATAAAATATATAAACACATACCTCTTCTTTTAAACAATTAAATATCAGTCATCTTCTTCATCCAGCTCAATATCTGTATCAATATCTGGTTCAAAATCGATATTGGTCAAAGGATCATTCATATCAACATCATCATCAACGTCATTTTCGCTAATATAGTTATCGATATCGTCAATGACATCGTCGTCTCCTACATTTGGATGATCAACTTGTTCAACTTCTTCATCTGACACATCGACTACATGAGCCACCTGCTCATGATTTGCATAATCATGATCTTCTTCCTCGTTATTATCTTCATCCTTAGCTACATGATTATACTTTACTGGTCTTCCTCTTGGATCATATCTAACAACGTATGACCAACCTGCTTTACCAGGTACCTCTGAGTAAAATACTTGCTCACATTGACTTGGAAGAACATAAGGATATATACTCAGTTCAAATGCCCTTGTATTAACCATGGTAAATCCATTATCATGCTCAATAAAAGTTCTTTCAGGATCACGTTCATGAATCCATAGCCTGTACCATTTAACCTCAAACAAAACTATTTTAAAGGAATTAAAATCACACTCAATTATATCCTCCAAATTCCCATAGTACCTATTCTCAGTTTCTTCCGTATTTCAGTCACTTCTAGAGGAAGTGTTGGTGACCTTAAACACTGCATCTATCCCACAATCCAAGGTTTTCATCTTATCATCCAACATTTTGATACGAAATTTATGACCATTACGCCACATAGCCTTGTGATATTTCAACTGCAACATGGACAACAAGTAAAAAATACATTTCAAATTAATAAAACTCATATAGGAGTTAGTAAATATATATTTCATAAATTAAACAAACCAAATACATTGAAAAATTTGGAAAAAACTAGGAAAATGTAGGTATAAAATTTTACTTGCCTGTTTATCTTTTAAACCAAAGGCTAAATCAAATTCCCTTGTTGTAAGATCAGGAAATTGATCTCGATGACAATGCACTATTTTAATAATCTTACTCACCCCTTCCCATGATAACCTACTGAAGTATTCTTCATCATATTCTATCCAATGCTCCATCCAATCAAGGTTGTTTGCAATGTATAAATGTAAAGCATCCCACTCTCGAGCAACTATACGATAGCATAAAAATTTAATATCATTAATTAGCTATTGTTAATAAAGGAATAATTTAATAAATGCGTAATATATTAAATCTAAGTCAACATCTAATAATTACCTTTCACAGTCCTCATGTTACCTTTCCCCAATAGGACCTCCCCTTCAAATTTGTTGATGGAGTCGAGATGCCAAATGAGAGACACATTCATATTTTCTGCTAATTTAGGTAGATATTGACTAATATACACCATGCATTGATATACCATATATCCCTCAACCATAGAACCCTCTGAACGTGCTCTTTGTCTAACAAAAGCCTTCAGTGACTTCAACTGCCTCTCCACCATCCACATCGATCTTGTGTGTATTGGTCCACATAATTCAATCTCTTCAACTTGGTGTATGAGGTAGTGTTCTTGTGCATTGAAAAATGCTGGAGGTAGATATTGTTGCATTTGACACATTAGTCGGGGAATTTCTCTCTTCCAATACCTTATATCTTCTTTATGGATTTCTTTTGATGATAGCCACCTACAAATGTCAATGCAATAAAATAATATCAAGGCATACATAAATTTGCAGATAAAACATAATATGTCAATAAGTTCCGCTACAAATCACATAAGAAGTACATTTTCCTTATAAAACAATACTTGCCTCATGTATTTTCCAAGTACATAAAGAATTTGTTTTATGTTGTTGTCAAAGTCATCTGGGAGAGATAAAGGTAGAACATACTATAACAAAAAATAATAATTATTATTTGTTTCCAAAAAATGCATACCAATAAGAAAATATATTATAACCTACTAATTACCTTAATGAATGTATGTCAGTCATGTGTTTTAACCCCACCAAAATCACCTTTTTTTCGTTATGATATTTTGTATGTTCGACGAAAACCCTGTCGGAAACCTAATTTTTCGAATGACCTCTTTTACAATATTGCTCTGTTGCTCTGTCAATAACCAAGGAAGACTAGTATTTTGTTCACGACCATCGCCATTAGAATTAAAAATAACACTTTGCAATGCATGATTAGCTTCCTGGATTTTACAACATATCTTTCAAATTCTCTCTTTGTCAGTCCTTCCGTCTAATATTCTCCATAACAATTCTGTTATGTTCTTCTTGATATGCATTGTATCAAACAAATGAACTATTTGTAGGTGCTCGTAGTATGGAAATATACTGAATTGCATCGGGTAACTTTTCATTCCTCGTGGATGCCCATTCATGCCTTAACGACATTCATGAACCATCAACAAATTGAAATTAACACTAATTAATGGGACAAAATGAAATTAATACTAATGAAATTAGCCAAAGAGTTATATAATATGTCATACATAAATAATTTACGTACCTTGAAGATTTCTAATATATTCCAACTTCCATAGGCGAGGTGTCATTCTTCATGTTTTTTTTTCCATTTTCTTCTTTACCATTGAATTTTTCTTTGTCTGTAGTTCGATAACTATGGTTCTTAGGCAAAAAGTTCCTATACTCATCAAACACTTCCTTTCCTAAAATCCTTGAACGACGATATTTTATTTTCAGACCACAAACTGGGCATGCAAATTTACCCTTTGTTTGAATACCTACAAGATACATGAATTAACGTAGCATCAAATTAGAGTTACAATTTAAAATAATGCATGATATTTTCAATAAATATATATAATATTAAATCACAAAATAAAGTAACAATATACTACAAAAATGTGTTAACCCGGGAGCATCATGAATTGTCCATGATAGTATTCCATGGAATTGAAATCGTTTTTTCCCTATTGGTCTAGAGATGTCATACATAGTGACACCAACCCATAGCTTCAACAAATCATCGATAAGAAGCTCAATATATACGTTCATATCTTTAACCTGGTACCTACCTAATTGGTTCAACATATTACATGATTAATTATACTTATCTAGATGTTGTTATATGTAAAAGAAATAATTACCATGCACGAAACAAACAAATGAAATATTTTGTCACACTTTAAAGAAAATAAAAGATAATTAAATACCTGGAACAATCATTGCCAACATTTTGTGCTCTTGCTTGATCGACATCCAAGGAGGAAGCTTATTGTTTATAACAAAAAAAGACCACACTGAGTACGCAAAACAAAGCTCTCCAAATGGATTGACACCATCAGCTGCCAACAAAAGTCTAACATTACAAGGTTCTTCTTTGAAAATTGGCCACTTTTCTTCGATTTACTTCAATGCAGAACCATCTGCAGGCATTCGAAGAACATCGTCTCGACTTTTGTTCTTTGCATGGAAATCCATAAATTGTGCTATACTTTGGCACCTGAACAACCTTTGGAAATGTGGAGGGTAAAATCATGAAGATGGGTTACACTTTTGCTTGTTTTATGAGAAAACAAACTGTATTTTCACAAGTTCTTCAACTTCTGGCATACAAAAGTATTCTTTTTATTTAGAATTTCACTTTACAGTAAAAACAAAACTAGTGAATAATTTTGTTATCTTTCCAATGACTATTTTTCAATTTTTTTTTATCACGATTTGATATGTCAATTTGACAATTGTTTAACAATATGTTCCTTAAACATGAAATGAATGATAATGAGTAAATTTTTTCTACAACAATGTATCTATTATTAAAATTATGTTTTTAAGAAACAAAATATACTGCAACAATCTACAGAGACTCTATTTTATTATGACTATAATTTTGAATCTAATGGATAAATATTATAATTTCTAGAATTTTTTGAAGTTGACAAAGCTGAAAACGTTGCAGATTTTAAACACATGTTTTTCTACACCTTGTATCTATCTTAATTTTTACTTAAAACTAAAATCTAAATATACCCTTTTGAAAAGAACAATTTAAGGATTATGAATTTATTTTTTTCTAAATTTTTCACCGCATATTTTTAGAGATATCGATATTTCATTTCACCGAATCATAATGTCTGCTAAAAATATTATGCAGTGATTTTTTTTAAAAATTAAATAAAATTATATAAAAATAAAGAAAATGAAAACAAATTATAGGAATTGAAAGTAGATTCAAATTCAATTTTGGAAATGCTAGTGTCATTTTCGAAACCAAATTCTCAGTATTTGCAGGAGTTCACAATCTCTGAAGTTCAGGTAAGCTTGGGGAAATTCTCTGGTTTTTGTTTTCAGTCCTAATTTCATGTTTTTGGCCGAAACCTAGATTTTAACAAAATCCGTTAAAAATAAATGTTTCGACCGAAAAGTCTTTCGGCCGAAATATTCTTACCACAGGAAAATAATTCATCCGAAAAACATTGTACGCGAATTTCAAGGGCGCCGTCACGACACCGTTCAATTTGACGTGCAAATTTTCGACCGAAAAAATTCATAGCAATATTTTTTCGGTCGAAAAATTGCCGCTAAGAATTTTTGAGACCCAATTGTCACGAAAGTGTTACCCATCTTCATGATTTTACCCTGGAATTATCGTAATATAACGAAGAACTTTGCGAGGAACCTTCTTTGACGCTTTATCGGTTCGATATCTACTTATTTGACATTGTGGGCATTCATTTTATAATTCATATTGTCCATAATATATGATATGATCATTAGGACATGCATCAATAGCTTGATAGTCCATTCCAATTTCTTTCATAATCACGAATATTTCTCGATATGTGCGTGGAAAAATATTTGACGTCGGTAATAGAACTTCACCTAGCAATCTACAAAATTCTAAACAATAAGTCAATGTAAACAATATTAATCATCAATATCTCATCCAATATACTAATTTAAAAATTAGAAAACAATAGCAATATAGGAAAAAAATGAACCTTTTAAGTATTTGTGAACATGCACGCATAAATAATTAACAAATTAAATACCTTAGTATCTGTGTGAGGCATGTGTTTGCTAAACCATTCAAAACCTTCAGGTTCACCAACAACAATATAGCAGATAAAATATTTGTTGTTGAGCCTTCATAAAGAGGTTGATGTGACTTCTTGAGTAGATGATCAACATCCTGACTATCATCCTGGTTGTCCTCATCCATTGGAGCAAATGTTTCTTGGATCAATATATGTATCTCATCTTCCTGATTTGAATCACTAACGTTATCTCCATCCATATCATCATTAATAACTTGATCAACAGCTTCAATATTCTGATCTAGAAGTTCATCACCCTGTAAAAGAGTATTTCTGCTAGTACTTGGAAAATAACTCTCTGGAGGTCGACATTTTGGGGGCATTGTCTATATATTTAAAAACAACGTAGAAAAGTTAGTGTGTATAGAAAATATAAAAATCCCGATAAGAAATATTACTAAAATTCATGACATACTGATTATTACAGAGAATACATTAAATATTGAATCCTCTTACCAAGGGACGATATTCATAACCCCCTTCGGTGTGCCCCTTCTCCCTACAATGTATTTGAGATGTTGTTATTAAAAGTATTTTTTTTGCAAGCCTCTATAATCATAGAAAGGGCAATAACATTTTCCATCACCCCTCACCTCTAATGCCGCTCTTAATCGAGCAAGCTTCCTGTCATTTTCATTCATAGTGACAAATCCTTGTCTTGACAAGTAATTGTCTTACCTACACCATACAAAACAGTAAGTTGTCAAATTTTTTATATTTTAGCTACTCCTTTCGATTATGATATGTTTATTTACAGTGACCTACAATCCTCACAATTATTTCTTCTAAGATATTTTGACATGCTTTTTTATTTATTTATTATCGATTAACTATTAAGATCGATATGCTTCAATTTGTACTTTAGAGTAGTGTGTACTGGATGAGCATGGAAAATAATTACACACCATTTAATGAAAGTGGTCAAAATTTCTCAAAATTGAATCACTCGACACCATACACTAGCCTCTAAGTTGTTTGGTAGACAAAATGCCAATCTTTGAAATTCACCACTAAAAAAAGAATGCCAACCACTTGTCATCCATAATTGGGTTGGGTTGGTTTAAATTATGACGTGTTGATTTTCATCTACATACAATGGTCACAATTTTATGCTACTTACAGTGGTCACAGTTTTATTTTCTAAGACACTTTGGCATGTTCTAATTTTTCATTGTCTGACTAGTAGATTTCATCATGTTATAATCGTAGATTTCGTCATGAATTTTTTATATTTTAGATACTCATTATTAATAGTGTATAAACAAGTTACATCAACTACAAACTGAAGTTAATCACTAAATATCGAATTGCGTGTGATTATAAAAAATTGAGAGAAACAACATCACATATAAGAAAAGGGTATGTGGATTTTATTGAGAAAGTTGAAACAAATATACTTTATTTATATTGGAAGAGTATGGTATATAATCATAAGTTCATTTTTTAAAGGTGCTTAGTCATAGACCAAGAAAGTTCTAGTTGGCTAACCATAAACTAATATGGTTGAAGGTGGTTAGTTAAAAGTGATTGTTATGTGCCTAATCACGACATAGATAACATCTTTATAATAAGGTCATATGTGTACAAATGTTTCCTTTATATAATAACGACATATATACCTAACATAAGTTTAGGGTATCTTATTGTTATAAACATGAGTTTCCTCCCTATCTTATATATACCATAACTTTTCATTTATCAATATAACAATCAACTTCAAGATTTTATTCATGGAGATTTCTTCCTTCATTTAATTGAATTGGTAAGTGCTAGCCAACCATTAGGTGTGCAAGTATCCCAACCATTATTGCCACTGTTATATTATTTTCAATTTATGCAAGTGTGATCCCATTTGGGTACTAGGGATGTAACAAGTGGCATCAAATCTTCAATCAAGCTTTGTTGGTGTTTTTTTGTTAGTTCTTAAAAATAAAAGAGAGAAGAAAATGACAATCAATTACTATCATTTCACCGATCAAGGTTGAGTTTCAAGATCACTTCCATATCTTTATCAATGAAAAGAGAGAGACGTTCTAGCTACAATTTAAGGGAAAAGGGTATGTGGATTCCATAAACCTAGAATATTATGGAATCCACATACCCTTTTCCATAGAATATACTAACTAGATCCAAAAACCAAAGACATGAAATATGGTACTACACACATAATATATTATCAAGGAAAAAACAAGCCACATGAAATTTGAACAAAAATTTACAAGTTAAATGAGTACATCAATAAAAAAACATACTAACCTTGCAAGTTCAAAATCCGAGCTATGTAGATCGAGAATTGAATTTGTTCAAGTAGTGGGTGACAGAAAAAATAAACAACTCAAACAAAATCCACGAACAATGTCGCAACTATAGCAATTGTGTCACAAAGTCTCTTAAAGTCACGTATATATAGATCAACTAGTCAACTAGCCGTTAACACCGACCAATGAGATAGGCAAAATTTTCATGGCAATAGCGACGAAATTTCATGGAAATAGCGACGAAATTTCATGGCAATAGTGACGAAAATCCCGACCAAGTTAAAAAACCTATTCGTGGCTATATCGACGAACTTTTGTGGAAATATCGACGAAAATCCCACCCTATTAAAAAAAAAACATGAAAATAATGGAAACGTGGAAAAATTTCGTGGAATAATCCGCCCATATGTAGTAGTGCGATGTGATAAGCCATAGTGACACACATTATCATATTTTATTGTATATTCCTATGTAGCACATATCTATATTGTACTTCTTATTATATTTATTATATATTTCTATTCTCTTAGAAGCTTCTTTTGCGTATCCTAGAGACTTGGTTAAAGTTGATCACTCTCTCACTATATATTTAGCAATACAAATAAAGGTATATATGTATACATTACAATGACATCTCTTCTTATTATACTTTCATATTTACTAGTCTTGTGCATAAGTATTATCATTTTCATTGTGTGTATATCAATTGATATCAGAGCCTAACAATCATGACTAGATTAGATCTAATTGCCTCAAAGGTTTTAATATTTTATTGTTACTAATTCTCATGTTATTTTTCTTTGTAAGGATCCTCATATTTTGTCTTCCCTCAATCTCATGCCATTAGGTTTTGTAAAGGTTTCCATATCTTACCCTTACTAGATCTCTTGTCATTCATCTTGGTATGATAAAGGACTTAGGTCTAATATATTTGAGGATTTCCATCACTTACCCTCTACTAGATCTACACTCTTTAGAAAACATTATATTGTTGGAGTTACATGTTTCAAAAAATCGACACACTAGATAACTTGGTATGTTGAGGATTAGTTCCATATCAATGTTCTTCATCAACTTAGCACCATATTCAATTACTAAGTAAATAGATCATAGGTAGACTAGTCTCTCCCATATCCAATCCAAAAAGGCCCTAGTGGTGGCTCACAAGAGGAATCAACACATGAATCTTCCAATAATAGTTCTATGGAGAAAACCACACATGAGATGATGAGATCCTTCCAAGGGGTTCTCTTGTAAATTCATCCTCAAGCAAATGGAGTACTACATATTTCTTTCAGATGGAGGCCAATGTGAAAATATGTAAGTTTGATGGAAGTTTCACTAGTGAGAATCTTGAGTGCTTGTTGCACAATATAGATGCATACTTCAAGTCTTACCCCGAGATTACTTATGCACTGAAGATCCAAATTGTTAAGGTCCATATGGAATGAATTTCCCTACATAGTGGCATAATCACAAGTATTTGTTGGATATTTAAGAAAGGCAAATCACTTGATGGGAGTATTTCAAATCTAACGTGCATACAAGGTTCTACCCTTCTGGGTATTGAGAAAATCTATTGGCACACTAGTTTTAACCAAGGAAAATTATGAGTCAATAAGTCCAACAATACATTGGGTTTTTCAACAAGCTTTAGATTAAACTAAGAATTTCATATTCAAAAGAGGTACTCTCAATTAAGTTTCTTTCAGACTAACTTAATTCCTTTTCTTAGAGGTGAACTCGCTATATTTGAGGTAAACTATTTGGACAAAGCATATAAAATAAATACCATTGTTGAAAACAATATTGGATCTAAGTTTGAAGAAAATAATTTTGTCAATATTATTATTTGTTCCAAAAACCCTTCCATCTCCAAGACTTTGTCCTACCCTAATGAATAATCAAATAGTTTATGACAACCCTCTTCATTTACAAGTAAATGAAATTATTGTAGCTATCATAAGAAGTTTGGTCATTACATTTATGAATGCAAAACTCTTAAATTCAAACAAGTGTATGAAATTCTCCTCATAGGAAAATAAATTAAAATATATTGATATCCTCATAAAGCAACAACATTAAGATATAGATATTACAATGAACAATCCAATCACTTGAAATACATTGCTTATTCTAATGACTGGGAAATATGCATCCAATCCAAATGAAGCCTTCTTCAAATAGATAACTAGGTAAAATATCACTTTGTTTCTCTCATATTTCATAATGGTAGTTAGAAGAATCTTGTTGATATTTGTAGCATCAGACATGTACTTCCACACCAGTCTAAGTGTCTAGACGTGTGGAACTTGTCCAAAGCCTTCAACCTTAGTAATTTACTTTAATTAAATGAATGATTAAAGTAAAGTGATTTTATAATTAAAGTGAGTTTAATTTAATGAAATGTTAAGGTTATTAGCATTAGTGAATTAAATGAATCTTAGCCATTGATATAAAGTGAGATGAGAGCTAATATAAATCGTTAATCACTTTGGAGATTAGGTCATAAACCAAGATTGTAAAATCAAGGCTAGGTAAGGGAGAAAGATATCCACAAGGAGAGCAAAAGACTTTTTCTCTATGCTTGAGTCACGAAGGATTGTGATTCAAGGGGATCCTCCCCATGAAGAACAAAATACTTTTTCTCAAGTGCTTGAGTCATAAATGATTATGACTCAAGGGGATCAAAGGCCAGGAGAAAATGACTTTTTCTCAAGTGATCGAGTCACAAAGGACTGCGATTCAAGGGGATCTCAACTAAAGTGAAGGAATTTCATTAAGTGATTAAGTCCAAAGGAAGAAATTGCAAAGATGCAGTAAGAGGAGAAAACCCAACAACCATAAATTGAAGGACATATCTCTGGGTAGTACCAGTAGGTAGATATTCCATATTTGAGGTACTGACAGGAAGATATAATATATATGAGGTAACAATGAATATATATAATGAATATATGAGGTATTAATTGGCAGATTTAGCAGATATGAGGTACCCGTGGGCAGATCTAGCAGATCCAAGGTACCAACAAATAGATATAGTGTAGATCTAAGGTACCAACAAAAAAATATAATAGATCCGAGGTACCAACGGTAACTTGATTTAGCAGATTTGAGATACCAACATACAAATTTAGTAGATATGAGGTACCAACGGACAAATTTGTGCAAATTTGATGTACCAATGGAAAAATCTAGTGTAGATCTGAGGTACTAGCGGAAAAATCTAGCAGATCTGAGGTATCAATGGAAAATCCTAGTGTAGATATGAGGTATCAGTGGGAAGATCTATTAGATATAAAGACCAACATGCAAATCTAAGTGTCCAATAGGCAGATCCAACAGAGGGTTTCTTTAGGGCTAGAGTTGTCAGGTTTTCTCTATTTGTATTTTTCCTCAGCGGACCATTTTCCCAGTAAGAAAGCCCTTGTAAGATCAAAGTCATTATTAATGAAAGTTGATTTGAAGGGCATAATTTATGCATGCATGTGTGAAGTTTTTTTTCCAATTTTGATTCTATTTTTTTATTTCCAACTAGTATATTTTATTATGTGTGTTGTAATTTACTTTTAAACAAGGAAAAACAGAAGGTAATGATTTATCTAGGTGTTGGGAATTGAGATTTTAACATGGTATTAGAGAATGATCGATTCAACATGGTATTAGATCTTTCACTCTGAGAGGGAGACCAATTTCAGGTTATACACAATTTATGATAACATATCTATTAGATCTGATTTGCAGTATGGGTGTTTAAATGACCAAACATAGATCCACAATAGTTTGCAGTAGATTAGTAGGATCCGTAAGGAGATCTTTGCAGATATATAAACCAACAAATTTGAAACCCCAATATTAAAGGTTTCATGGGTGATTGAAGGACTAAGTACAAATTCTTCAATTTACTATGCCTGAAGAACAAGACACATTTTTCCTAGTAGTTTAGATCTGAAAAATGGTAGTAGCTAGTCTCAGGTTTGAAGATAGGTTGGATGAAACACGAGATCTATTCAATAGTCTGATAGAGAAGGACTCAGGGATCCATGTGGAGTTTTTTGATGATTCCAAGTATGTAGTGAAGGGTGAGGGAAATATTTTGTTCTAGCTTGAGTTAGGTGGTTCGTCGAAATCCCATGATGCGATATATGTACCAATGATAGAGGATAAGGAGCAGGAGGATCTGAAGGGAGAACAACATTCAAAGAATTCCATTGTAGGGAGTCAACCTTCAGGTGGGGAGGAGGAGTTAGAACCTTCCATCTTTGTCAGGAGACCCATATGGTTCAAGTAGACATTGAGTGATGCTCAGGAGCATGTTGAGGCCCTTAAGAGCATATTCAAGGAGAACATGCCTCCAAGGAAGTTTCCAAACTTCATGGCGCTAATGAGTAACATCATTGATTTCAAGTCTTCCAATGTTTAGGAAGCAACACAACAATAGATTTGGTGGGATTCCATTGTGCAAGATGATGTGTGGGACATTGTGCTAGGACCAAGGGAAAACCAGTTTCAGGTGGCTCTTCTAGAAGTACCTTCCTCACTAAGAGGGAGTTTTTATGTTTGTAGCATCAGATAGGTACTTACAAATAGGTCTAAGTGTCTATACATGTGGAAGTCATTCAAATCCTTCAACCTTAGTAATTTACTTTAATTAAAAGAATTATTAAATTAAAGTGCTTTTATAATAAAAACAATTTTAATTTCATGAAATGATAAGGTTATTGCCATTAGTGAATTAAATTAATCTTATCCATTGATCTCAAGTGACATGAGATCTAATCTCAACCATTAATCACTTTGGAGATTAGGGTTGTGTTTTATTTGGTCATAACTCAAGATTATAAAAGCAAGGCTAGGTGAAAGAGAAAGATATCCACAAGGAGAGAAAATAAGTACTTTTTCTCTAGTGCTTGAGTAATGAAGGATTATGACTCAAGGGGATTATCCACATGAAGAGAAAATGAATTTTACTCAAGTGTTTGAGTTATGAAGGACTGTGACCCAAGGGGATCAAAGGACATGAGAAAAGAAGGAATTTTTCTCAAGTGCTTGAGTAAAAAAGGATTGCAATTCAAGGGGATCTTAGCTAAGGTGAATGGATTTCATCTAGAGATCAAGTCCAAAGGAAGAAATTGCAAAGGTGTAGCAAGAGGAGAAAATATAGCAACCAGAAATAGGACATATTTTTGGGTAGTACTAGCAGACAAATCTTGTAGATTTGAGGTACCAACAAGTAGATCTAGTAGATCCGAGGTACCGATGGAAAGTTCTAGCGTAGATATGAGGTATCAAAGAAAAAATCTAGCAGATCTGAGGTACCACTGGACAAATATAACATATTTGAGGTACCAACAGACAGATCTAGTACATATCTGAGGTACCCATGGGAAAATCTAGTAGATCCGAGGTACTAATGTAGATTTTAACCTTGTACAATTAATTACTGCCAATGGATTCTTAATAAAAACAGAAAAGATACAATGACACACACACACACACATTACACAAAGATTTTACCCTAGAAACCCAAATCGGGAAAACCAACAACCTGTTCAGAGCGACACCTCTAATCATTTATTCATCATATATCTTCTTTGTTTTACAATACTGTACACACACACACACACACACACACACACACACACACACACACACACACACACATATATATATATGATCCCACAACATCCAAAACCCCTAATTCATTGACTCAGATTAGTCAAAATCCCTAATTCCTTTCAGAATTAGAAAACCATTAGCAAAAAATGTGCGTTGAACACAAAGATTTTACCATGGAAACCCAAAATGGGAAAACCAACAACTTGTTTAGAGTTGCACCTTTAATTCTTTGTTCATCATATATCTTCATTATTTTATAATACAATATATATGGGATCCCGCGACATCCAAAACCCCTAATCCATTGACCTAGATTAGTCAAAAACCCTAATTATTTAACCAAAATTAGAAAACCATCAATGAAATTGTGCGTTGAAAATGGATGTAAAAAAACACTACTTTTTTTTTTTAGGGGCCTCACCCTCGAACCCCCAGGTAGAGGGGATCCTGCCCCCTACAACCCCTAGATAGGGGGGATCTCATCCCCTTACAACACCTCAAATAAAGGGGATCCCACTTCCATGTAACCCCTCGAACAGGGAGGGGATAGTGCCCCCTCGTGACCCCCTCGTGTGCCCAATAACACATACACAACAACCAACAAGTAGATCTAGCGCATTTGAGGTACCAACATATAGATATAGTAGATCCAAGGTATCAACAAACATATCTAGTGTAGATCTGAGGTACCAACAAACATATCTAGTGCAGATCTGAGGTACCAATGGACAAATCTAGTAGATCCGAGGTACTAATGGACAAATCTAGTGCATATTTTGAAGTACCAACAAGCATATCTATCACATATGAGGACCAACAAACAGATATGGGAAGATCGAGCATAGGGTTTCTTTAGGGCCAAAGTTGTCAAGTTTGTTGTATTTGTATTTTTACCGAGTGGACCATTTTCCCAGTAAGGGAGCCCTTGTAAGCTTGGAGTCATTATTAATGAAAAATTGATTTGAAGGGAAACATTTCTGTGTGCATGTGTGAAGTTTGGTTTCCTATTTTACTTCTGTTGTTTATTATTTCTAGCCAATATATTTTATTCCATGTGTTGTAATTTAAATTATCAACAAGGAAAAACACAAGGTAGTAATTTATCTAGGTGTTGGGGATAATGAGATTTTTCAACAAACCTAGTATCTCAAAAGTGCATTTTAGATTTATAACTTCTTATTATATCCCATCCCACTCCTTATTACTTTGGTTGGGTTAAAAGTGTTGGGAATTCCATAGCGATATATGAAAATGTGGAGTCACTTTTTCCATTGGACCTTTCAAGGATATTGCTCACTATAATGTCACTACATTGGACTGTTCCAAATTAACCTTTAACATCCCTATCAATGTTATCGACACACCAACTCTAGAAACATGGAAAATATTTGAAAACTCACCCATCAATCCTTTACTTTATGGCGAGGCAATAATAAAACATGTCAATATCCATGCTGAGCTCTTAACGCTTCATGTTGTCTGAGAAGACAAAGAGGACAACATAGGGAAGATCCCTCCTTCAAATATTCAATCTATCATAGATTACTATTAATATGTTTTTGAATAACCTACATGCATAATTCCTCTTTGCACGATCTAATACACCATTGATATGGTTCAAGTTTCTTCATTTCCCAATTATTCCAACATATCACACCACACCTATTGAGAGTGTAGAGATAGAGAAGAAAATGAAAAAGCTTCTTGAAGGTGGCAAGATACATATTATCACTTCTCATTGTGTTTCTCTAGTTCTCTATGTACCTAAGGGGTGAAAACATGAAAATGAGTAACACTTTTTCTTGTTTTCGATAAAAAACACTGCAAAATTTTGTGTTTTTTCAACTTCAACCCCTCTAAACTCTTATTTTATTTGAGAATTTCATTTGATGTGAAAACAAGGTTTATAGAGCACTGTCGTACCTCTTTACTTATATTTTTCATTTTTTTATGGACATATGGTGGGATAAATATGTTGTTTATTAACTACATATACTTTAAGATTTTAGTTAAGAATAATGAGTGACTCATGTGGGCATATAATTTTCTAGAGATGGATATTCATTCTAAGAAAAACAATATATGCTCACAATCTACATGGATTGTGCCTAGAGTATATTTTGTGATTTTTTTGGATTTAAACACTATTTTTTATTATTTATAGAAATAGAGTAAAACAAAAAAATGGTGTTGTATCTACACATTTCCATGAGCATTGATTTTGTTTTTGATGTGATCATTACCCAAAAAAATAAAAATACCCTTTTGAAGAGGACAATGCAAGGAAGTGTACTGTGATTTTTGTTGGATGTGTTATATTCTTTGCAAAATTGATCCCATGTATTGTACACTGATATGGGTCCCCCACCTAGAAGGTTTGCGGGGGTGGAGCCCATGAGAAAATATTTTTGGTCCGTTTTTAGCGGTTTTTTGCATCCGTTTTTTATGGGTTTTAGGCACATGGTTTTTGTCGATGGTTTTCAAATTCTGGTTAAAGAATTAGGGTTGTTGACTAATTGGGTCAATGGATAAGGGGTTTGGGTGCACGCCATTGTATCTCTGTTTGCAATAACTAATTGTACAAGGTTAAAATCTACAATTTTTACTATCTTTTTGGTATTGTTGTTTTGTGATATTGAATTTTCATTTGAGGGAATTTTGAGAATAGTAAATTTACGTAATGATAAATTTTAGAAGAAAATTATTAATAAATAACATTTCTTAAAGAAAATTGCAAATTCTTATATCATTTCAAACTAGATTCATAGATAAATCTATAGCTAGTAGGTTTGACATATGATCAAAATTTGCAAGGATCTCTACCTTTGTTGAAGTTGAAGGTTCTTGAAAACTACTGCAATTTTTGATGTTTTGGTTGATTAAAATGTTGGATTACTGAGAGGGGGGGTGAATCAGTAATGAAAAATTATACCAATTATTAATCATTAAAACCAAAATGTATATTCTTTTACTTATTCAACCATGTTCATTTGTTCATCATCAATATCTTACTATATCATAAGTATTAACATTCATCAGTTCATAATAAACAATAAAAAACACATCCACACAATGCAAAATACACCAATATTTACGTGGAAACCCAATGCGGGAGAAAACCACACAATGATTTCCTTATATCTCAAGAATTACATTCAAGGAAGCACCAACTTCCAATTCTCCAGTGACAACTGGAAGGAGGCTCTGACCCCCTAGTTTCCCAGGCTACAACTTGAGGGAAACTCCAACTCCCCAATTCTGTGGCTACAACCAGAAGGAGGTTACAAACCCTATGTTCTCCGGTTACAACCGTAAGGTGGCTACAACCACCTATCCTTGCCCTGTCCAACCAGCCTGAAATATAAGTAGAATGATGGAACCACTGTCACTATGAGATATATTGTTGTAAGCCTGTACCAATCTGTGCCATTGATCTGTAATCAACCCGTGCCACTGTCCTATAACCAACTTGTACATGTGCCTTTCCTGTACCAACAAAACTAAATACACCAACAACATGTACCAATACTCTCCTTAATATATCAGATCTGATAACATAGATCTCATACCCAAAATCACAAGAATATCACTCAAACCATGTGCCATCAATGCACATCAGTCATGTATATCAACACTATACAAAAATAACCAACGATATGTACCAATCATGTATCAACAATAAACCAAACTATGCTTCAACAATAAACCAAACTATGCTTCAACAATATGTATCAATATTGCCATGTAATTCAAGTATGTATCTCATCCATGTACCCAATCATATACCTTTACCATATACCAATAACATACACCAAGATAACCAACACGATACCTCTAGCAATGCACCACACTCTCCATAAATCAAATACCATAAATCCTCACATCAACTATGTGCCACAACCTCACTGTTATACAACCCCTACCTGTACCAATAACTTCGGAAACATACCTCAACCAAAATCCCTCAAACATGAACCAATACTAAAATTCAATAGATTTGCCTCAGATCAACTCTACAACAAGCCCTAAACTTCCAAGAGGGAATTCAACAGATTTACAAACATAACCCTCAACCAGATTCAACACTACACATATGAAAACTGTACATTTTTCTTTGTGAAGCGTTTTGTTGCCGTGGTTTTGCTGCCGCGATTCTACTGCCGCGAATTTGCTGATGCGATTTTTCTACTACAATTTTTCTGTGAAGTTTTTCTGCCACACTTTTCTTGCCACGATTTTTCTGCCACACTTTTCCTGCCACAATTTTTCTGTTGCACTTTTTCTACCATGGTTTTTCTGCCACACTTTTTTTGCTGCAATTTTTCTGCCGCACTTTTTCTCTATCAATAATACCTGCCCAAATAACCTTTCACAATATATATATTCAATGATATTCAATAGGTGCTAATGGGAGAGTCTTTCTTTCTTATTTATACTTCCATGTAGCTTCCTCAAGGGGTTACCTTCTAACCAACTTAACCTACTTTCCTTCTTTTAGGGCTAAACCACTTCAAACCACTTGTCCACTTCTAACTCAGTTTGCTACAAATAGTAAATTCTCCACTTCTACTTGCAATTAAATTATTTTTAATTAATTTCCTTTGCAACCACTTTGACTTATCCATAAATAATAAACTCACTACTTCTTATTGCAACCACTTTATTATTTAAATAATTTCTCTTTTCAACCACTTTGACTATTTTATTATTTAAATAATTTCTCTTTGCTCACAACTTCTTGTTGCAACTAAATTTTCTATAATTAATCAATTCATAACTTATTTTCCCTTAACTATCTTCTTGTTTTTTTTTTTTTTGTATTTTAGTTTTTCCGTGACATGTGGGACTAACCTGTGGCTAAGAAACTGCGACTCAGGGGCATCTAAGACGTCAAAATCACCCGGGGATTGCACCCAGCCCGAGCCACACCAACCCTTAACATGGCTGGATTTTTTGTCCCCACAGGTTTCAAACTGGTGACTTTAACATCACAGAGTGTCTTAACAACACACTCCGTCATCGACTGTCCTACACCTTGGGGACCTTAACTATCTTCTTGTTGCAACCACTTTATTATTTAATTTATTTCTTGGTCAACCACTTTGACTATTCAATCTTCTCATCACAACTACTTTACGATAATTACCAAACTCACAACTTATAGTTGCGACTAATTTATTTTTAATTATTTTCTTAATGTAACAACTATACCCATGATTAACTCCTAGTTTCACCCACTTTGACTAGTCAACTTCTTCTAGGGGTTTCTAGAATAATTTGACTTCTTTGACCTTCTAGGGGCTTCTAGATAACTCAAGAGGGTTCTCCAACTTCACAAGACCATAAACCTCTAACCGTGAGGAGTTATGTGACGTTCCACATATCATCGGAAATGACATGACATGTACTATCTAGAATAGTCTTGCCTGCATATACACTACAATTCATTACCTTATTCCTCAACCAAACTTGGTTTCCTTACCCATACCTCTAGAGCTACAAGAATGTTCTACCAGGCATACTCAAAGGTTGACATCATTCTCTAAGGGTTGACATCAATCTAAAACATCACTCTCCAAGGGTTGACATCAATGACAACCAACTATCAAACTATCCATTAATCTAGACCAACTGTCTGACAATATCCCCCTTTGGAATTGATGGAAACACCAACATTGATGGAAACACTTAGTCATGAAAACACTCATGCTCATACTCCTCATCAATGTTTCTATCTCTTCCCCTTTGACATCAATGGGAAAGGGTATCTCTCCTTGGGGATGCTCCCCCTGTCTAAATTCCTTTGATCTTTCTTTGTGTTTCTAAGCCTTTGATTATTCTCTCCCCCTTCATATGAATAATATCTTTCCCTTTGACAAAGGGTATTAATTTTATGCAACACTGAAGTCATATCTCTCATTTTTCCCTTGTGACAATTGCTCCCCCTAGAAACATGCCTATGTGCTCTCTATCTATGCATCTAACTCTCTATCCTGCATCTGATGAATCTTTTCCCCTGGAATCATACCTCTATTCTTACCTCTTTGTCTGACAACTTCTCTGAATGATATTTCTACCTATCTTTTTGGTTTTGTTTCTCTCTCTTGACTTCTCTGCAAGATGTTGTGTAGAAAAAATATAATTCTTCCTGTACCTGTTGCCTTTTGGAGTTATTTTCCATTGGTTCTTCCTTGTGTAATCAACTAACATATATGGAAAACATTCAATAATAAGCATTCAAATATTCATGTGTAATTATCATTCATTATGATAATGTTCCTTTGTCTCTGAACCACTCTCTGAACCAATCTATGAATCCATGCAGTCATCCATTGTCATATATCTATCCAAACCTACTAAGTGTTCTTACGAATCCATATCTATCCCTACTATCCAAGACACTGCTATACAACTGTCCATAATGTTGACCCATCTGTCACTATACTATCATGAAGTCTTCACTACTACAACTGATTAATCTATCATATTGTACTTCTGCTAACTGTCTGCTATGAATCTGTCTATTCAAACTCTACAAGTTGATCGAAGGATGGTTCTCTGGTCTATCTCAGCTACCGCATAAAATACCCCTATATAATATTCATATTACCTGGGAGTCTCTAAGTCGGATGGATCAGAAAAATTCTTGCTCTGATGTAGAGTCATCATCAACTTCATTGGTAGATTCATCATCTCTCTGAACTATGACTTGTTTCTTTATGTCTGTGGATTCATCTTTCACTATAATACCTAAAAGTACAATCTCTTCAACCTGTTCCTTATTTACATGTCCTCCTTTTCTTTCATTTATTTTCCAAACCTTTCTATATCTGACATCTTCCTTTTTCTTTGTAGATTTGTGTTCATCTCATTTTATTTCCAATCTTGCGATCTTTGGGACTTGGTCTTTGTTCACCTATTCTTCCTGTTTTCTTATCCATACTTTCTTATATATGATATTAGTGTTATATTTCATGGAACTATCGATCATGATTCTACAATCACGAGCTATGTGTCCATAGTTATGACATTTATAACATTCAATGTTACATGGGGCCACATAAACATTTCTTGCTTGAACATTTCTTTTATAATCTGTGCAATCTGCAACCTTATGTCCAAAGTTGGTACAATAAAAACAATGACCATAAAAGAAATTTACATACCTGGGAGTGAATGATCTTCTTTGTGGTGTAGTCCTTCTTAATTTCTTCCTTGACTGATCAGGTTCATGATTGAAGATTCTTTGTGGCTTGAACATGGATGGCTTCTTGAAGATGTATCTTTATTAGTTTTCTTAGATTCTGGTTGATCATGATTACTTCCTTTGAGCACTTCTGCATAACTCTTTCTCTTTTCTTCATTCTTCTTTTCTAGCAACCTAAAGTTCTTCTCTTCATTCTCTACTACTGATGTAAATGTTTCTGTATCTTCAACGTTCTTGTTGATCTTGACGACTTTGACTCTTAGTGTGACAACTATTATAAAAACAGGATCACAGAACAAGAAAATAAAAAAAAAGCGAAAATAAAACACAGAAGATATACAATACAATAGAGACACAGATATATGTGGTTCACCCATTGTGGGCTATGTCCACCAGAGAAATTTCCAGGTCCTTCCTTTTTATTATCCAACAAATAAAGGGAAACAACCTACATCACACCCGTTGTAACTTCCTCTTCTTTCTCTCACATTCTCCTATCTCAGAATACAATATTCACAATGATATACAGCCGCAATACAATTCCCTCATAAAAGAGGGTTTCCTTCTAGGGAAAAAACACCTAACATAACTTCAACTGTCAGATGTGAGACCTTATAATAAATGGTCCAAATTTACTATGAAATTACAATATACATTTACAAGACAATTTTTCCTTCAGGGGTCCGCCCCCCGCATGGAGGGGTGTACAATATTCTGGGGTGTACAGTCTTCATGGGGTATAAACACGAATGAAAACAAAGACCTATAATTAGGAAGATAATCAGGCTCCACAACCAACAATCTCCCACTTGTATACTGATCTCAACAACTCCGTCGCTCTTGTGTCTACTGGACTATGATCCACCTTGGACTTGAAATATTTCTCATCTTCACCTTCATGCTTGAAGACCAACTGAAACTAAGTAGGAACTCAGTTTCTCCCTGGTTACTCCCTTTTTTAACATGTCTGCAAGATTCTGGTTAGTATGTATCTTTTACAACTTCAAATGTCCATCTTTCAAGATGGATTGTATGAAATGATACTTGAGTTGTATATGCTTAGTCTTCAAATATTAAATCTCCACTCCTAATTATTTTTTGAATTTCATAATCCCATAAGCGATAACCAAAATCATGAACACCGTATCCAATAAAGGTACACTTGGATTTTTCCTCAAGCTTTGTTCTATTTTCTTTATCAATATGGACAAATTATTCACAATCGAAAGGCTTCAAAAAATAATATTTTACCTTTTTACTTGTCCATGTCTCCTATGGAATTCCATCGTCCAAAGATCTTAAAGGTCCTCTGTTTATTAATTAAACAACAATATCTACATCATCTACCCAAAACTGTAAGGGAAACATAACATGCAATCTCATACTCCTTGCACGCTCCATGATTATCCTGTTCATCCTTTCTGACACACCATTTTCTTGTGGTGTTCTTAGAAATGTCTTCTCTCTATGAATCCCATGTTATGAACCATAATCATCAAACTCCCTGCTGCAATATTCACCTCCATTGTATGATTTGAGACACTTCACCATTTTTCTTGTCTCATTCTCAACC
>ML792940.1:483166-499135 GCA_009831015.1 Picea engelmannii
ATCCTTTTTGTCCCAACCCTTTATCCTTTCCTCAAGCTTTAGGAGAATTCAAGCAAAGCAGTTGGAGGACAAAGAAGAGGAGGAGCCCAGGATCAGGATCAAGGAACGGTGGCCGATCTCTATGATTATTGTAAGTTGATTCATCTTGATATTAATAAAGAGTACTTTTCCCATCCCAATGTACGAGTCTTATATATTTTATTTGATTTATGCTTAATCTCTAACCCTCTAGTAGAACAATAGCACGCATGCGTAGTGGTTTTGTCTTGATTGCATGATCGTCTTTGGAAGGAGCAACAGAAGCAAGGAGATAAAGCGCAACGGAGGATCTACACCAAACGTTGATAAAAAGGTTAGTCGGTTCTTTCCATGTTTGCATGTGAAAAAGGGTTTTAGGTTTGGGGTAGAAGGTTAAAATTAATTTCTTGAGGGTCATGATCTGCATGCAAGTTTAAGCCCTAGCTTGTTAGTCCGTAGGGTATAATTTCCCAACAACAGTGTATCAATCTGATGCAACACTGAAGTCATATCACTCATTCTTCCTTTGTGACAATCTCTCCCTCTGGAAACATGCCTTTGTGCTCTCTCTCTAAGCATATAACTCTTTATCCTGGATTTGATGAATCTCTTCCCGTGGAATCATACCTCTATTCTTACCTCTCTGTTTGACAACTTCTATGAATGATATTTCTACCTGTATTTTTGGTTTTGTTTCTCTCTCTTGACTTCCTTGCAAGATGTTGTGTATAAAAAATATAATTCTTCCTGTACCTACTGCCTTTGGAGTTATTGTCCATTGATGCTTCCTTGTGTAATCAACTGACATATATGAAAATCATTCAAGAATAAGCATTCAAATATTCCTATGTAATTATCATCCATTATGATAATGTTCCTTTGTCTTTGAACCAATCTATGAATCCATGCTCTTGTCCACTGTCATATATCTGTTGAAAATTTCTAAGTGTTCTTACGAATCCATCTCTATCCATACTGTCCAAGAATCTTCTACACAACTGTCCATAATGTTGACCCATTTGTCATTGTACTATTATAAATTCTTCACTACTACAACTAATTAATCTATCATATTGTACTTTTGCTAGCTGTCTGCTCTGAATATGTCTACTCAAACTTTGCAAGCTGCTCGAAGGATGGTTCTTTGGTTTGTCTTAGCTATCGCATAGACTCCCCCAATCTAATATTCATATTACCTGGGTGTCTCTAAGTCAAATGGCTAAGAATAATTCCCGCTCTGATGCAGAGTCATCATCATCTTCATAAGTAGATTCATCATCTCTAAGAACTCCGACTTCTTTCTTTTTGTCTGTGGATTCATCTTTCACTAAAATACCTGAAAGTACAATCTCTTGAATCTGTTCCTTATTTACTCGTCCTCCTTTTCTTTCTTTTCTTTTCCAAACCTTTCTGTATCTGACATATTTCTTTTTCTTTGTAGATTTGTCTTCACCTTGTTTTATTGCCAATCTTGTGATCTATGGGACATGTTCTTTGTTCACTTGTTCTTCATGTTTTCTTATCCATACTTTCTTATATATGATATTAGTTTTGTCTTTCATGGAAGTATAGATCATGTTTCTACAATCACGAGCTATGTTTCCATAGTTATGACATTTGTAACATTCAATGTTACGTGGGGCCACATAAAAATTTCTTGCTTGAACATTTATTTTATAATCCATGCGTGAGCCCTCCCCCTCTGTAACCCTCAGCGTGGAGGGGTGTACAATATTATGGGGTGTACAATCTTCATGGGGTATAAACATGGCTGAAAACAAAGACCTATGAATCAGGAAGATAATCAAGCTCCACAACCAACAATATCTGTAACACCCCTGTTTCCCCCAGCTTGTAAATATAACTATAACTTGCCAAAAGACTATGGGCAAACTTAATATGTGTGTATGTTGGAATTGATGAACCTTTTTGTTATAAAATGTAATGTATGTATTTATGTTATTAAATAAAATGGATAGTGTTGCATAACTTCTGAGGGGGTTTACCAAGGTAGATCATGATGCTATGAGAGATGTGGTGAGGGGAACCATAAATGGTTGAGATGACCCAGACCAATACCTTAATGGATTTAAATTTCTTAGACCCAGAACAATCCTCTGACCCGAAAATAAGTTACCAGTCAGGCTGGTAGTTGGGAATTCCTCCTCAAGAGTTAATGAGGAGATGGGTAGAGTACCCATCTAAAATACTTCCTGACTTGACCATGACTTGGGGATTCAGATCCACACAATATTGCTGAGGAAGGAAAGAAAATAAAGGAAATCGTGGGTAGAGGGGATAAGGAAAATGAGGAGAGGGAATGCAACTCTTTAGTTCAGAAGAGAACTGAATAAAAAGATTATTCTGGGTGCAATAAGCTGCTGGCAACGTTTTCAGTCCAAGTTGATAAATGAGGTTGCATATAAGATAAGTGACTGTGGAAGCACTCATTGAAGAACCCCTTTCTTGGTAGAGATAAAATTGTTTGCCAAGTTCCCATGGGAGGAGGAGAGTAACCTATGTCCCTGACTGTCGCTAAATAATAAAGAAGAGTCTCTCCCAGAGAATCATGGTCTAGCTAGGGGGTGGCCAATGGTAAATCCGTTCACGAGTGGTTGTGCCTACGGTTAGGTGGAAACATGCACTCCTCTTAGTAGTTTCTTCACGAATTATGGTTTCATGATAAGTATTTTTAGGCTATGTATACTAGAATTGAAATGACAGTTGAATGTATGTTTCTATGACAAAAAAAAATTGTATTGTATGATTAAAGTAGAAATGCTTATTGTTTTTCTATGAACCCATGCTTTTGGATGGTTTCTATTTGTTTCATCTTAGCAGTTGGAGGGATATGAGACGTAGGTCTGTAAATGAGTCTAAGAATAAGTTTTCGGTTCTTGCACTGGTCGAGAAATAAGTTTCTCTATTTTATAACTTAATTCTAGTGAATGGAAGGCGCTTCCTTCAAACCAGTCGTCAGTGTGACCAAGGGCTCATGACCACGACCTTAACTAAATCACTGTAAAGAGGTGGGCGTGCATCCCTGAGACATGTTAGAGGATCCATATGACCAAGATAGGTGAAAAATTTTCTAGGCCCGAAAGGAGAAAATATATTCTGGCTTGAGAACTCCAGGAGTTTGGAGCTCCGGGACATATGACTTCACAACCCTCGAAAACAACTGAAGGTAACCTACTTGTACAGTTACTAGCGAGGTTGATCGATAACTGGTAGTTTTTGTTGAGATTTGGGTACCTTGGAAAGTGGTCCCCTTGTGTTTGTGAGCTTCTAAACACATGTGGGAAGAAATTTGTACCTTGTACCATGTACTTTATGTCTAATTTCACTTTGACTTAGGAGATTTAAGTCAAAAGTGAAATTTGGTGATTTTAGCCTAATATGACAATTAATTCACTTTGTGGGTGAATTAAGGGACGTAAAGTGAAACTATGGAAACTTAAATAAAGTGGGTTTTGAGTTGATATTTACTTGAGATGATATCAACCATCGACTTAGGATGAGATGAGATGATCTCGTCCACTCATTTATTAGGTTTCCTTATGCATCCTTAGGGAGGGCGCAAAGGGAAAAGGAGAGGCTAATTGTTCACTTGTTCACCTTGAGAGTTTGGTGAGGAGTAGAGAAGTGATAATTCATAGGAGAGAGAAGGAATCTTGGGCGCACATGTTCATGGAGGGTGAAAATCTAGTTGGAGCCTCAGTTGTTTGTGTTGAGTGTATTTGCTGGGAGGAGGGTGCAAGGCTAGCAGGTAGCATTTGGAGTGGAGCTTCCTTGGATCTGACTTGTGGGTTGTTGAGAGTGCATGCAAAGGGAATTTTTTGTGCATGGGTTCTTCAATCAGTAAAGGGAAAGAGAAAGGGCACAAGTTTCTTCAGGCATAGTCAAGGAAGGAGGGGGCACACTCTTCTAAGGGCGCATATTCCAAGGAACCATTGCAAATCTTGTGCTAACATCTTGTGACAAAACTACATGATAGAGCACCTTAATGGCCTTTGTAACCGTAAAAGAACAATGAAGAAGTTACTGAACAATTTATTGTTATAAAACAACAACAAACCCTTGTTTGACAGTTGAAACTTAGAGCCAACTTGAGGTCAAAGACAAACCTAGTTGGCAACTTGTTAGGACCTGGAAATTATTCATGGCATCAGAGCTTGGTGCCTGACTTTTGCTGAGTTTTGGACAACATCTTATTGGAATGTTTTAGACAAATTTTGGGCAGATTTTGTGGACAACCATTGACTGAGTTTAGTGGCAGCTTGTTGGCAGAATTTTGTGGAGGGTTGTAGAGCAGTTTGTGAACATTTTCGCTAGTCTCTTTTCACACCTACGTGGTAGGAGTGAGGCAGATTTTTCATGACCTCTTTTCACACCTATATTGCTGGGAGTGAGGTCGGTGTTCATTTTCTTCTTTTCACACCTGTGTTGACATGAGTGAGGCAATGTTCCTTTGCAGTTGTAGCATTAGTTTGAGTGCAGGCGATAGTGATGTCAACATCTTAGATGCGTGTGGAGGATAGGCTAGATGGAGCTAGCAACTGGTCACCTTGGAAGGCCAAGATTGTCTTTGTCTTAGAGGACCTCGAAATATGGGATATAGTTGAGGTGGTTGTTCTTGTTCAACCTGCTACTGCTTCTATCTTGTTAGCAGAGTTTAGGAAGAGGAACAACAAGGCAAATAGGACGATATGTGATGCAGTGCGGGATCACATCATTCCCCACTTGACTGGAAAAGATTATGCATTTGATATGTGGGCATATCTATGCAAGATTTATGAGATCTCTAATGAGAACCAAAAGATGGTTCTGCATGATAAAATCAAGGGAATTTGTATGCTCCAAGATGAGTCAGTTACTTGTTTCATTGGCCGATACACCTAGATCAGAGACGAGATTGGAGCAGTTGGAGAGGTGGTGGACCTAGATTCTATGGCGAGGACAACTTTAAACAAATTCACCAAACCAGGGGGTCCATTCGTTCGTGGCATTGTTTCCAGGGAGGTCATGCCCACTTGGGAGAGGATGTGAGATGATTTCATTCAGGAGGAGACTAGACTTATATCAGAGGCTTCTGGACAACAACATACAATGCAGGGTGATGAGGATCTTGCTCTTTGGACAAAGGGAAAGAAGAATACCAGCCAGGGAGGTCGTCATGGTCCCAAGTTTGGGGCCCCACCACAGGGAGGAGAGAGCAGCAGTGGGAAAAAGAGAGACATGAGAACAATGCGATTCTTTTCTTGTAGAGAGATGGGTCACTATGCGGGTCAGTGTCCCAAGAAGAAGAAGAAGCTGCATGATGTTTCATCAACAACAATAGAGGATCTTGAGTTTGTTGAAAAGTTTGCGAGAGAGTGTGCATTCGCGACTAATTTGTCTGTTGTTACACCATCCAACATCAGGTGGGGAGATAGAGTTGAGGAGGACCTACTGACTCATAGTAGTGATTCAGAGGGAGCTCAGACTAAGTCTTCATGGACACCATCATCATGGGTGACTGATCCACCCAGGACAACTTCAGTTTCAGAGTTGTCGAGACAGAGGGTTTGTGCAGGGGATTCAGATCATCATATATTGATGAGGAGGAGTGGCAGGGCACCACAGATGCTTGAGCCTCACTTGGCTATGGAGATGGGCAGATTAGATTTTGGTTCCACTTCAGGTGGAAGCTACTTGGCGAGAGGCCAAGTTGAGGATCTTAGTGAGATGACAAGATCCAGGTGAGATACCAAGAGGGGGAGACTCTTGGTGATATTCCAAGAGAGTGACTCTTGGTGATATGCCAAGAGTAGTGACCATTGGTGAGATGACAGGAGGTAGAAATCCTTGGTGGGAGACCAAGGTTGAGATCTTTGGTTTGATACCAAGATCTAGGTGATCTTGGATAGGTGGAGAGACACTTCCATCTATAGACCACACAGATTGAGAAGATCTGTGTCAGGGACTACTTTAATTGATCAGGGTACAACCATACTCATTTATTATTTTCCAGTAGGCAACCATGTCCAATGCAGGGATGAGATTGGGGGTGAAGGGCAGTTTCTTTTGTAAGAGGGAGTGTTGATATTTGGGTACCTTGGAAAGTGGTCCCCTTGTGTTTGTGAGATTCTAAACACATGTGGGAAGTACTTTGTACCTTGTACCTTGTACTTTATGTCTATTTTCACTTTGACTTAGGAGATTTAAGTCAAAAGTGAAATTTGGTCATTTTAGCCTAAAAGACAATTAATTCATTTTGTGGGTGAATTAAGGGACATAAAGTGAAACTATGGAAACTTAAGTAGAGTGGGTTTTGAGTTTAGATTTAATTGAGATGATCTCAACCATTGAATTAGGATGAGATGAGATGATCTCATCCAGTCATTTATTAGGTTTCCTTATGCATCCTTAAGGAGGGTGCAACGAGCAAAGGAGAGGCTAATTGTTCACTTGTTCACCTTGAGATTTTGGTGAGGAGTAGAGAAATGAGAATTCAGAGGAGAGATTAGAAAGCTTGGGCGCACATGTTCATGGAGGGTGCAAGGCTAGTTGGAACCTCAATTATTTGTGTTGAGTGTATTTTCTAGGAGGAGGGTGCAAGGCTAGCAGGTAACATTTGGAGTGGATCTTCCTTGGATCTGACTTGTGGGTTGTTGAGAGTGCATGCAAAGGGATTTTTTTGTGCATGGGTTCTTCAATCAGTAAAGGGAAATAGCAAGGGCACAAGTTTCTTCAGGCATAGTCAAGCAAGGAGGGGGCACACTCTTGTAAGGGCACATATCCCAAGGAACCATTGCAAAGCTTGTGCTAACATCTTGTGACAAAACTACATGCTAGAGCACCTTAATGGCATATGTAAATGTAACAGAACAACGAATAAGTTACTGAACAATTTGTTGTTATAAAAAAACAACAAACCCTTGTTTGACAGTTGAAACTTAGAGCCAACTTGAGGTCAAAGACAAACCTATTTGGCAGCTTGTTAGGACCTGAAAATTATTCATGGCATCAGAGCTTGGTGCCTGACTTTTGCTGAGTTTTGGACAACATCTTGTTGGAATGTTTTAGACACCTTTTGGGCAGATTTTGTGGACAACCATTGACTGAGTTTAGTGGCAGCTTGTTGGCAGAATTTTGTGGAGGGTTGTAGAGTAGTTTGTGAACATTTTCGCCAGTCTCTTTTCACACCTACGTGGTAGGAGCGAGGCAGATTTTTCATGACCTCTTTTCACACCTATATTGATGGGAGTGAGGTCGGTGTTCATTTTCTTCTTTTCACACCTGTGTTGACATGAGTGAGGCAATGTTCCTTTGCAGTTGTAGCATTAGTTTGAGTGCAGGCGATAGTGATGTCAACATCTTAGATGTGTGTGGAGGATAGGCTAGCTGGAGCTAGCAACTGGTCACCTTGGAAGGCCAAGATTGTCTTTGTCTTAGAGGACCTCGAAATATGGGATATAGTTGAGGCGGTTGTTCTTGTTCAACCTGCTACTGCTTCTATCTTGTTAGCAGAGTTTAGGAAGAGGAACAACAAGGCAAATAGGACGATATGTGATGCAGTGCGGGATCACATCATTCCCCACTTGACTGGAAAAGCTTATGCATTTGATATGTGGGCATATCTATGCAAGATTTATGAGATCTCTAATGAGAACCAAAAGATGGTTCTGCATGATAAAATCAAGGGAATTTGTATTCTCCAAGATGAGTCAGTTACTTGTTTCATTGGCCGATACACCTAGATCAGAGATGAGATTGGAGCAGTTGGAGAGGTGGTGGACCTAGATTCTATGGCGAGGACAACTTTAAACAAATTCACCAAACCAAGGGGTCCATTCGTTCATGGCATTGTTTCCAGGGAGGTCATGCCCACTTGGGAGAGGATGTGAGATGATTTCGTTCAGGAGGAGACTAGACTTATATCAGAGGCTTCTGGACAATAACAGACAGTGCAGGGTGATGAGGATCTTACTCTTTGGACAAAGGGAAAGAAGAATACCGGCCAGGGAGGTCATCATGGTCCCAAGTTTGGGGCCCCACCATAGGGAGGAGAGAGCAACAGTGGGAAAAAGAGAGACATGAGAACAATGAGATTCTTTTCTTGTGGAGAGATGGGTCACTGTGTGGGTCAGTGTCCCAAGATGAAGAAGAAGTTGCAGGATGTTTCGACAATGACAATAGAGGAGATTGAGTTTGTTGAAAAGTTTGCGAGAGAGTGTGCAGTCGCGACTAATTTGTCTATTGTTACACCATCCAACATCAGGTGGGGAGATAGAGTTGAGGAGGACCTATTGACTCATAGTAGTGATTCAAAGGGAGATCAGACTCAGTCTTCATGGACACCATCATCATGGGTGACTGGTCAACCCAGGACAACTTCAGTTTCAGATTTGTCGAGACAGAGGGTTTGTGCAGGGGCTTCAGATCATCATATATTGATGAGGAGGAGTGGCAGGGCACCACCGAGGCTTGAGCCTCACTTGGCTATGGAGACGATCATATTAGATCTTGGTTCCAATTCAAGTGGAAGCTACTTGGCGAGAGGCCAAGTTGAGTATATTAGTGAGATGACGAGATCTAGGTGAGATACTGATCCGAATTATTTTCGACACGAAATGAGAACGGAGATATAACATAGAAATATTCAGAGATATTGCAAGTGATACAACAATATAACAGAGATATAGCAAAAATAAAATAAGAGTCACATATATACAGTAATACACGATTTCTATTAATGAAATAAATGTACAGAGACTGTAAAAGTACAGAGCGAAAGACTCGCTAGAATGGTGGTAGCTTATCTCTGAGAAGAGATGTGACGGGTACTCGCATTCACAAGAAGATGATTATTACAATGAGGCTCTAAGGGCCTCTTTAACATAAGTAAAATCCAAAACCCTAACCCCAGAAGATGAAAATCCAAAAGGTTTGTGGGCCTTGATGGGGGTTGTTGATACGTCAACTTCCCAGGGGCGTAACTTTTGCATACGATCTTCGTTTGGGGCGCTCAATAGCTTGTTGGAAATATCTATCCGAGAACTACAACTTTTGGGTGAGCTGATCCATGTTGCTCCCCGTTTTCTCAAAAAACATCGTTTAGGGCCTCAAAATGGCCTCGAAAGTTAAAAACTGCTAAAAATAGTAAATTACCAAAATTGCCAGAAACATGTTTTGGGCCAGTTGGGGAAGGTGTGTGGCCACCGATATCCACCTGGATCAGATACGAAGAGGGGGAGACTCTTGGTGATATTCCAAGAGAGTGAATCTTGGTGATATGCCAAGATTAGTGACCGTTGGTGAGATGCCAGGAGGTAGAAATCCTTGGTGGGAGACCAAGGTTGAGATCTTTGGTTTGATACCAAGATATAGGTGATCTTGGATAGGTGGAGATAAACTTCCATCTATAGATCACACAGATTGAGAAGATCTATGTCAGAGACTACTTTAATTGATTAGGGTACAACCATACTCACTGATTATTTTCCAGTAGGCAACCATGTCCAATGCAGGGATGAGATTGGGGGTGAAGGGCAGTTTCTTTTGTAAGAGGGAGTGTTGATATTTGGGTACCTTGGAAAGTGGTCCCCTTTTGTTTGTGAGAATATAAACACATGTGGGAAGTAATTTGTACCTTGTACCTTGTACTTTATGTCTATTTTCACTTTGACTTAGGAGATTTAAGTCAAAAGTGAAATTTGGTCATTTTAGCCTAAAAGACAATTAATTCATTTTGTGGGTGAATTAAGGGACATAAAGTGAAACTATGGAAACTTAAGTAGAGTGGGTTTTGAGTTTAGATTTAATTGAGATGATCTCAACCATTGAATTAGGATGAGATGAGATGATCTCATCCCGTCATTTATTAGGTTTCCTTATGCATCCTTAAGGAGGGTGCAACGAGCAAAGGAGAGGCTAATTGTTCACTTGTTCACCTTGAGATTTTGGCGAGGAGTATAGAAATGAGAATTCAGAGGAAAGATTAGAAAGCTTGGGCGCACATGTTCATGGAGGGTGCAAGGCTAGTTGGAACCTTAGTTATTTGTGTTGAGTGTATTTTCTAGGAGGAGGGCGCAAGGATAGCAGATAACATTTGGAGTGGAGCTTCCTTGGATCTGACTTGTGGGTTGTTGAGAGTGCATGCACAGGAAAATTTTTGTGCAAGGGTTCTTCAATCAACGAAGGGAAAGAGCAAGGGTGCAAGGATCTTCAGACATAGTCAATGAAGGAGGGGGCACACTCTTCTAAGGGTGCATATCCCAAGGAACCATTTTAAAGATTGTGAGGAGCTTGCAAATTATTATGTTCCTTTGTATTTATCTTCCTTGTTGTATTTCATGATTGAAGCACACCATATATATACATTCAACTCAAACTAGTTTTCCCTGGGAGGGTTTTATCCAGGGTCATGTTGACCAAAAATACTTGTGTTCATTTTCATGTATGCTAGTGTTTAGAACAACATTATTTCAGCTCTAAAACATCTCTAGGTGTGTTGTATAGCTTACGGTATGAATGTGCTAACATCTTGTGACCAAAATAAATGCTAGAGAACCTTAATGGCCTATGTAACCGTAACGAAACATCGAAGAAGTTACTGAACAATTTGTTGTTATAAAAAACAACAAACCCTTGTTTGACAGTTGAAACTTAGAGCCAACTTGAGCTCAAAGACATACCTAGTTGGAAGCTTGTTAGGACCTGGAAATTATTCTGTTTTCCCTTAACCGTGACCATGGGATCTGTCCCACCGTTAAACCCTAACCCACTTACCGGTCGAGAAGTAATGTGAGCCGTAGATTTGAGGATAATTAGGAGATTCTATGACCATTGGATCTACGCCGTGGTCAGTCTCTTGTTGACCTCTTCGGGAGAACATAGGTGTTATAGCACCAAAACCCCCGAATGCCAGAGTTGCGAATTAATGTGAGCCGTGGATCCAAGGATCCTTCAAGACCCTTGTCGACCATCTGATCGACTAGTAAAAGGATATAATAAAGAACTCTGACGAAGCCCTACTCTGAGAGGTTCAACTTTTTGGTGAATGATAATATCACTGAAGTGTTGAAGGTTGGAGTATTGTGGCATGCTGATGTCACCAAGGGTGACATAGAACCATAATAGGTGTGCCACGTGTCACCCCGATTTATGAATTTCATATGCCTTAGGGGTCAAATAAACCTTGAAATGTTTCGCCCGTTGATTGGGACACGTTTCACCCTTATCTTCTACCAAATGTCTCGCTTTGGATCTACGTTGTGGTCATTCTGACGTTGACCACTCCGGGAGTAAAAAGGAAACTACACAACCAAACCCCTGAATGCCGAAGATACAGAGCAATGGAGGTCGTAGATATATATATATATATATATATATGTGGTACCATCTTGACCCTGTGATATAAGGGGTATTGGAAGGCCATTGGTGGGAGTTCGGACTTCAGAGCTCTAGGAGATTTGGTAGGTAAGAAAAACTAGAAACTCTTGGAGGTTGCTAGTCCCGGAGTGACATGGCACACTGATGTCACTTAGGGTGATGTGGACCCCTGTTCAACATGCCACATGTCACCCTGATTTGTGCTTCTTACAAACCCTAAATTCCCATTAGAATGTGACACATGTCACCCATTGATGATGCCACGTGTCAACCCCTGAAGCATGCTTACGTGGCCTAAGAATTGGTGAAATACCCCAGGGCACTGGGAGTTCGAAACTTCGGGAGATTTGGGACGTTGGGGTAAATTCAGTCAAAGGCCTAGATCCACTTTTCCTTGCCTCTGCGTTTAATGCATCTCCATGCGTAAGCATGGACCCTTCAGGAGTGCAGGAATTCAGAACTTTAGAGGTTTGGAAAGGTGTGAGTGGATGAGTCAAAAAGGGCCGAAGGCCCAGATTTGATTTTCCACTCCTGCACACTGTTGGACAATTTAAATATAGTTAATTTAAATTAAAATGGATTAATAATTGGTATAATTTCTCATTACGGATTCACCACGCCCTCTCAATAATCCAAAAATTAGTATCCGAGCAGGTCCTTAAAGGCTTGAATAACCATTTTCAACTTGAATGGAAAGGCCTCCATTGGTGGGAGGACCTTAGGAATGTGAAAGGTATCCATGAGAAGGACTTTTCATGGAAAAAATTTGAGAAATACTTCAAGGACAAGTATCTATCAGAGAAATACTTTGATGGGAAGACCAAGGAGTTCTATGAACTCAAGCTGGGACATCTCACAATAGATGAATATATCAACAAATTTCTTGAGTTGATAAGGTATGGGCCCTACATAATGGATGAAAAGGTAAAGATGAAACGATTCATTAGTGGACTGCCTCAGTCCTTCTAGGACATAATTGAATTTGATGAGCCAAAGACCTTAGAAGATACTGTTCGAAAGGCAAGGTATTTCTATGAGAAATTCAAGAATAAGACATAACCTCATGAGGACTGGAAGAAGAAAAATAATTCGATATTCAAGAAGAAGGGGTTTAAATCATCAAGATTTAAGAACCATGGGAAAAGTTCTAAGATGAGCCTTCCTACTAGAAGTGTATATCAGCAAAATTTTCCATCTCAGAGTGGTAATAAACCCTTTGGAACAACCCCAGGTAAGACTGATAACACAAAAAGAGAACCCTTGAAATGTTGGGGTTATGGAGAAGAAAATTTGATGAGGGATTGTGCACATCAATAACAGAACAATAGGAGGATACACAACATCTAAGAGGCTACCACAATCAATGATGTGGCTAGGAGCATAACAAAAATTTATGCAGCCTTGGATGGTAGACAAGCTGACCACCAAGCTTCAGTGGTGGAGATGGAAGGTATGATTTCCAACCAACTAGTTTCCATTCTAATTGACCCTGGTTCTAATCTGAGTTATGTTTCCCATCAAACTTTTGAGAAATGTAAATTGCAACAAGTAAAACATGCTAAATCATGGCTGGTACAACTAGCCACTAGAACCAAAAGAAAGGTAACAAAGGTCATACCAGCATGCCAATTCATTATGAATGGATTACCCACCCAAGCCACCTTAAACATGCTCCCTTTAGGATCTTATGAACTGTTGATTGGAATGGACTAGTTGGCTACCCATAAAACCAAGTTGGATTGTTACAATAAAACTTTGGAGTATGGAGTATGAAGATGCAAAAGGGAGAAAAATAACCCTACAAGGGATTCAAATGCTTGTCTTAGTGATACAAATATCATCCCTTCAAGTGAAGAAGTATTGCAGAAAAGGATGTCCTTTGTATGCAATAAAAGTGTTGATCTCTATTTAGGCCAACAAACCAAGCCTAGAGGACCATCCCATATTAATAGAATATAAATATGTGTTTCCAGAAGAGGTACCGGGTTTACCTGCAAGAAGAGATATTAACTTTTCAATAGAACTTGTACCAGGAGCGGTGCTAGTGTCTAGAACACCATATAGAATGAGTACACTATATCTAGTTGAGCTCAAACTATAATTAAAGGAGATGTTGGACAAAGGATACATTTCGCCTAGTGTGTCTCCATGGGGAGCACCGATCTTGTTTGTGAAAAATAAGGATGGCACACTCAGTTTGTGCAGAGACTATAGACAACTCAATAAGATGACCATTAATAATAAGTATCCCTTGCCAAGGATTGATAACTTGTTTGACCAATTAAGGGTGCTACAAATTTCTCCAAGATTGACTTGAGGTCTGGATACCACCAATTCCGAATTAAGGATGAAGACATCCAAAAAACAACCTTTAGGACAAGATATGGGCACTATGAATTTGTGGTGGTGCCATTTGGGCTTACCAATGCACCAACCACTTTTATGTGCTTAATGAATAATGTAATCAGTAAGTTCTTGGATATATTTGTGTTGGTTTTCAGTGATGAAATCCTAATATACTCTAAGAGTAGGGAAGAGCATGAAAAACATCTCAAGTTAGTGCTTCAAGTGCTAAGATAATGTCAACTCTATGCTAAGTTTAGCAAGTGTGATTTTTTCTAGAAACAAGTCCATTACTTAGGCCATGTTATTTATGAAGAAGAGTGGTAGTTGATCCTAACAAGATCAAATCCATTATGGATTTTCCTACCCCAAATGATGTATCTGATATCAGATCCTTTATGGGCCTAGCAGGATACTATAGAAGGTTGATAAAGGGATTCTCCAAGATTAGTTTCCCAATCAGCTGCCTTCAAAAAAAAGGGGCTAAATTCATTTAGACATCAGAATGTGAAGAGATATTCCAAGAGATGAAATACCTTCTAACCAATGCACTTGTACTGAATATTGCAGACCCAAACAAAGACTTCCTTGTGTATACAAATGGCTGCAAGGAAGGGCTCAAAGGAGTCCTTATGTAAGAAGGACATGTGATTTGTTACAAATCCAAAAAATTGAATGAGCATGAAATCAATGATGTGACCCATGATTTGGAATTGGATGCCATAGTACAAGGTTTAAAAATGTGGAGGAATTACCTCCCAGGTAGAATATTTTCACTTATGACAGACCATAGTGGGTTGAGATATCTGTTTGATCAACCAAAACTCAATGCTATACAAGCTAGATGTATGACTCTCCTTGGTGAGTTCGATTTTGAAATCAAACATATCAAAGGAAAATAAAATAGGGTGGTTGATGCCCTTAGTAGAAGTATGAAAGCGATTCACTTGGCAGCTGTAAGAACCTGTGAAACGTACATCAAGGAGAGAGTCAAGAGTACACAAGAAATATATTCATTTTTCAAGACTGTGAAATCATACTTAGAGAAAGATCCCACAAGGATGAAGTACGAGGGTTATCAATTATTGAATGATGGCCTGCTAACTTACAAAGTTAGGTTGTATATTCCAAATTGTGATGACTTGAAAAGGTTCATAATGGATGAACTACACAAAAGAACATATATTGGTCATCCTAGTTATCAGAAGATGATCATAGCCACTAGGAAACTATTTTATTGGCTCAGACTGAAAAAAAGACATAGATGATTACTTAGCTAAGTGTCTAGAATGTTAGCAGGTTAAGGCAGAGCACTGACATCCAGTAGGGATGTTGTAGCCCCTACCAATCCAAGAATGGAAATGGGAAACCATCTCCATGGATTTCATCACAGGGTTACCAAAATCAACCAAACAGAATGACACCATCATGGTAGTTGTGGAAAAACTGAGCAAGGTTGCTCACTTTATTCCCATCAAATCAACTTGCAAGGCAATAGATATTGCTATTATTTTCATGAAATAAATATTTACACTGCATGGGATGCCTAAGAAAATCATATCTGACACAGATACATAATTTAATTCAAACTTTTGGAAATCTCTGTTTGTTGGTTTTGAAACTAAATTGCTATTTAGTACAACCTATCACCCTCAAACTGATGGGAAAACAGAGAGGGTAAACCAAGTATTAGAGGACATGTTAAGGATGCATGTAATGCATCATCCCAAGAAGTGGGAAGACTACCTACCACTAGTAGAATTTCCCTACAACAATGGATATCAAGAGTCATTGAATATGAGCCCTTTTAAGGTCATCTATGGTAGACAATGCAATATTCCAATCAACTAGAATAACCCAGTAGAAAAAATTAGAATCGGGCCATATATGCTAAAAGAAATGGAACAAAAAGTAATTCAGATAAAAAAAAAATGAAAATAGCTCAGGATAGACAGAAAAGTTATGCAGACATAAAGAGGACTCCTAGAGAGTTCAAATTAGGGGATTATGTGTATCTCCGAGTTATACCTAGGAAAATCTCCTTGAGAATGGGAGCCTGTGCCAAGTTGGCACCTCGATATCGTGGAACCTTTGAAATTTTGGATAGAGTGGGACCTGTAGCATATATACTAGCACTTCCTCCCACAGTGAAGGCGCATAATTTTTCCATGTTTCGTTACTGAATAAATATGTACATGATTCTAATCACATAATTGATTGGTCTGTGATTCA
>ML792940.1:510465-528510 GCA_009831015.1 Picea engelmannii
TTGGTGCTTCCATCCAGTTGGTGCTGGAACATTCAGGAAGTTGGTGCTTCCATCCAGTTGGTGTTGGAATATTCAGGAAGTTGGTGCTTCCATCCAGTTGGTGCTGGAACATTCAGGAAGTTGGTGCTTCCATCCAGTTGGTGATGGAATATTGAGGAAATTGGTGCTTCCATCCAGTTGGTGCTGGAACATTCAGGAAGTTGGTGCTTCCATCCAGTTGGTGCTGAAATATTCAGGGAGTTGGTGCTTCCTTCTAGTGGGTGCTAGAGAAACCAGAGAGTTGGAGCTCTCAAACAAGTTGCAGCTTGTAAAATAGAGGTAGCAGCCTCACATTGAGTTGGTGCTCAATTGTAAATGATGTACAGAGCTGAAAAATACTGCCTATCGTTTCGAAGAAGAAGAGGTTTTCTCCCTTTATGGGTTTCCTCGTGAAAATCTGTCTCTGTGTGTATTTTATGTGTGACTGATGGTCTTTAATTTTACTGTCCATATGCTGTATATTGTTGATGAACACATGAAGAAAGATTAATAATGTTGTAACTGATAAAACTTTTTAAGCTCACATACAACTGATTCACCCCCCCCTCTTAGTTGTTTTAGTACTTCCAACAGTCTATGACAAAAACATTGTATACTATGATTAAAGTAGACATGCTTATTGTTTTTCTATGAACCCATGATTTTGGATGGTTTCTGTTTGTTTCAGCTTAGCAACTGGAGGGCTATGAGACGCAGGTCTATAAATGAGTTTAAGAATAATTTTTTGGTTCTTGCACTGGTTGATAAATACCTTTCTCTATTTTAGAACTTACGTCCAGTGAATGGAAGGCACTTCCTTCAAAACAATCGTCGGTGTGAATAAGGGCTCATGACCACAACCCTAACTAAATCACGGTAAAGAGGTGGGCATGCAACCCCGAGACCTGTTAGAGGAGCCATATGACCAAGACCTAGGAACCCTTCTCTAGGATCGAAAGGAGTGAAGTTATGCTGGCTTCAGAACTCTGGGAGTTCGGAGCTCTGAGACATATAACTTCACAACCCTAAAAAAAAAAATGAAGGTAAACTGCTCGTACGGTTACTAGCGAGGTTGATCGACAACTGACAGTTTTCCATTAACTGTGTCCGTCAGATCTATCCCACTGTTAAACCCTGACCCACTTACCGGTCACGAAGTAATGTGAGTCGTAGATCCAAGGATACTTGAGAGCTTCCCTGACCGTTGGATCTACATCATGGTTAATCTGATGTTGACCAATTCGATAAAACATAGGTGTTATAACACCAAAACCCCCAAATGCTAGAGTTGCGAATTAATGTGAGTCATCGATCCAAGGATGCTTTGGGACCCTTCTTGACCATCCGATCGACTAGTAAAAGGATAGTTCAAATAACTCCGATGAAGGCCTACTCTGGGAGGTTCGAGTTGTTGGTGAACCAAAATATCGCCGAAGTGCCAAAGGCTGGAGTGACGTGGCATGCTGATGTCACCAAGGGTGACGTAGACCCATAATAGGCGTGCCAAATGTCACCCCGATTCATGAATTTCATAGACCTTAGGGGTGAAATAAACCTTGACACATGTCACCAGTTGATTGGACCACGTGTCAGTCTGATTCTAACCACTCCAGGAGTAAAAAGGAAACTACACAATCAAACCCCCAAACATCGAAGACTCGAAGAAACATAGGTCGTAGATCTATAGATCTATGTGGTACCATATCGACCATGGGATATAAGGGGTATTGGAAGGCCACTGGTGAGAGTTTAGACTTTAGAGCTCCGAGAGATTTGGTTGGTAGGAAAATCTAGAAACTCTCGGAGGCTGCCAGTCCCAGAGAGATGTGGCACGCTGACGTCACCTAGGGTGACGTCGACCCTTGTTCAACATGCCACATGTTGCCCTGATTTGTGCTTTTTACAGACCCTAAATTCCCATTAGAATGTGACATGTGTCACCCATTGATGAGGCCACGTGTCAACCCCTGGTGCATCCTTGTGTGACAAAATTAAAACTGGTGAAATACCCTAGGGAAATGGGAGTTGATCAGAACTTTGAGATATTTGGGATGCTAGGATACTGGGGTGAATTTGGACGAAGGCCCAGATCCACCTATCCTTTCCTCTACGTTTAATGCATCGCCACGTTTAAGCATGGACCCTTCAGGAGTCTGGGAATTCTGAACTATGGAGGTTTGGAGTTGTGTGAGTGGATGAGTCGAAAAGAGCCAAAGGCCCAGATTTTCTTTCCTGCTCCTGCAGGCTATTGGGAAATTTAAATATAGTTAATTTAAATGAAAAGGGACCCTCTCTAAAACTCTGACATTTGGGAGATTTGATTTCATGAGCACTTGGGGAGGAAATTTTCCAAAGTATGAAGACTTAGGCCTTAAATTAATATTAGTTAATTTAACCTAGCAGACCCATATGAGCTAGAAAAATGTCAACTCTGGGGTGGATGGGTTTTGTATACTATGATGAGGTGTAGTTCTGGGTGATAGGGAGTTACATGGGTGCCACATGGTTGTAAGGGATTCTAGTTAATGAAGCTTTAAAGATCCTCAAAAGGCCATAACTTACAATCCAGAGCTCGGATTTGAGCATGGTAGAAGTCGTTGGAAAGCTCTTGATGAGTAGAAGAGGATGGAAACCTCAGAAAGGGTATTCGAGATGATTAAAGAAAGATAAATTTTGATGCCCCATCCCTTAAAGGGTACTTAGGGGTCGGGTGTGTTACAATATCCCACTTGGAGACTGGTCTCAACAACTCCACTGCTGATGTATTTGTTGGACTATGATCCACCTTGAACCTAGAAAATTTCTCATCTTCACCTTCATGCTTGAAGACCAATTGAAATTGAGCAGGAACTCAGTTTCTCCCTGGTTACTCCCTTTGTTAACATGTCTACGAGATTTTGGCTAGTATATATGTTTTACAACTTCAAATGTCCATCTTCCAAAACAGATCATATGGAATGATACCTGAGTTGTATATGCTTAATCTTCAAATGGAAGGCTAAGTTATTTTCAAGATGAATGGGACTCTCACTATCACAAAACAACTTGCTATTCTCCTACTTCTTTCCCAATTCCTCCATAAACCTCTTTAACCAAATCATTTCTTTACTAGTCTCTGTAGCAACAACATACTCTTCTTCTGTTGTTGAAAGTGCAACAACCTTTTGCAGTTTCAAAATCCAACTTACTGTTGTTGCACCTACAGTAAAAACATACCATGTGGTGCTCCTCCTGTTATCTTTATCACCTTCCATATATGAATCAACATATCCCTATAGAACAATGTCTGAACCTCCAAAACATAATACATGAGTAGCAATACCTCTCAAATACCTGAGAATCCACTTTACTGCCTCCCAATGTTATTTACCTAGATTGTTCATATACATGCTCACAACTCCCACTGCATTTGCAATATCTGGTCTTTTGCAAACCATCACATGCATCAAGCTACCAACTATTGATGAATAAGGGACCCTGGACATGTATTCTATCTCCTCCTATGTCTTGGGACACATTTCCTTAGTTAATTTGAAATGGTTGGCCAAAGGTGTACTAACTGGTTTTGCATTCTGCATTCCAAACCTCTCCAACACCTTCTCTATGTACTCACCCTGAGACAATGTCAATTTGCGATTTTTCTTGTCTCTTTTTATTCTCATACCAAGTATTTTCTTTGCAGCACCCAAATCCTTCATCGCAAATGAATTAGAAAATTTCTTCTTGGGAATATTTATATCCTACATATTAGATCCTACAAGAAGCATGTCATCTACACACAATAGCAAGATAATATAACTTCCATTTTCTAGCCTTTTAAAATAAACACAATGATCAGAATGACATCTACTATAACCTTGTTTTGTCATAAACCTGTCAAACTTCAAATACCACTACCTTGGAGACTTATTTAGGCCATGCAAGATCTTCTTCAACCTCCATACCAAATTCCCCTTCCCTTTGACTTCAAATCCCTGTGGCTACTGCATATAAATCTTTTCCTCCAAATCCCCATGGAAAAAAGTTGTTTTTATATCTAACTGTTTAAGATGCAAATATTCCACTGCCACAAGACTTAAAATAGTCCTAATTGAAGTCATTTTAACAACATGAGAAAATATTTCATCAAAATATATACCTTTCTTTTGTGCAAACCCCTTTACATCAAGTCTAGCCTTGTATCGTTTTTTCCCTCCATCTTCTTCCTTCAACCTGTAAACCCATTTATTTTGCAATGCTCTTTTTCTTGCAGGAAATTGAACCAAATCCCAATTCTGGTGATTTACCAGGGAATCCATTTCCTCTTTCATGCCTTTCTCCCACTTATTTTTAGTGTCTTCCTACATTGTCTCTTCATAACATTCTGGTTCACCAGAATCAGTCAAAAATAAATAATACAATGAAGAAGAGTATCATTCATGGGGTCTACTTAACCTAGTATATATTCTAACAACAATTGCAGGAGTTTGAGGTACATGTTGCTCCTATTTTTGTACATTTTGATTTTCTGGTACCTTTGGAATTTCTTTTTCAGTGATCTTATCAAGCACCATGTATTTTGGTTTTTCTTTTTCTTGTATCTTTCCCTGCAACTAATCTTTTTACATGACCTTCTCATTGAATATGACATCTCTACTCCTATTGATTTTGTGATTTTCATAATCCCATAAGCGATAACCAAAATCATTAACACTGTATCCAATAAAGGTACACTTCTTGTATTTTTCCTTAAGCTTTGTTCTATTTTATTTATCAATATGGACAAATGCTTCAAAACCAGAAGTCTTAACAAAAATAATAGTTTACCTTTTTACCTGTCTATGCCTCCTCTGAAATTCCACCATCCAAAGAGCTTGAAGGTCCTCTATTTATTAAGTAAACAACAATATCTACAATATCTACCCATAACTTGAAGGGCAACCCAACATTCAATCTCATACTCCTTGAACGCTCCATGATTGTCTTGCTCATCCTTTCTGACACACCATTTTTTTGTGATGTTCCTGGAATTATCTTCTCTCTACGAATCCCATGGTATGAACAATAATCATCAAAATCCTTGCTACAATATTCACCTCCATTGTATGATCTAAGACACTTCAACCTTTTTCATGTCTCATTCTCAACCAAATATTTCCATTTCTTAAAAGTATCAAAACATCAGATTTTTGTCGAATGCAATAAACCCAAGTTTTTCTAGTTGCATCATCAATAAAAGGAACGTAATAACGAGATCCACCAAGAGATGATACATGAGATGGTCCCCATACATATGTATGCACACTCTCTAACCTTTCACTCTTCTTTTATTTTCTGACTCTGAGAAATCCGACTTTCTTCTGTTTTCCATAAACACAATGCTCACAGAAATCCAAATCAATTTGTTTAAGATTTGGCAACAAATTTATTTTATGAAGTATCTGCATCCCCTTCTCACTCATGTGTCCAAGCCTATGATGCCACAATGTTGTATCCACTCCTATGGAAGCTAAAGAGATATAAGAGTCAGTATTACCAGTACATAAATACAATGTACCTACCTTCTCTCCTTTTTCTATCACCAGTGATCCTTTGGTGAAATTCCACACCTTATCTGTAAATATGGATATACATCCTTCACTTGCCAACTGCCCAGTTGAAATTAGATTTTTCCTTAGATCTAGAACATGTATTACCTCTTTCAACAACCATTGGTTTCCATTCCTTTGATTTATTTTTACCTTTCCCATTCCAACAATTTTGCATGGTGCATCAACACCTAAATGAACCTATCCAAAATCACCTTGAACATAATCTAGAAAATGTTTCCTATGGGGTGTGGCATGAAATGAAGGCCCCAAATATACTACCCAAGACTCATAAATATTATCTATAGAAAGAATCAAAGAATCCTGTAACACATCACTTGTTACATTTGCTTCCTGATTTTTCTCCTGCTACCCATCTATTCATTTCATTGGAGCCCTGCAGTCTTTCTTTAGATGTCCTTTCTTCCCAAATTCTATCACTCTATCTTTCCTAGTCTGGATTTGGATCTACCCTTCCTAGATTTCTCGCGGTTCCCTGATCCATTTCCTCTATCCATTTGTCTTCCCCTATTCTCCATGTTTAACACATTACATATTGATGTATCACCTGTGCTTTTCCATCGCATTTCCTTGCTAAAAATAACACCAACAACATCATCAAATTTTAAAGTGTTTGAACCAGAGACAAAGTTACTTACATCCATGACCAAGCCATTCCAAATTTCTGGAAATGAGAACAAGATTACAAGAGCCATGAGCTCATAATCAAAGTCCACTTTTAGAGAACTTAACTGATTAGTAATCGTATTAAATTCATTTAAATTAATGATCTGCAACAGACCCACCTTCTGACATATTCATATTAAATAATCTCTGCATTAGAAATAGCTTATTGGACACCAAGGATTTTTCATACAATTTAGCCAATGTGTCCATCAACTCCTTCATTGTCTTTTCTTTAGAAATATTGAAAGCCACCAATGCTTCCAGGCTCAGTCGTATCGTTCCTAGTGCCTTTCTATCAAGAACCTCCCATTCTTCGTCCTTCATGGTCGTCAACTTATTTTTATTCCACCCAATGGTAGGAATAGACCCTTCTAATATAAATAATATTCCATCTACATCTTCCACAACTGGTAATTTTGGCCATTAAATTTCTCAACCCTAAACTTTCCATCTTCCACCATTGCTCCCACTCGAACCAGGAATCCTCTTTTCCTGGGAGTGATCTTTCGCTATGATACCAGTTGTAGAAAAACAAGATCGTGGAGAAATAAAATAAAAACAAATGCAGGAATAAAACACAGAAGACGCACAATACAATAGAGACATAGATATACGTGGTTCACCCAGTGTGAGCTACGTCCACCAGAGAAATTGCCAGGTCCTTCCTTTTTATTATCCAGTAAATGAAGGGATGAAACATACAACACACCAGTTGTAACTTCCTCTTCTTTCTCTCACAATATCCTCTCGCAAAATACAATATTCGTAATGATATACAACCGCAATACAATTCCCTCATAAAAGAGGGTTGCCTTCTAGGGAAAAAACCCTAACATAACTTCTACTGTCAGATCTGTGACCTTATAATGAACGGTCCAGATTTACTATGAAATTACAATATACATTTACAAAGAAAATTTTCCTTCGGGGGCTTCGCCCCTGAACCCCCTCTGGGGACCTTCATTCCCCCGAACTTCGCAGGGGGGGCAAGGCCCCCTCCCCCGCAACCCCCCCGTGTGAAGGGGTGTATAATATTATGAGGTGTACAATATTCATGGGGTATAAAAACGACTGAAAATGAAGACCTATGAATCACGAAGATAATCAGGCTCCACAACCAACAACAACTTCTTCTTCAAGCTTCTCAACCTCTTCTTCTTTCTTCATTATCTGAGTTTTCATGAATTCTTTTATTCTCTTTGCTTCTACAAGTTGGATTTTCAATGTAATTATTTCTTCTTCGAGTGTTCTCTCTTCTTGACCAAATTCTTCCTCAAGCTGGTTTAAGTCATCGGTTATTTCTTTGAGATGATATGTCAATATCTTTTCTCTCTTTTCTACTTCTTCCTTTTGTGCTGTTATGTTGGCTTCCAAACACTGCTTCTGACTCTTGAACATTTCTTCAATTTATTTGGGTTCTTTCAACTGATCCTGTAGACCTGTAATAATATGATGTACTTATTCTGAGATTTGAGGACTTTTATTTAGCTTAATCGATTCTTCCTTGAGGAGTTGGTTTTCCTTCTTTTCTTTTCTTAATTGAGTGAAAACATAGTTAAATTATGTTAACATTTTAGCTCGGTAGGTACTCCAGATGTTTTGTCTTGTATGCATATGTTACCTTATGTTGACACTACTCGGCACTTAAATTTGTAATGGGTTTTTATAAAGATGGAAAGTTGTTCTTTTATTAAAGTGACTTTTTCATAAAGTGTACCTTCTAATATTAAAGTGACTTTATTTTATAAAGTGAACTTATGTATGTTACACCTCAAAATTACTCACTTCGATAATGTCACAAGTGTCGTCATTATGAGTGTTGTAAGTGTCACATCTTGTCCGCAAGTGTCACATATTGACTATAAGTTTTGCAAGTGTCACAAACATCATACTACCATCTTGCATATGTCGTGCCTCTAACGACATCATAAAGACACTTAAGACACCTCAAAGGGTGGTTTGGAAGAAGAGAAATCACTTGACAGGAAGTACAAGCCTTTTGCCATTGGAAAAACTACTAAAAAATGAATTTTGCAGATGAGCTCTCCCCTACACATTGTCAGGGAGTGATGGTGCTCCTTGAGCCTCTTTGGGGGACTTCTTGAGCACCCTGTGCACCCTTTTGGGGGAGCGCTACCCTTTTCTGAACAAATTTTGGGTTTGTTGAGGCAAATCAGGGAATAATCCCTCAATTCCTGAAGGTAGTTGGATTCGAATAGATGGTCAAGGCATGATCTTAGGGGAGATCCTCAACTAAAGGAGAGGAATTCTCAACTCATCCCAAGGATCTCTCAAGTGGTTGGACCCCTCCAAGGTTATATAAGGAGGCCTTCTTATGGTGAAAGGAAGAATAGAGAGTAGAGATTGATACCAAACTTATGATCCTATACGTGGTATTGACAGCCAATGACAATTGAGAATTACATCAAACTTATGATCTCATGAGTGAGATTCCATTAAAGCAATCAGTGGAGATTATTTGAGCAAAGGGGTTGGACAAGGAGAACTGGAAGAGGCTGCTGCACCTTCATCCAAAGGATTGCAAGTACTTTTACTTGTTCTCATTAATAATCAATGCTTGGCCTATTTCTTTCAAACTTGTGCTTGTTCCATATGAGTTTGTCTGCAGTAGATGGATCTATTATTGAGCTAATATCAGTAGAGTAGGAAGTCCATTGTATCTTTGTTTGTCCTATAGGACATATTAGGGAGCTCAAGATCAAAGCTCAGCCATGACTTTGCAAGGACACACATCGCTAATAAGGTACATATCTTTCTCCTTCTCTTTCATTTGTTAGTTTGATTAGATCTAAAAGGAAGTCAGTGTCCATGTTAAGCACTTTTCTGTCTTGGTCTTAGGAGTCTAGATACCAAGAGGAAATCCACTTGTCCATAGGGGGATTCACCTACAACAGAAATTGACGACTCCACTGGGGAGGAGCTCTGATTTTTGTTTCCATTCCAAGATCTTGTTTTGGCCATTTTCCCACTGATTTGATATTCTCCATATTGTATTTTTTATTCTTAGATTGGTTTGATTGCCTCTTCATGTCATCATGATCACCTTGATTGACTGAATTTTCTTGAAGTTTTGAGTTTTTGGGATTTTTTCTGAGATTTTGTAGCAGAGTGCTCCCTTTCCCTTGTTAGCAGAGCGCCAACACTCCATGGTGGTCTTACACATAGTGTTGGAGTGCTCTGGTACCCCTTACACCAGAGCGCTATCCCATTTTCAGTGAAAAACCTTCTAGTTTTTCAATTTTCTGGGTTCAATGTTTGCCTTTTACATTTTCTCAGGGTCTCATACTCTCAGTCCATATTGGTATTGGCCTTCAATACCCTGTTTTCTAAGGATTCATCCTCTTTTGTTTGGATTTTTTGACATTTTTCCTTACTTTGCAATAACTCTTTGTCCTTCACGATTTGGAGTCAATTTGTCATTTTCTTCTCATTTATCTGAGTGAGTGAAAACTTTGTAAGGAGTTTCAAAGGTCTTTTGTATTTTTCTTTCTAATATTTGAGTCATCTTTTTTAAGCTCTTCCTCCTTCCTTTTGAGTTTTTGGCTTTCTGTTTCTTGTTTGATCATAACAAGGGTGTCTTTTGGTTTATGTGAAGTTTGCTTCCAGATTGCTTAAATCTCACAACTCTTGAAGTCCGATTAGCATAAGAAGCTTTACATCTACTGGTTATCAATCACATACAAACATTTTAACATTGCATTGGATTCCTTATTGAGGACTATTGCATGAGGTCATTTCATCTTAGTGTTTGACAGTGAAAGGAAAATCCTTCTCCTTCCCTTAATTAGACATTCATTGAAAGAAAAGATTTCTTATCATTTATTATGCATGTTTTTGGAACTAATTCATAATATCACCAGTCTTCACTCTCATACACCTTTGAGTAAACAACAACCACTAAAATCAACGCTTAACTTAAATTTATCAGAATTTTTACATCTTTGTTAGCAAACCTACATTAGTTTAAAGTGTAGGGCTTTGGACTAGGTTGAAAGGATAACTTTCCAAATCTATCAAACAAACTTATCATCTTTTGATAGGGAGATCAAATCCAATTGTCGTATAGGCTTTCTAGGATCCCCCTCTCACACAGGGGTTATACACAAGGTCCCATTCGGGTGAGTTACAAAGATTATACCTCCGTGGTTCACTGTTTGTAGAGGTCGGATCGTATATTGGGGATCACTTGAGGGTATACCCACGATTATGTGTGGGAGCCTCTCAAGTTGATTTCAGACTTGTTATCTTGCCCATACGTTTGGATCGAACTGTCGACTATACCCACCCAGGGGATGACTATGAATTGGTGACCTTAGTAGCCATAATATTTAGGGTCTTATATGAGGTGACGGTGAAGGGAAGTCTCACTGTACCTGGAACAGACGTTGGTCAAACTCACTCGGGCTCCTTGGAGGGTAAATCCACAATTACTGCATGGAAACTTGCACCAAGGTGTAAGTTCGTTAAGCAGGTTGCCAACATAACTGATTCACCCGCTCTATCCGCGCCTCTTCCTATTTTTATCTCGCGACTTTGGATTTTATCACCGACTAGTGGTTTCATTGTGGGAAGGTTTGTTTGATCATTTTCTTCTCAGATTCATAGTGTGTGTTGGTTGTGTTACTTAGTGGACCTTAGGTCGAGTCAGTGTTAATGGCATCCAATCCTAAGAGTACCAATGGAGGAACCCCTTCTCCTGGGGAACCTTATACCTGTTCTTCTTTTGGAAACTTTGGTCCTCCGTACATTGCCACACTGAGTCTTCTGGGACTCACCATCGGATTACCGGTTTGGTTGTTCCCCACTCCGGTGATCTCGAATCCTCCCAATGTTTCAAATGCACCTAATACTTTATATGTTAGTACACCACCCACACATCAACCTCACGTCGATTTTTCTCCTTCTTCACCCATTAAGTCTCCTTCCCTTTCTCCTTCTTTGCCTAGTGAAAGATCTAAAGCAAGTAGCCAGGTTGATAAGAAGAAGAAGAAATAGAAAGAGAAGAAAAAGAAGAGCCCAAAAAGTACCAAGGCTCCAACAACATCAAATGTTGGATCTAATAAGCCAGCTATTGTTAATAGTACTGGGAGTGTTGATGAGGTCAACAAGATTAAAATGAAGAATCTGAAACCCAAATTCCCTTGCAGACTTTGTAAGGGTGACCACTTTCTGAGGAATTGCCCTGGTATTCCCAAGGTCTTAGAAATGTGGTCCTCCACGTCATTGACCTCTACCAGTCATGCCAATGATACCCCATCAACTAGTGATGTTAAGGTTGGTAAGAAGAAGACAACTGTCAAATTCCCTTGCATGTTATGCAAAGACGATCATTTTTCTCACCTTTGTCCTCACATGGACGAGTCTTCTTCTCTTTTGGAAAAACTTCCACTTCCAAAAGGTTATCGTAAGATTTTTCCAAACCCATCGTTAGTTGATGGACTGATCAATCCGGTTCCATCCTCGGTCAATTCGGTTGATCAGGTGGTCAATCTAGTTTCATCCTTGGTTGAACCACTCACCAAAGTAGTTGATTCGATTCTGTCATTGATCAACCCTACTCTTCATCAAAAGAGTGTAACCTAAGTAGTCGATCTGTTTTCATCCTCGGTTGACCCCACTCTCCCGTTAGAGAGTGACACCAAAGAGGTCGATCCATTTCCACCTGTCGACCCCATTCTCCCCTTGGAGAATGAAACCCAAGTGGTCGATCCGGTTCTGTCATCGGTCAATCCCACTCCTCCTTTGACAAGTGCCAAAGTGGCTGATCCAGTCCCTTCCTCAGTTAGTGCCACTCTTCCTTTGAAGAGTACCTATGTGGTCGATTCGATCCCATCATCGGTCGATCCTACTCTCCCTCTAGAGAGTAAACCTGATACTGCCCATGTTTTTCTTGTTGATACAGAATCTATCGTGCTGGGGGGCATTCCTCATTCTCCTGTGAAACCCCCTCTAAGTAATGAGGCCATCCTTTTTGATTGGGGTGCGCTAACATGACCTCGTCTTCCCTCTCACATTCCTTTCCAGATTACAGTACAGGTTTGTGGTTGGGACGTTCCTCAAACGCTGATAGATGAAGGTGCATCTGTTAGTATTTTTTCCTCTGTTGCTTGGCACGCTTTGGGTTGTCCTCAACTTGCTCCAATTACATAGAATCTGTTAGCTTTTAACAGAAGAACTAGTCAACCTTTAGGGACCCTTCCTCAGTTTCCCGTGACTTTGGGAGAGAAAACTGTATTTATTGAATTCATGGTAGTCCGAGACCCCTTGGATTTTTCATTACTCCTTGGGCAGGATTATGTCTATTCCATGAAAGCTATTGTGTCCACTCTTTTTCGTGTGATATATTTCCCTCACGATGGAAGAATTGTGACTATTAATCAACTTTCCTTCATCAGTCCTGACTGGATTACCTCCCTGAATGGTTCTTATATGACGATAGTATCGCCCCCGCCGCATGTCAATTATGTGGCATTATCTCCCATGACTTCAACTTCAGACGATTTGGATCCGGTAGTTGACATGGTGATCTCTTCGGTAGGGTTATTGGAGCCTGATCTCCTTACCCCTGATGAGACCCTCGACATGTGTTCCTTCCAGAGTGATTTTCTTCCATCCAGTGAAGATCTCTTGGAATCCATGATCGAGTTTTGTCCCTTGACATGGTGTCCTTCCAGAGCATTATTCTCTTGGAAGCCATGATCAAGAAGATTCCACGAGCATAGTTTTTCTCTCTATGGAAAGCTCGTTAGAAAATGAAACAGAGGTCACGAGCATAGTTTCTCTTCTCTGTGACAAGCTCGTTAAAAAATGAAACAGAAGCTTTGAGCATAGTTTTCCTCTCTGTAGCAAGCTCGTTAAAAAATGAAACAACAATCTGGGGATTGAACCCGGAGCCCTGAGCATAGTTGTTTTTCAGTGTCAAGACTCGTTAAAAAATGAAACAATCACCTCTCTTGAACCTTCTTTTCATCCACTCTTATCCTTTTTCTCTATCTAGTAGAGAAATTGGTGACTACCTGAAAGTCGATGAATGAATTGAATCTTGGAGGGCATGTATCCAACCTTTGATGATCATTCTAGAGTTAATCCACTAGCTTTTAGGCTGGGGGAATACCGAGCTTGGTCTTTGTTCTTTCTCGTGCTCGAAAAAACATGAGAATGTAACCGAGTAGACTTTTATCACTTTTTCGGACTCACATGGATATACGAAAAAGGAACCCTTTGGAGTCGTCTTTAAGCTCTTTTCAGACTCTCTAAACATGAAAATATTTCCGAGTGATATTGCTTCCTTTCCCACTCATTAAAAGGTTTGAAAGGGCATCTTTCGAGTGATAATTTATCTCTTTTTCAGCCTCGCGAGACTAACATTACGAAAAATGACAACATTGGAGTCGTCTTTAAGTTGTTTTCAGACTCTCTAAATACGAAAAAGGACAACATTGGACTCGTTAAACAATTACACATTGAAGGGCTCATATGAGACCGAACCCTTACTTCTTATAGTTCACTAAACAAAGGAAGAGATACTTATCGAAGGTGAGTCATATCGAGCATGTGTTACCCTCCTCAATCTCATTAAATTAAAAAGAGGTCCTCGTCTATCTGGATGGGGGAAAAATTGAAAGAAGCAAGCCAAGCAACACACATTTTAATTCGTTGAACCTCTACACTGAGCCAATCCTTTGAGTTTCTTTTACTCCTTTGGGTCACCTGTCGAAAGTCACAACATCCATTGCATTATCAAGTTTTGGTCCATGTTATGTTTCTGCTGTCGTGCCTCAGTGTTCAAGGGAAGTATCTGCCTCTAGAGTTAACCATCACAAATATCCTATTTCAATACCCGTGTCAGTCTATGTTCATTTGATCCACTAATTACATCTATGTGTCAGTTTCGTGTTGTTGATGGGGGATACATCGAGGCCCTTCTTTGACGAGTCTATTCCTGTCGACTTTAGCACATTATCCAGGAGCTAGACTTAGAAACCAGTTAGTACCTTGGGACCTACATGCCTCAATGGCAGGCCTCCTCATGTCCAACAATGGGTTTACATCACTAAACTCTGATCAGATGATTCCACGGATGTTCGACTTCAGCTCATATATTCACATTCGTCGGAATGTACTGTAAAAATTTCAATACAAATTAAGTATTTCCTGCGATTCTTCTGATCTAACAATTATATGCCACTGTTAAATACATAATCGCTTCTACTATTATTCTTGCGGAAAATTAATCCATGATCACAAAGTGAAATATCAAGAACACATAACAAATAAGTTTTACCGGGAAAACGTAAAGCTAAAAACCCTACTATCATATATTATGTATATCATGGATCATGAAACAATCTCATACAAAAATCTAATCCAATATCTCTCAGTACAAGACAATCGTCTCACACTGTCATACAAAAACTCAACAAATACATGTGCCAATTCTCTGTGTCCAGACAACCTGCCTCCTCTGCACAATCCCTACAATTAGAATTCTCTCAATTGAATTCGAATTGTCTAGTTTTCACATGCTCATAAGCATATCCACTGCATGTGTGATTGCATGAGTGCACTTCACTCAAATCACAACTGATAGCCAAACTGTCCCTTTCACCTGTTATCTCAACTGGGTCTCCACTAGATCTGACATGCATGTAGTTAACCGTGTCGAATCTTCAGTTGCATGTGAGTTCACTGATTGTGAATTAATTAATAATTAATTCACTGAACTCTCACTAGTGTGAGTTTAGTTACAACTAGTACAACTGGGCTTAACTCACTTAACTACACTTATAATTCTGTTACAACTCCAAATCACTCAGTTATAAATGAGATAATAGATTAATATTTATTGTCCAATTTATTTAAGGGAAAAGTAAATTAGACACATGTTTCTTGTTGAATTTTCAACACTCCCTCTCAAAAAGAAAGGGATTATCCTTCACTCCAATTCTATCTCTATGATATTCAAATTTTCTCCTGGTGAGCACCTTCGTTAGAATGTTTGCATCCTGATCTTCCGTATGAATGTATTGAAGCAACATGACCTTCTGCTGCACACAATCTCTGAGATGATGATACCATATATCTATATGCTTAGATATATCATGAAACACAGGATTAATCGAGAGTTTAATGCAACTTTGATTATCACAAAAAATCACCGTCAGATCTAAATGAGAAGCAAACAAACCAACCAATATCTTTCTCATCCAGATAGCCTCACATGAATCTTGACTCGCTGCCATGTATTTCGCTTCTACTGAACTGAGTGCCACAGATCTCTGTTTCCTGCTGTACCAAGAAACCACTGTAGATCCGATACTAAAGATCCCCCCTGATGTTCTCTTTCTGTCTGTTGGGCTGCTCACCCAATCTGCATTCGTGAATCCATGCAACTTCACCTCATCCATATGTCTGTACCATAATCCATACTCAGATGTGCCCTTCAGATATCTCAGGACATGCTTACCTGCCTTCCAAAAGAGTTTGGTAGGCTTAACCATTGCTTGAATTAGCTGGTTAATCACATAGCAAATATCTAGTTTTGTGTTCACTAAATACATTAGCGGACCTACTAACTATCGATAGACAAGAGCATCCACTGCCTCTCCAGAAGTAGCATCCTCTTTCCTCCAGTTTCCTGGAAGAGGAGTATCCATGGGTTTGCAACCCTCCATGTGAAACTTACCTAGTATCTCCCTTGCATACTTTCCTTGAGATACAAAAAGTTCACCATCTTGTTGCCATATTTCCAATCCAAGGAAATAATGAAGGAGGCCCAAATCCTTCATCTCAAACTCCTTTGCAAGGTCATCCTTGCATGAGTGTATCAAATGCTCATCACCAGTCAATATTAAATCATCAACATAAATAACAATGATTAAAAAATTACCCTCCACCACAATTTGGTATAGGTTTTCATCCGCTTCACTTTTGGTGAAGCCCAGTTCGGTGAAATAGCTGTCTATCCGAGTGTACCAAGCACGAGGTGCTTTCTTTAGCCCATACAATGCTCTCTTGAGTCTGTAGACATGGGAATATTTGTCAAAGGTCTCAAAACCTTCTGGCTATTCAATGTACATGTTAAGGTCCTAGCTTGCACATAGGTAGATCAATGTATTCAGATGTAATAAAGGTCAATATTAATAAGGCCTTTCAATAAAATAGAATAAGGCGGATGTAAGAAGACCTAATAGAAGCTTCTGCTTCTAGAAGGATCTTCCTCTAGATGCTTCTCTTAATAGACATATTTAGTATAAATAAGGGTCGAGGGTATGAGAACCCTAGCTTGGAGATTATTGTAATAGAGCGCTGCTTGATTGGAGGTTTCCCCCTCGAAGAGGCCTATGAACATTGCTCTCCGAATCAAAGTGCTATTCCTATTGCTATTGTTATATCATTTCTGTGTATTGTGAAGATTATGCTAGATATTTTACTGTTATTCTTCCATTTCTAGCATTTTATTTCTGTTCTGCATATTTTATATATCTGGTATCTTGCAAGTGGTATCAGAGCATTTTCCTTGGCAGAAATTGTGGGTATTTTTTTTTAGGGTAGAGACGTATTCTGGCGTCTTTAAGCCACAAAGATCTGTCGTTACGAGCATAAACCCGCGGTTGAGGGATTCATACACACAGGAAATACAAGTGGTTCTTAAGCGCACATCTGTTGGCCACCCTTGTAACCCCTGTTGGTACCCCTTTGAGTGGTAGCGCATCAGACAACACATGTGTATGGATCAGCCTAGATTTCCTGAAGCCCTCTTTAGATAAACCTATCGGCCGCCGGACTGTTATAGTGTCACCAAGAACAACACTCGGGAAGATACTCTCTAGTACCTGGGTAGTCGGGTAGTACGGCTAAGGGTACGGTCTATCCTCCTTAGTTAGTGCCCTGAGATATTGGGCCGAGTACTACTGTTGGACCTCGCACATATATCAGAGAGATATAGCACAGGGAAAACCATTGTCTGTAGAACCCTTGAATACCTAACCCTTGGGGAACATAAACATAAACATAAACAAATTAAACCAGCGAGATCTATTGCCACGCATCTGTGTTTGGGTTGCTAAGTAAATACACATTTCTCTCTGGTTCAGAATTTGGGGATTTTAGCACTGCAACATTCTTCAGACCAAAGTATAACCCCGCAGCTGTAAAAAAAAAAAAAAAAAAGTCTGGAAATTTTTTCACCATTATTTGAGACCTATTCTATTAGATTCATCTCTTCTCCCTTATCACATTCATCCATATCATTTTTCTGCAAAAATTTCTGACCCCGCCCGCTCCCTTTTCAGTTCACCCATCCTCATGGACCATACCCGTAGCCAAGAACTAGAGTCTCACTTCAACACCCTGCAATCTGGTTTCCTCGAGACCCAACAAGAAGTGCAACAACTCAGTGCTACTATTGCCTCCCGTGATGCATCCATAAATGCATCCGTAAATGTAGCCGTGCAGTCCGCAATGGCGGAAGTCAAACACGAACTGACCACCCAGCTTGAATCTGTCTTTGCATCACTCTGCACCAAACTCAAGATCCCTACATATGACTCTTTTCCTGATGCACATAAAAAGACTGAAGGTGAAACTTCTTCCCATTCCTTTCAACCCCATCACTTTCAACGAGACATACGCCTTCCACAGGTGGATGTAACCAAATTTGATGGCTCAGACCCCACTAGTTGGGTCACCCAAATGGAACATTATTTCTCTCTCTACAACATTACAGATGACTTGGCCAAACTCCGGTATG